>CM067167.1:57437029-57863734 GCA_034093135.1 Erigeron breviscapus | reverse complement strand
TAGAAAGGCCTTCAAGTATAAGATCCTAAGCTTAAGCTCCGACCGAAACAACAGTACGGTGCCTAGTATCCCAGGCAACAGTAGACAAACTGAACATGTACCGTAAAGGTATACGCTTACAGCCAGGAAGGTGCCGAGCGCTGACGACGAGTATAGAGATAGTAAAAAGGTGAGGAGGAAGAAGGCGCTGGCTGATTGACGTTCGTAGACCCATACTCATCAGAGGTAAAATAGGCACAAGCATAAGAAGCGGTATATTCCGAGGTGTATGCGTTAAGCCAACTACGTGATGAGAATTGGGAAGCAGAATTGGCAGATTCCGCTGAAGCTACAAGGTTAGGGACAGCATGTGTTAAGCCAATGCGTAAGTGGTTTATTTAGGATATCCGTCCATGGAAGTTGTACTGGTGAACTGCAGAGAGTGAAGCTGGCTTGGTTGAACGTATTGAATTTCTTTCGCTCGTCTTCCATCTATGCCCGATCAAAGCTAGTCCAGCCATAGAGGCGGGCTCTCTTATCTTGCTCTATGTGACTCATGGAGCTCCGCTTTCATTATTGAATTGGGTCCAGGAATCTAAGAAATAGTGAGAATTCTTGATCTCTCTCAATATCTCTCTCAATTCTAAAATCCAGGACTTGAATTCATGTCCTGTCATTAAATTCCTCCTGATTTTCTGATAGATCTCGCCCAGTCTCCCTTTCCTTCCCCCGCCGCCTTCCGACCCGCGGGAGTATACAATGACAACTTCCGGACATTCAGAAATGAAACTTCCATGGCGTAGATTGACCGTTCACGAATCTGTCTTGAAGAGCGAGATCATTATTGCATAGATAAGGTGCCTATCTTTACGCGGTACTTCCAGAATGATATGGTCAGAGGCGAATTGAAAGCTAAGCAGTGGTAATTCTAAAGATTCCCGGGGGGAAAATAGAGATGTCTCCTACGTTACCCATAATATGTGGAAGTATCAACGTAATTTCATCCCGTTAGCTCTTCATATTTCCTAGGCCATCTATCCCCACTATCTCCGAATTCTGTAAGCCGTAAGAAGTCCGTAAAATGGAATTCTTTTTTATTATCTTGTATCCGGTAAGGTATTTCTTAAGAACAAGAGAGTTCTACCGTCTGATACTAGATTGGCAAATTGTTGGGCCGAGCTGGATTTGAACCAGCGTAGACATATTGTCAACGAATTTACAGTCCGCCCCCATTAACCACTCGGGCATCGACCCAACGCCTAAATGAGTTCTACTATAGAAGCTTTCAACGTAGACCCGGGGACAAATCTTTCACTCACTGAGAAGTGAAAACCTGTGACTAGATCGTCCTGAAGACGGATGCGACGGGAAGAAGTGGCATTTGGAAGTGTTGCTGACTTAACATCCATCTACTCCAGGAAGGACAGAATGGTAGGGGAGACCAGAATCACAGGTAAGGGTTGGCCCGGAGCTCAGCGGTTGATCCGTTGGGTAGGAATATGCCCAAGGGGCAAGTCCAGATTCCTCTTTTTCACTCACCATCAACAGGAAAGTGTGGCATACTATTTAAACAAAAGTTTTTCCCTTGCATCTTGGTCACTTTTACTTTTTTGTTATTTTGTAATCTTCAGGGTATGATACCTTATAGCGAAGCGAACAAGAAGAGCGTATTCTGTAAGAACAATAGGATATTTGCCTCCCCTTGATTAGATAGACTCTTTTCTGTGTCAAAGAGCGGGTTCTCGATCAATCAGCTCATAGTTGGGGAGAGATAGGCCAAGCTCCGCAATCTCACAAATAGATTTCGACCCAATCTCCCATTAGTGAAGCAGATCATGAGTGTATTCCGCCTACATTTGTTAGGTTCTGGGGTTCCCTTAACCAAGCCACTGCCTATGAGTCACCGGCTCATTCTTCAACAGGCACGCGGTCAGAGCCCTGGGCTCCTCCCAAAGATGACTTCTTTGTTGTCGAAACGAAGGGCTAAATAGCACCAGTGATTCTCTAAGCCGGTCTGGATTTCCAACGCCTCGGGAAAGGTTCTTATTTATAGTGTAATTAACTCAATCAGGTGTTCAATTGGAACATGAAAACGTGACTAAATTGGTCCTAGTTACTCTTCGGGACGGAGTGGAAGAAGGGAGGGGATTCTCGAATACGGAAAAGGATCCTTATCGCTAACCTTGCCATCGAGAGTGAAACTTTATCTAACTCTTTCAGACCATTAGTGGAAAGCAGCAAGGACAACTACAGTCTTTCACTCATCAATGAACCCGTCACCAGTAGCTCTTTCAGCCTTTATTTATGCAATAGCTCTTCTCCGAGATGCCATATCTTCCAAAACCAAGTCGTGTACCGTCCGGTTTGCAACCCCTACTACATCCGCCTTTACGATATTGACTATATTTCGTACGTTTCGGATATAGCACGTCCTAATATGTGAATAGCTTAGGTGCTGTGGACTCTCTTGCTTACCGTAGACTCTCCTTATAAGCCATAAAAGAGGGATAGGCAGTGTGCATTCTTCTCTCGGCTCTAGAACAGAAATCGGAGATGACAAGATGATTAGAAACCCTTTACTTTTTTCAACCCAATCGCTCTTTTGATTTTGGAAATTGATTTATCAATATACTGTTTCTTATACACATAATCTCCATTTTTCCATTATAGAATAGAATGGAGAGTGGTAATATTTAGGATTCATTAATTCAAGTAGTAGGCACAAACATGATGATTCAAGTAGGCACACAACAAAAGTCTGTATGTTCGTTTAAGTATCCTCTTATAGTTAAGGTCAATTATTCAACAATGGAAAGCTCGCTAGTTCAGTTATCAGAGGATATAGAGTATATCTACAATGCCATAGTCGCGAGTCTGTTTATAGTCGCGACTGTTGTCATAGTCAACAAGGTTGAAACTTCCAGGAAAAAACTTCGAATTGGGAGGGCGATCCCAAAAAAGGGGCTTTCAAGTGAATTCCAAAATAAGGTAATATAGAGAAAGGTCATGACTGCCGAGCCGTATGAGCTAGGAAACTCTCAAGTACGGTTCTAAGGGAAGGAATTAACCCACCTATTCCGACCGGGGAGAACAGGCCATTCAACAGGGGGATTCTGAAATTGCGGAGGCTTGGTTCCTCGGCCCGATCATCCAATTCGCTCCAACAGACAGGCATGGTTCTGTAGTGCCTATCCGTAGTTCGGAAGGAAGCATTCCAATACTGGAAAAAAGTCAGTCTAGCTATTTGGCTCATCGGCCTTTGGGATATTGGATTGAATCGGTTCTTACAGTGCCCGGACCTAGATTCTTAATTTTGGGGTTATTGTTCGATTAAGTTAGGGTTTTCTCTGGAAATCCTTGACAGTCCACAATTTGCACACTTATAAGAGATTAATTAAGACAAGAAAGTAATTGCAGAAAGTAAAGAACAAGAACAAGAATAAAATTCAAGTACAAGAAACTATGCAAGTCTAATCATATGTATCATTGATTAAACAGTGAATACATGGTCGATATTACAACTTGTCTTACAAGAGAAATACAAGAACAATATAATTGTTTAGTTTTAGACAAACTAGAAAACTAAAACAATTGCAAGAAATAATAAGTGACACACACTTGTGGTGATAAACACAAAATATAAATGATGCGGCTGTGTTGCTTTATATAGGGGAGGAATTAGGGCAACACAGCCTTACAATGATAGTGATAGAATGGTGGTTGTCGACTTCTCATTTGCTCGAAGTACTTGCATCCAGGAGCCTTTGTCTTCTTTACCAAAACGGGTATGAAAGAGAAAACCCTTGTTTTGGTCCCAACTGTACCTTTGCCATATAAGGTAATATTCAGTTGGAAGAACCACCATGTGACTTCTTGTCTTCTTGTGATTTGAAAACTTCCCTCCTTGACACACAATTGGGAAGTAAACCACCCGCTGACGAGAGTCACTGACTCGCTGATAACTTGCTGACGACACACGTCAGCGACCAAGTCTGGTCAGCGAATCCTTGACTCAACAATCTCCCCCTATTCGCTGAGAAGACTTGCTGAGTAGACTAGACTTTGATAAGAGTAAAGGAATGATGAAAAGATGTCTTATATATCATCTTTAAACATTACAAGCTGATACATATAGCATTTACATTGTAAGACATCTACAAATTGGCAGCTTCAACTTCCCAAGCTTCCTCTTGCTTAGCGATCCTGATTGCTGGGTCATCCCTTCTGTGAGGCTTTATCAATTCTTCATCCAACTTGCTGATAAACCATCTGTTGTTGGATGTTTCAGCGCACCTTCTTCTTATGCTTAAGATGAACCTAGTGGTTGCTTTTTCAATTTCAGCCAGGCGAAAGAACAGTTGATTGTTCTGAAAGTTTGTGAAGAAGATGCCAGCAGGATTCTCTATCACTCTCCCTTCCTCAAAAAGGCTTCTGGCAGGAAGTCTGGTGTTCA
This sequence comes from Erigeron breviscapus, assembly GCA_034093135.1. Lineage (NCBI taxonomy): Eukaryota > Viridiplantae > Streptophyta > Magnoliopsida > Asterales > Asteraceae > Erigeron > Erigeron breviscapus. Next base: position 57,859,302 of record CM067167.1, on the reverse strand, counting down.
GCAAAGCATCACCAGTGATAGGAGGTAGGTCAACAGCTATGGTTCGATGCTCTACTTTCCTCTTTCTTTGAATCCTTCTTCCTGCTGAGGTGGAGATAGCTGCTGGAGTACCAAAAACTTGCCTCAGCATTGGCAGATCAGTTTTGAACTTGGTTTCGTACTCTCTGGCCTTCTCAAAATATTCCTTGAGCATATTTTGGAGTTGTTCATAGCTGACAGCCTTCTTGTCTTTCACCAGCATGTAAACTTCAAACCACTCAGAGGCACCCAAGGTGGTTGGTTTGACCCCTTCAAGTTTAATTGGCTTGTCAGCACCTTCTCTTAAGATTTTCAAGTTGGTCTTAAGACCCATTTCAGCACGAAAGGCTTCAGCAGCAAGATCTTTTGAGGCCTCTTTCTGTCCTCCATATGCTTCAACCATTTAGCCTTTTCTTCTTCAAACTTGGCTCTTTTCTCGCTGAGTTGCTTCTCAACTTCTGTATGCTTATGCCTGTATAAAGCTTCAGCACCACCCGTTTTCAGCAGCATTCTTTGCTCACCATCCAACTGATCTTTTTCAAGGAGAGGTAGCTGCTTGATATATTCAAGATTCTTTCTTTCATTTTCTTGATTTTCCTTGATCCTATCCAGCTCCTTGATAGCTTCTTCTTGAGTTTTTCCATCAGCAGTCAGTGCCAAAATATCAATCATTTGGTGTTGATGACCTGCTGAAGATTGGATGGGTAGCTGAGCAGCTGAGAGAGAAGATGAAGTAGCGATCACTTGTTCTGCTGGAAGAGCTGTGGGAGGTTTCTTGAAGAATCCAGAATCATTGAGCTATTTTCGACGAGTATCAGAGAGAGGAGTAATTTCAGCATTTGCCAGATATCGTTTATGAAAAATTGGAAGGACTTCCTTGGATCTGTCAGTGGCCATCTCATCAGCAAATCTGGCCTCCCAAGCTTCTTTGAGTTCTTTGGGGTCAAACTGCTCCCCTATATCATCAAAGACTTTAATGTGCCCCTCATCAACAGCAGCAGGAGGTACATTAGTATTAACTATCTGTTCCTCCCCCTCAACACCAGCTGGGGGAACTTCAACACTTACAATTTCTTTTCCAGTAGACTCCCCCTCAACATCAGCAGGGGGAACTTCACTTTCCTTTTCATCACTAACTGCCACAATCGCTATTTCATCAGCTTTGGTGGTGTCAGTGGCAGCATCATCAGTTCCCAAAACTTCTTCAGCAGATTCCTCATAGATTCGGCTAACAGCTTTGTTAACTGCTTCACTAACCATTTCTACAACAGCAGCATCAACTTTCTCCCCCTTGGAAGTTGCATTGTTAATAACAACTTCCACAGTTGCTAGCTGTTGTGATTGTTGATGTACTAACTGTGTCAGCAGGTTCTTAATTTCATCAACCTCCTTCTCTATCTTAACTTGCCTCAGGCGATCCTCCTCAGTGAAATAAGCTTGAGGAACAGGAAGATCAACCACTTGTTTTTCTAAGGCATGAATCGCCTTAGTGTTATTTTCGACTTGAGTAGTCAAAGGGGAGATGAGATCACTCAGCTTCTTTACATTGGCAGCAGCAGATTTGCTGGTAGAGGCTGCTTTCTTTGCTGAGTAGCTGGTAGAATTAGCACATTTGATCAGTGACAAGGCACCAGATTTAATGATCTGCTGATCACGCTTGATAACATTTGTTGTGGCATTTATCTTGTCTTGAGCATCAGCTATGGAGGTTGTGTTATCTTTTAGCGTGTCTATAGCATTACTATTCTCATTTTGCTTGTTGTACCAGCTGGTCAATATGGAAACCAGCCTGCCAGACTCCTTATCCTTTAATTCAATAGCAAGATTGGCAGCTTTGGTGAGATCATTTAATTGATGCTCTACCCTTTCTAATCTGCTAGAAGAGTTGGTAGAGTAAGAAATACCCAACTCTTTTGGAAGAGACTCCACTTCTTTGGGCATAACAGATTTACAACCAGGAATAGCTTGAAAGGAAGAAGGCATGCCCAGAGATAGCATGGTATTCACTGGTTGCACTGGTGGAGTTTTGGGCCTTGCAGTGAGAACTGCTGGCTCAGTATCTGCTTTTGTAGATGTGGTTTCAGTGACTTGAACTTCTTGAGAGATATTTACATTAGTAGGTTCAACAGTCTCTTCATCTTCTTCCACTTCCATATCATTGGCCTCCTTTTCATCAGCATAGTTATAGGAATCCAGCTGAAATTCATCAGCAACAAAATCGCCCAACTCTAAATCACTTTCATCATCAACACCATCATCTTCAACAATTTCTTCATGCCTACCACTAACATTTTCAACAGCAGACACATCACCAAGATCAACATTGCTTCTTTCAACATCTTCCACCATTGTTTCACTAACACCAACACCTTCATTTGCTTCAGTATTTCCACCATCTCCTTCAACACTTTCTACATTTCTACCAGCAGTTGCAACTGTTTCAACATTAACACTAGCACCATCAATACTTACCACATCCTTCCCAGTTCCAACATCATCTTCAGCAGCTTGCACTTCGGGTTGATCAGCAGTGGCTGCTTCTCTTTCAGCTATAGAGAAGTTGAGAGGGGAAGGAGAATGAAGGGCCTCTGATTCAACATGGTGCTGCTCTATGTTCTCTTCAGCAGTAGAGGTTTCTTCCTCATCAATGAGAGACAGCTGAGAGGATTCCAACCCCTTAATCGTCACACCTTTTGCTGCTTTCTTTTTTCCTTTGGGAACATCAACAATAGATGAGGAAGGAACAGTAGTCTTGGAAGACTTGGATCGGGCCTTTTTGACTTTCTTTGCAGCCTTGGTGATTTCTTGAATAATTACTGTGCCAGCATCCACACCAGAGGGTGCTCTTATGTACAAGTGTGGATAAGATGAGAAAAGTACCTCTTTCATTGGAGGAGTGAGTTCAGCAAACTTGCTGTCAAAGAATTCAGGATCACAAGCAGGCTGTTTGTAGACAGAGTGACCAATTCTTGGTGGCTTACAGACAGTAGCACCAAATTGATTGTATTTTTCTTTAAGTTCTTGTTTGAAAATCAGAGAGAAGAACCTGGTGAATGGAATAGTATATGAGCGGTTGCTCGCTTGAACTTTTGCCTTCATATCTTCAAAAATAACTGAGGCAAAATCAATAAATCTTCCAATGGCCAAAGCATGGATGATTTGCATGTTTAAGGCAGTAGCCTGATCAAAGGATCCAGAGTTGCCACCCAAACACTGGATGACATGAGCGAACAATAATCTCCAAACACCAGGGAGATTTTTCTTGGTTGGGTTGCTAGGTACAGCTTCAGCCTTTTCCAGGTTTGTACCATAACCAATGGTTGGCAACCATTTCTTCCATTGTTCTATAGTTGCTGGATTCACAAATGGTCTCTCCTTTGTTTGGTCAAGAAGACCAAGAGCAGTGCGAATAATTTTGGGTATGATGGTTATGCGTACCTGTTTCTTCTTCACGGTGCCAGTAATAGCACCGATGCTTACATGATAATCACATGTCCACCAGAATTCCCGGAGAAGATAGACGTACATATCTTCAGGGTCGGAATAAATGGCATTTGTCACTGGGCACACTTTTATGAAATCAAGCATATGTTGGTACCCAATTATGCCGGATGGAACTTCAAGGGAACCCAGATAATTATTGGATTTTATGGTGAGTCTTTGGGCTTGAAAGTTTACTTTTGAGATGAAGGAATCATTTCTGGATCAAATGTTTCTGAATGCATATAGAAAGGGACATGTTTAAGAGCCTTTTTGGTGGCTAGATCCTCAGCAGACAGCTCAACATGAGTGGGAGATACAGGAGGATTATTGGATGAAGGGTTTTCAATTTCTGATGGTTGTTGTTGTTCAGATGAAGAAGCCATTTTAGATTAAGATTAAGAAATGGGAAGAAGAAGATGAACAGTGAGAGGAGATAGAGAGAATTTAGAGAAGTTTGAGAGATTTGGAGAATAAGAAAATAAGAAGGTGAATTTTGAGAGTATAAAGGATGGTGATTGAAACGTTTTGAATATATATAGCATGGATATGGGCCCCATAACTATGACAGTGAACCGTCACCAATACTCTCTTTCATACGTAATATATACATATATATACGTATTTGAGTAACGTATAAAAATGGATTGATGTGACAACTTGTACCATTATTTCAAAAGTACTCGAGTTTTACGGCGGATACAGTGTACAAGTTGTCCATTAGGGAGAAAATCGAGGTAACCGTTTTGAGATTCCAATAAAATATTGATAAAAATACTTGGTGGATATACTCACACGTTAAAATAGTTGAGTTTGAAGTATATCCACTGACAATTTGTAAAACTGGTTACCTCATTTAGAAAAGGAGTTTCAGTCAGCGACTTTTCGACAAACGTTGGTCGCTGACTAATTTTATACAATTTTTAGCAAATTGTCAGCTATCAACGGATTTGATTTGTCTTTACCAGTAGCCGTTTGCTGCTGGACTATATAGAGACTTTTAGCTCTCTATTGCTTTTGTTTTGCTTTTTCCCAAAGCAACAGGGATCAACGAATTTTAGATGTCTTTACCAGCAGCCGTTTGCTGCTGGACTAGATAGAAACTTTTAGCTCTCTATTGCTTTTGTTTTGCTTTTTCCCAAAGCAACAGGGATCAACGGATTTAAGAAGTCTTTACCAGCAGCCGTTTGCTGCTGGACTAGATAGAGACTTTTAGCTCTCTATTGCTTTTGTTTTGCTTTTTCCCAAAGCAACAGGGATCAACGAATTTTAGATGTCTTTACCAGCAGCCGTTTGCTGCTGGACTAGATAGAAACTTTTAGCTCTCTATTGCTTTTTATGTTTAGCAAGTAAGACACACTTGAACTTGCTGAAAGAAATTTTGACCATAAGGTCACTTTTCAACTTATAAGAGAGATGTAAGTTGAAGCATCAGCAGACATGACAAGTCATGTCGCTGATTCACCATTCAGCATTCCCAACTTACTGACCAGATATTTGAATCTGGTTTCATCTAATGGTTTAGTGAAAATATCAGCAAGTTGGTCATCAGTGGGAATGAAGTAGATTTCAACATCCCCTTTCATGACATGGTCACGAATAAAATGGTACCTAATGTCTATGTGTTTGGTCTTTGAATGCTGAACAGGATTGTGTGTGATGGCAATTGCACTTTTATTGTCACACATTATGGGAATCTTAGAAAATTCTAAGTCATAGTCAGCAAGTTGTTTTTTCATCCAGAGGACTTGTGCACAACAACTTGCTGCTGATACATATTCTGCTTCAGCAGTGGAGATGGACACTATATGTTGTTTCTTACTAGACCAACTAGTCAGCTTCCCCCCCAACAGTTGACATCCACCACTGGTGCTTTTCCTATCTAACATGCAACCAGCATAGTCAGAGTCAGAATATGCAACTAAGTCAAAACTGGAGTCTTTGGGATACCAGAGACCCAGTGTGGAGGTACCTTTTAGATACTTGAAGATTCTCTTGACAGCGAGAAGATGAGACTCCCTAGGAGAGGCTTGATATCTTGCACATAAGCAAGTAGCAAACATGATGTCAGGACGACTCGCTGTGAGATACATTAGCGAGCCAATCATTCCCCTATAGTGAGTGGGATTCACATGCTTACCATCAGGATCAACATGGAGATTATTAGGAAGAGACATAGGAGTGGCTTTAGTGGTCACATTTGACATGTCAAATTTAGCCAGCATGTCTCGAATGTACTTCTCCTGATTAATGAAAATCCCATTTGGGAGTTGTCGAATTTGTAGACCAAGAAAGAAAGTCAACTCACCCATCATGCTCATTTCAAAATGAGAAGACATCAGTGAGCTGAACTTAGTACAAAGTTTCTTGCTGGAGGACCCAAAGATGATGTCATCCACATATATCTGGACATAAAGAACATCAGCACCCTTTCTATAGATAAAGAGGGTGCTGTCAATGGACCCTCGCTGAAACTTGTTAGAGAGAAGAAATTCAGAAAGAGTGTCATACCAGGCTCTAGGAGCCTGTTTAAGGCCATATAGAGCCTTATAAAGACGATAGACATGGTGTGGCTTGGCTGGATCTTCAAAACTAGGTGGCTGCTTAACATAAACTTCCTCATCGAGTTTTCCATTTAGGAAGGCACTCTTAACATCCATCTGATATACTGTGAAGTTTTTGTAAGCAGCATGTGCCAAGAATAAGCGAATTGCTTCTAATCGGGCCACTGGTGCAAAGGTTTCATCGTAATCAACACCTTCTTCCTGAAGGTATCCTTGTGCAACCAGCCTAGCCTTGTTACGAGTAACAACACCATCTTCATCCATTTTATTCCTATAAACCCATTTTGTGCCAATGGGTTCTTTGTCAGCAGGTAGAGGGACAAGAAACCAGACATGCTGTCGTTTGAACTGCGTAAGTTCTTCTTGCATAGCCTCTACCCAAGAAGGACCAGCCATTGCTTCTCCTATATTCTTAGGGGTGATCATTGACAAGAAATTTACATAGAGACATATGTTTCTTGTCGCTGATCGAGTAACAATCCCTTGAGAAGGATCACCAATCACTTGGTGAGCTGGATGACTACAAGTCCATTTAAGTGCAGTAACACTTGATGAACCTAGTTGAGTGTCAGCGGAAGACTGAGAGATGGGTCCAGCAGAGAGATTATTGAAAGAGGAGAGGTCAATGGTAAGAATGGGTTCAGGAGTAAGATCAGTAGAGCCATTCGACTGATTTGAGTTATCATTGATGGCGGAGTCTTCAGCAGACTCCATTTCTTCAGCATTTGCTGAAGCATCATGAAACTCTTCCTCAGTAGAGTCATCAGCATGCACGTCATCAGCCAGTGATCTAGGTTTGGCTGATGTTGCATGGATTGATCTTAAGATAGGCTCAACTGGCTCAATCGAGTAGATATGAGCAGCAACTTGCTCTGGTTCAACATCTGCTGAACTATCCTGTTTGTCATGCTGATTATTATCAGGCAGCGAGCAAGATGCATCAATAAATGAGTCAGCTTCCTGAAAGTGAGGATCAGCGAGCTCATTGAAAATGACTTCAGACGAAGTAGTTTGAACGTCCTTAAGAGCTGATGAGCTTTCATCAAAGGTTACATGGATTCATTCATCAACCTTTTGAAGGTGAGTATTAAATACTCTAAAAGCCTTGCTGATGGAGGAATAACCAAGGAAGTAGCCATCATCAACTTTAGGATCAAATTTTCCTAGGTGGTCCTTGTTATTTAAGATAAAGACAGGACATCCAAAGACATGGAAGTATTTAATTTGAGGTTTCTTACCTTTCAAAACCTCATAAGTTGTCTTGTCATGTCTTTTGACAATAAGACATCTGTTTTGAGTATGGCAGGCAGTGCTGACAGCTTCTGCCCAGAATTTACTCGGCAAGGAAGACTCGCTGAGCATAGTACGTGCTGCCTCAATTAGAGTTCTGTTTCTCCTTTCAGCAACACCATTTTGATCAGGAGTTCTGGTGGAAGAAAAGTTTTGTGAGATCCCTTGATCAGCACAAAAGGATTCAAGAGTGTGGTTTCTGAACTCAGTACCATGATCGCTTCTGAGTTCTTTAACCCTTATGCTGTTGAGGTTTTCCATTTTCTTGATGAAATTGATAATCTCTCCAGCAGCATCACTCTTAGAACGAAGAAAAATAGTCCAAGTATAAGAAACTATGCAAGTCTAATCATATGTATCATTGATTAAACAGTGAATGCATGGTCGATATTACAACTTGTCTTACAAGAGAAATACAAGAACAATATAATTGTTTAGTTTTAGACAAACTAGAAAACTAAAACAATCGCAAGAAATAATAAGTGACACACACTTGTGGTGACAAACACAAAGTGTAAATGATGCGGCTGTGTTGCTTTATACAGGGGAGGATTTAGGGCAACACAGCCTTACAATGATAGTGATAGAGTGGTGGTTGCCGACTTCTCATTTGCATGAAGTACTTGGATCCAGGAGCCTTTGTCTTCTTTACCAAAACGGGTATGAAAGAAAAAACCCTTGTTTTGGTCTCAACTGTACCTTTGTCATATAAGGTAATATTCAGTTGGAAGAACCACCATGTGACTTCTTGTCTTCTTGTGATTTGAAAACTTCCCGCCTTGACACACAATTGGGAAGTAAACCACCCGCTGACGAGAGTCACTGACTCGCTGATAACTTGCTATTTGATTGATTGTCTCCTATTTTTTATCTGTCTGCTTCTGTGATTATAATTGATTTAAAATGGTGAATACTCCTCTTGGTTCTGTTCATAATACTCCTCATGTTCATACTGGAAATACTCCTCCTGTTTCTGTGCATAATGAAGAATCTGAATCTGAAAGTGATTTTGAATTACATGAAACTAAAATAAGTAAATTAGATTTTGGTAATCCTTTGTATCTGCATGCTAGTGACATCACTAATACTCCTCTTATTAGTCTGAAATTAAAAGGTACCGAGAATTATAATGTTTGGAGTTGTGCTATGCTACTTGCTTTAGAAACTAAGAATAAAAAAGGATTTATTGATGGTAATTGTGTAAGACCTTTTGATAATGAAGTGTTAGCTCAACAATGGGATAGATGTAATGCTGTTGTCTTATCTTGGATTCTTAATTGTGTAACTGAAGAATTGTTTCTTGGACAAATTTTTTCTCTCTTATTTCTCATAAAAACAATTGTGCTAATACTTGACCTGCCTTCATTTGAGAGGTTAGGAATCCTGTCACTGGCACTCTTGTGAGATTAAGAGTTATTTTCAGCAATTTTTTTTTTTTTGAGAAGTTAATATTTGTAGATTACTTGTTTTTTGTTTGTGTGATAACTTGCTTATTTGATTGATTGTCTCCTATTTTTTATCTGTCTGCTTCTGTGATTATAATTGATTTAAAATGGTGAATACTCCTCTTGGTTCTGTTCATAATACTCCTCATGTTCATACTGGAAATACTCCTCCTGTTTCTGTGCATAATGAAGAATCTGAATCTGAAAATGATTTTGAATTACATGAAACTAAAATAAGTAAATTAGATTTTGGTAATCCTTTGTATCTGCATGCTAGTGACATCACTAATACTCCTCTTATTAGTCTGAAATTAAAAGGTACTGAGAATTATAATGTTTGGAGTTGTGCTATGCTACTTGCTTTAGAAACTAAGAATAAAAAAGGATTTATTGATGGTAATTGTGTAAGACCTTTTGATAATGAAGTGTTAGCTCAACAATGGGATAGATGTAATGCTGTTGTCTTATCTTGGATTCTTAATTGTGTAACTGAAGAATTGTTTCTTGGACAAATTTTTTCTCTCTTATTTCTCATAAAAACAATTGTGCTAATACTTGACCTGCCTTCATTTGAGAGGTTAGGAATCCTGTCACTGGCACTCTTGTGAGATTAAGAGTTATTTTCAGCAATTTTTTTTTTTGAGAAGTTAATATTTGTAGATTACTTGTGTTTCTTGGACAAATTTTTTCTAAAAATGCTGCTAAGGATTTTCAAGAACATAATCAGTTAATTAAGTTGATGCAATTTCTTATGGGTCTAGATGATTCTTATAATTCTGTTAGAAGTCAAATTCTTACAAATGATCCTTTACCTTCTGTGAAAAGTGCTTATGCTTTGTTATCTAGGGAAGAGTCACATAGGAATGCTTCTATTAATGTTGTAACTAGTAAAACTGCATCTAGTGCTTTTGCTTCTAAGTTTGTGGATAATAAGAAAAGGTTTAATGGAAATAACAACTTTGTCAATAGAGGTCCTAACACTAATCTTAATTGTACTCATTGCAAAGGTGTAGGTCATACTATTGATAGATGTTTTGAATTGGTTGGATATCCACCTGGTTATAAAAAGAGAACTAATTATCAAGGGTCACAGTCTAATCAAAGAAAGATTTTTAACAATCATGTGATGTCTGATAAGTGTGCTAATGATATTGGTTCTTCTTCTGCTACTACTGCATCTACCTCTTCTTCTGCTCCTTTTTCTCTTACTAATGAGCAGATGTCTAAACTAATGAATCTTCTTAATGAAAAACCTGGAGTGTCTGCCAATCTTGCTAACATGGCAGGTACATTTTACAATTCAAACAGTTTTTTCAATCAAAACTTTGAAAAAAATTTCTGCTCTTCTTCTAGTAAAACTCCTAAATCCAAACATTTAGGTTGGATTTCTGATTCAGGTGCAAATCAACATATGACTTATTCTTTTGAAAATCTTATTAATGGTGTTGATGTTTCTGATCTCAATTTAACTGTGGGTCATCCCAATGGCACTTTAGCAAAAGTTAAAATGATTGGTAATCTTAAACTAAATAATATGGTTACTTTATTTGATGTGTTGATTGTTCCTGAATATTGTGTGAGTTTACTCTCTGTTCATAAACTTGCTAAAGATAGTAAAAGGTTCATAGGGTTTGATGAATTTAGATGTTATATTCAGGATTTAAAAACAAAGAAGACTCTATGGACTGGTAGTGAATCTGGTGGACTATATGTGATTGATGAAAGTGCTAATTGTCAAGGTGTGATTAATAATTCTGTGTATACTTGTTATGTTTCTCAATTTCTTTGGCACAACAGACTTGGTCACCCTGGTGATCAACTTCTGAAAGTTTTGAAAGATACTCTTAATGTTGACCTTAGACTTCAAGTTCTCCTTGTGAAATATGTCACAAAGCTAAACAAACAAGGGAACCTTTTCCCTTGAGCAGTCATGTTTCAAAGGAAATTGGTGAACTTGTGCATTTAGATTTGTGGGGGCCTTATAAAATACAAAGTAAAGAAGGTTTTAAGTATTTTTTAACTATTGTAGATGATTTTTCAAGGTGTTTGAGGTCATTCTCCTTATTTTAAAATTTATGGTTCTGAACCTTCTCTCACACATTTAAAATCATTTGGTTGTCTTTGTTTTGCAACAATTCTTAATAATAATGATAAATTTAGTAGTAGAGCTGAAAAATGTGTTTTTATTGGTTATTCAAATGAAAAAAAGGGTTACAAATTATACAGTTTGGATAATAAAAATATTTTTTTCTCAAGAGATGTAAAGTTTTATGAGACTGTTTATCCTTTTAAACTTAAAAAGACTAATGTTGAGTTAAGTTCTTCTGTTTCAGAAGAACTTAATCATTTAAATTTCTTTGATAATAAAATTTTTGACAATCAAAATGATTTGTTGCCTCATCCCTATGATGAAGTGAGAGACAATAGCAGATGTGATGGCAACCATGGTGAGATGTATGGCAGTCATAGGACTACTGCAGGCCCTGGGGGACAGGGATCCTTGCCTGGCAGTTCTAAGATTACCACATCTCATCATAATGCAACACATTTTGATGATAATGAGAATTCTGAGGGAATTGTTCAGGAACAAAATGAGGTTCAAAATGATGAACAAAATGGTTTTCAGAATGAGCAGAATGAACAAAATGATCTAAATGTTGTGCCTCAACCTGAAAATATTAATCTTGATGAAATAAATCAAACTGCTAATCTTAGAAGATCTGAAAGGACTTCTGTTCTTCCTAACCATCTTAAGGATTATGTTTTAGATGGTAAAGTTAGATATGGTGTAGAAAAGGTTGTTAATTATTCAAACTTGGATTCTGAAAACTTGTGTTTTATTACTAGTTTGAATAAAAGTATTGAACCAAAAGATTTTAATGAGGCTTCTAAAGATTTAAATTGGGTTCAAGCTATGAACAATGAGATGGAATCCTTACATAGAAACAATACTTGGGAACTTGTTGATTTACCTAAAGGTAGAACTCCTATAGGCTGCAAATGGATTTTTAAGATCAAGTATAAAGCTAATGGTCAAATTGAAAGATATAAAGCAAGATTAGTTGCTAAAGGTTACAGTCAAAGAATAGGTTTAGATTTTGATGAAACTTTTTCTCCTGTTGTTAAGATGGTTACTGTTAGATGCTTAATGTCTCTTGCTGTGAATAATTGCTGGCCTTTGTTTCAACTTGATGTTAATAATGCATTTTTATATGGAGATTTACATGAGGATGTTTATATGAATCTGCCTGAAGGTTATTATGATTCTAATTCTAATAAAGTGTGTAAACTTGTTGAGTCTTTATATGGACTTAAACAAGCTCCTAGGCAATGGAATGAAAAATTAACCAATGCTTTGTGTGAATATGGATTTAAACAAAGCAAAAGTGATTATTCTTTGTTTACTCTGCAAAAGAATTTTGTGTTTCTTGCACTTTTAGTATATGTTGATGATATTGTAATGACTGGAAATGATGTGCATGAATTGGAAAAAGTTAAACAGTTTATGCAAACTAAGTTCATGATTAAAGATTTAGGAAAATTAAAATATTTTCTTGGTATTGAAGTTATTTATAATAAGAATGGACTTTGCTTGTCTCAAAGGAAGTATTGCATGGAATTACTTCATGAGTTTGGTCTTCTTGGTAGTAAGCCAATGAGAACTCTTATGGAGAATAATTACACTATTCCCAAAAGTTCTAATGATGATAAGGTTCTGAAGAACATTTCTGTCTATCATAAATTGGTTGGTAAGCTTATTTATCTCACTTTAACCAGGCCTGACATTAGCTATTCTGTTCATTCTCTTAGTCAGTTTATGCATGCTCCAACTGACACTCATCTTAAGCTTGCATTTAGAGTTTTAAGATACCTTAAACTTTCTCCAAGAAAAGGTATACAATTGAATAAAAATGTCAGTTTAGATCTGGTTGGTTATGTGGATTCTGATTGGGGAAGGTGTTTAAACTCTAGAAGATCTGTTACTGGTTTTAGTGTTTTCTTTGGAGGTAATTTAGTTTCCTGGAAAAGTAAAAAGCAACATACAGTTGCTAGGTCCTCAGCTGAAGCTGAATATAGGGCCATGGCTTCTATTACTTGTGAACTTCTTTGGATCATTAATTTGTTAACTGATTTAAATGTAAAAGATATCTTGCCTGCAAAGCTTTATTGTGATAACAAAGCCACCATTCAAATTGTTGGCAATCCTGTTTTTCATGAAAGAACTAAACATTTGGAAATTGACTTACATTTAGTAAGGGAAAAGATTTGTGCAGGTTTGATCAAAGTTTTCAAATTAGAATCCAAAGAAAATGTTGCTGACATTTTGACTAAAAGTTTAAGTTTTGAGCAACACAAACATCTTTGTTCTAAGTTTGGTTTATTTGATCCTTTCCAAGTTAAGATTGAGGGGGAATGTTAAATTTATAAGGTAAAATATCAATCTTAACTTGGTTAAATTTTAGTTTACTTACACACTTACTAGAATGTGCAGGATTTCAAGTTTGGGCTGTATTTGTCAAGTTCAGAAGAGTTCAAGGCTGGTTATGTAACTTCTCAAGTTAGGAATGAAGATAGCAGAAGATTAGAAGTCGAGGGGTGTTTATTGAAACTTATGAAGTATATAACCCTGCTTAGGGTTTGGAATCGAGCAGTTTTTACACACACAAAAATATCTCTCTTATATTTTGTAAGTCCCAACTCAATAGATGGTACTACCTGAAGACACCTCTATGTCGATGGTGGAGTTACTTTGCAATATAAACGCTGAACTGGAGACGACCAGTTACAGAGAGTATATACCAAGTTCTAGATAGATTACTTATTTAAGTGACAATAAGTAAAGAATAATGCAATAATACAAAATACTTGTAAAGTAAATTGGTGAGACAATATGTAATTTTCAAGTGTAATTTATTTATTAACTTTAAATAAATTACAAGGTTGTTGCGGAACCAAGATAATACAAGTATGTAAATATCCTAACAACCTATGAACTACAATTGATCTACACTTGAAATTTCTCTAAACAATCGAAACACTTAAAGTTGTGAAATGTTCCTTTTTACGATTGAGAGAAGATTGCACAAGTTCACCAAGAATATTGCAGGTTTGCAAAGTGTGTGACTTCTGAAAAGTAAGTATTATTCTTGGTTGTGCAATGACTTGTATTTATAGGCAAAGTTAACATTGGGATGTTAACTTTGGCCGTACAAATATGGTTGAGAGCATTTAAGAAATAGCATTTAATTCCTTAAAATGCAGTGTAAAGTTGCAGTATAAAGCAACTTTACTCAACCAGCTTTATGTACCTTTTTGTACTTAAATAATAAGATAAATCTTATTATCCGGGTAAAAGCACATAAATCATAAAAGTCAATTCCTCGTAATCAGTGTAAAGCTTTGTAAGAGCTTTCCACTTACGGTCTCCAGTTTGTAACTGACTAGAATGTCAACTGGGCTTTGCTGCCATTGTCATTCTCTATCTTTCACTTGTTGTCTTCGACTCCAACTGGAAGGATTCTTCAACTGGTCAGTTCTCAACTGGAGGAAGTCTTCAGTTGCGTTAACTGTACAATACAACTGGACTTCAATATATTTCTGGACAAATCTTCTTGGTCTCTAGGTGCAACTGGAGACTGGCCAGTTTCACTGAAACTGGTCCTAACAAATTCCCCCTATTTGTCTAGAAATATTGCCAAGTCTTTTTCAGTTCTTGTATCTGTACAAGTGTGAACTGGAGAGACTTGTTCGATTAAATCTATCTAAGTTTTCCAAGGCATTTTTATAGATCAATAAATGCCTTGGGTTTTTTTCTTTTAAGTTTGTTAGATCTAATCTATTATCTACCTTGTGGTTACAAACTGGTAACTTCATTTATACAAGGAAATGAAATTTATACAAGTTACAGAATGTAAATAAAATTACAAGTAGATACATTGAAAAGAGAACTTAATGAGATGGCCCTTCGCCAGTTCGTCTTCTCTTGGTCACTGAAGAAATAGGTTGTGAGTCTTCAGGATCAATATTCAACTTTAGCTCCAGATTTTCTTTGTGTTGAATCTTGCCCTTCAAGAAGTTCACCCAAGCTTTCTCAAACCTATTCTTTTGTGCCTTAGCATCCAAAAAGTTCACCATTTCCACCCATTCCGAGAACCCATACTGCATTGCATCAGGATTGTCAGTTTTAACCAGTGGCCCTCTGGTATAACTAACTTCAACGTGAAAGTACTTGGTGCCTGGCTTAATTGTTACATTAACACCATTGATAGTCCCACTATGTCTTTTGGTTGCCATGATCTGGGAGTAATAGCTTCTTGCTTCAGATTCATTGGATATTTTAATACTCCCAGCTCCAGCAGCCAGTACAGCAGACTTGATGTCATCATTCGATACCTCGCCAATTGGTTCTACAAATGTGCTAAGGTCAGCATCTCTGGTCAGTGGTCTTCTTGGTTGAGGGATCCTTCTTGGTGGATTCAATACCCTTTTCACAACCTTCTTTACATGTTCAATTCTTTTTAGAATCCCACTGGCCCTGTTCTTTTTGCCTTCTCCACTGATATATTCAAACTTTTGGCATCAAATTCAGCTTCATCATCAGGATAGTGTCTGTCTAATTCAACATCAAGCATTTCTTTCAACATGTCAACTATCCTGAGATCATTCTTTACTCTGGCATACTCCTCCTTAGTGATTCCCAAAAGATGAGCATCACTAATATCAAGCAATTTAATCTGTGCAAGATGTGCTCTGGCTCAGCTTGGTTTCTTTGTTTCATTTTCTTTCTTTCTTTAATTTCATTGCCAAGTCTAGCCAGTTGTTTGCTCACATTGGTACATCAGTGGCCAGCTAGGCAGATACATCAAATGCCAAACCTTTTCCTTTATCCACAACATTCCCCCTAACACTTATATCACCAGTTTCACCAATTATTTGCTCACCAACTTCAGTACTGGCAGCCACAATCATTTCCCTACCTGTTTGACTTCCAGATGGATTACTTTCAGTTTGAGTTTGTGCAAGAACTGCACTTCTTTCCCCCTTGGCAGCATCTAGACCTGCCCTAATCACTTCCATTCAGAATGGTGAGCTGGCAACCGGTCAAGAGGCTGCCACGATTGCATGTTCTTGCATTCTTTGAATATCGTGCACATCATCATGAAAGATCTCCATAGGTGGTTGGTTTCTTTAGACTGGGTCAGAACATTAGCTGCAACTTGTTCCTGACCAGCTTTTAGTTCATTCAAAATCTTGGAATCTTCATCCAAACCAGAAACCACCTTATCCTTTACTTCTTCATCCTTTTTCTTCAAACTTTCTACTTCAGTTGTCAGTTTATCCAGAGACTGAGCATGAAGTGATACCTGGGTGTTCAAGTTATCAATGCTGCCCCTCAACTGGTTGATCTCATTTGTGAGTGGGGCCAGATCAACCTGAGGAGTGGCCAGCTTGGTGATCTCAGACATCACATTTT
This sequence comes from Erigeron breviscapus, assembly GCA_034093135.1. Taxonomy (NCBI): domain Eukaryota; kingdom Viridiplantae; phylum Streptophyta; class Magnoliopsida; order Asterales; family Asteraceae; genus Erigeron; species Erigeron breviscapus. Next base: position 57,843,031 of record CM067167.1, on the reverse strand, counting down.
CTATCAATTGTTGTTCTCTAGCACCCAGTGTATCATCTATTTTCTGACCAACTGAAGTCATTAACTGCTGCCCAAGTTCAGTCACATTCAACCCAGGCTTGTCAACCAATTCCTTTACCTGTTTTTCAATCTCCCTTAAATCCACTTCAGATGTTCTAACAGTGTTGCCCAGCAAGTTGGAGATTGAGGTTGTGACCTTGGACTGAGTGAGGTCAAAGGCTTCTTTTAAAGATGCTGCCAGATTGTTGCAGCCAATGACCAACTCATTCAGCTTCTTCAACACCAAGTCTTCATTTGATGAAAACTTGTTAATCCCCAGATCAACCACTTTAATATTGGTCAAGTGATCCTTGTGGTATCTGGAGAAAGACTTGGTGTTTTTGTCAAGTGTCTTTTGAATCTCCTCCACCCTGGTGAGAAGGTTTTGGAGATCGGCTTGAACAGAGACAACTTGACTGTCCAGTGACGGAGGAGAAGGTGTCACTGGACCAGCAGTAGTTTCTACTGGAGCAACTGGAGGAGGCAAACTAAGAGAAGTCTCCCCAGTTGACATCACAGCAGTTGAAGAAATAGTAGGAGTGGTGGTAGAATAAAGGACTGGAAATTCAATGTGTTGTTCATGCTGAGAATGCTCAGGTGTGAACAACGGCGGCGGTGGGGGTGGCATTTCTCGAAGGAGTGAGAATTGCCCAGATGGTGAAGGTGTCATACGTCTGTTTCCAGACATATAGTTATAAGTGGGAAAAGGAATATTTGTTGGCTCATTTACTTGGGATGGTGAAAGTGAAATTGAAGCATCTGGAAGCGAGACTGGAGATGAAGGGTTTTGATCTTGTACAGTAGAATCAAAAATCTCCAAGTCTGAAGCAGTACCTTCAGAATCTGAAGACTCTATAAGGATTTCCTCGTCATTAACATTCATGTCCAGATCCATGAATGTAACTGAGGGCTGACCAGATGGGTCAGTCTCCAGATGACCTTCCCCAGTTTCCTGGTTGGGTGCATCTGTTGGAGGATCAGATACCGAGGTATCTTCACCAGGGATAGAGGTTATTGGGGTTGCTTCAGTTATAGTTTCTCTATCCTCAACCATAACATTAGACGAACTGGAGGGTCCCTCATTATTTTGAGGCCCGCCCGGTTGTCTTTCTGACTCACCTTCGATTGGTGTATCAGTTTTTGCGAATGCCAGCCGCATTCGATCTGGAATCTCGACCTCTCCAGCTTCAGATACTAGAGAGTCTAGATTCCTCAACAAATCTGGGACAGTATACGGTGAATCTGTGCTTAAGTATGCTTCACTGCCCAGAATTTGTAGAAAACAAAGAGAGAGAAACCTGGAGAAGGGGATACAAAGTCCCCTGGTGCCCTTCAGTTTTTGTACCAGGCTTCTATACAGGATATCGGCAAAATCCACTCTCAATCCATTCCACAAGCAGTATGCCATCTCTGCCTGTGCGGAGTTAATCTGGTCAAGACCACCAGAACTCCCACCCATACTTTCCACAAGGTGGATGAAAAAATACCTCCATGAAGGTGTAAGGCCCTTCATGGTCATCGCACCTTTTGTTTTCAACACCCCTTTCTCCAGGCACTCCTTATGTCCCATTTCAAGGAGGACCTGGCGAAAATTAACGTTTGGGGGGATGACAACTGGAGATTCACCCTCTCTCCAATAGTTGAGGTGTAAGGCATCCCTCAACACGTCTGCTGATAAGGTACACTGGATTGTTCCACCTTTTAATGTGAAAGTGATGGAAGAACAATCAGAAGAAAGAGTAGCAGTGTACCAAAACTCACACAAGTAGTCGTGAAACATCTTGCGTGGGTTTAGAGAGAATGAGGGTCCAATTGGAGAATCCTTCAAAAAAATTTGAATTCTTCCAATAAGGGTATTTATAAGGAATTCAAGATCCCAATGAAATACCAAAAATTATATTTTATTAACAAAATCAATTTTGTAGATATTTTAACAAAATAAGTTTGAATTTTGAAATAAAAACATAATTAACCGTGTCAGCATTAAATGCTACGACGGCTTAACTTACCCACGCGCCCACTAACATTAATTTTCCCAATGAAATACCAAAAATTATATTTTATTAACAAAATCAATTTTGTAGATATTTTAACAAAATAAGTTTGAATTTTGAAATAAAAACATAATTAACCGTGTCAGCATTAAATGCTACGACGGCTTAACTTACCCACGCGCCCACTAACATTAATTTTCCCAATGAAATACCAAAAATTATATTTTATTAACAAAATCAATTTTGTAGATATTTTAACAAAATAAGTTTGAATTTTGAAATAAAAACATAATTAACCGTGTCAGCATTAAATGCTACGACGGCTTAACTTACCCACGCGCCCACTAACATTAATTTTCCCAATGAAAACCAAAAATTATATTTTATTAACAAAATCAATTTTGTAGATATTTTAACAAAATAAGTTTGAATTTTGAAATAAAAACATAATTAACCGTGTCAGCATTAAATGCTACGACGGCTTAACTTACCCACGCGCCCACTAACATTAATTTTCCCAATGAAAACAGTTTTCATTTACCAAAATGACTTTAAACACGTCAGATGACGATGTCAAGTGGTTTAAAACACTCGAGTACCATCACGTGTCACAAATATTGACCAAGTATTTCTAACGTTATAAAAAAGTAAGACAAGACTGAATCTGGTCACTGGAGGATTAGTCCAGTGCCAGTTTCCAACTGGAGAGTTCTCCAGTTGCCATTTTCAAACAAAACGAATTTTAGTCAGAAAATTATTTTTGAGTCTTTCCCCCTAAAATGATGATCCAGAAATCGATTAGTGCCAGGATAGTATCACAAAGGCGTTCGATAGCCTGGCGAGCAAAGATTATTTGGACCTCCTCAACTGGAGAACTTCATCAGTGTCACTGACGCGTTCATAACAAAAATTCTCCAGTTTTAAGGATTTAACATTCCCAGTTCGCTGATGAGATGTTTAAAGGTTTTCTCATCAAGAGGTTTTGTAAAAACATCAGCGAGCTGTTTGTCAGTGGGGATGAAATGTAATTCAATGTCTCCTTTCATAACATGATCTCGAATAAAATGATACCTGATGTCAATATGCTTTGTTTTAGAGTGCATCACTGGGTTGTGAGATATAGCAATTGCACTGGTGTTGTCACAAAAGATTGGGGTCCTTGTATACTTTTGACCATAATCTAGTAACTGGTTCTTGATCCAGAGAATCTGGGCACAGCAACTGGCCGCAGAAATGTACTCTGCCTCAGCAGTGGACATAGAGACTGACGTCTGCTTCTTGCTGGTCCAACTTACCAGTTTTCTTCCAAGGAAATGACAACCACCAGTTGTTGATTTTCTATCTATCTTACAACCTGCATGATCTGAATCTGAATAACCCATTAGATCTAATCCTGAACCTTTGGGGTACCAAAGACCAAGATTAGGACACCCTTTCAGGTATCTAAAGATACGCTTTACAGCGTGCAAGTGTGATTCTTTTGGGTTAGCCTGAAACCTGGCACATAGACATGTTGCAAACATTATATCTGGTCGACTGGCAGTTAAATACATCAGTGAACCAACCATACCACGATAGTCAGTTATGTTCACTGGTTTGCCAGTTGGGTCAGAATCCAAATTTAATGGTGCTGCAATAGGTGTGTTTTTCAATGGAATTGAATCATATTTGTATTTTCTTAACAAATCTCTGACATATTTTCCTTGGTTTATGAAAATTCCATTTTCAGTTTGCTTAATCTGAAGACCTAAGAAAAATGTTAATTCTCCCATTAAACTCATCTCATACTCAGATGACATGATTTTAGAAAACTTTTTACACATTGCATCATCAGTTGAACCAAATATAATGTCATCAACATAAATTTGTACCAATAAGATATTACCCTTTTCTTTCAAGATAAATAAGGTATTATCTATTGCACCTCTTTGAAAGCCATTTTTAAGAAGATGTTTAGTTAAAGTATCATACCAGGCTCTTGGGGCTTGTCTAAGACCATACAAAGCTTTGTTCAGTCTATAGACCCAGTGAGGATGCTTCTCATTGATGAAGCCTGGAGTCTGCTTAACATACACAACTTCTTCCAATGTTCCATTAAGGAACGCACTTTTGACATCCATCTGGAAGACCTTAAACTGCAGATGGGCTGCTTAAGCCAAAAATATTCTGATGGCTTCAAGTCTTGCAACTGGAGCAAAAGTTTCATCAAAGTCAACGCCTTCTGCTTGATAATAACCCTGGGCAACTAATCTGGCCTTGTTTCTTACAACATGGCCATCTTCATCCATCTTGTTTCGATAGACCCATCTTGTACCAATGGGTTCTTTCTTTAACCCTGGTGGACAAGGAACAAGCTCCCATACATTGTTCCTTTCAAACTGGACGAGCTTTTCTTGCATAGCTTCCACCCAGCTTGGGTCTGCCATAGCCTCGTCAATCTTCTTCGGTTCAATTAGTGATAAGAAGGTGACATTTAAGCATTGCTCATTGGTGGCTCTTCTAGTCTGAACCCCACTATTTGGATCTCCCACAATCTGTTCAATTGGATGTGCTCGAGTCCATCTAGTGTATTAACTAGGCTGGTGTAACACAATATCAGTGCAAGTCACCTGGCGATCTTCTTCAGTTGCAGCAGCTTCTGGAGGAGGATCTGTCCAAACTACTTCTACGTCCTCATCAGAGTCAATGAGGTCACGATTTGCATCATGAAATTCTTCATTAAAAGGCATTTCTTGAAGAACTGGAGAAGTTGGAGTTTGAACTGGTGCTGATATTGGAATGGCACGTACATCAGATCCAATCACCAATTCCTGTGGTAAATTGAAATTGATGGAGGGATTAAATGAAGTGTCACTGGTGGTGCTCTTCTTCTTAACTGGTTCCAATTTGTTGTAACTGGAAACATCTTTTGGTGAAACAACTGACTGATGAACTTGGTCAGTTTCGCCAAAATTTATTGGAACGACTGGAGAAATATCAAGGCTTGGTCTCTTGTTGATTGCTTCAGTTGATTCGTCGAATGTGACATGAATTGTCTCATGAACCTTTTGGAGTCTATAATTATAAACTCTAAAGGCCTTTCGAATATCTGAATAACCTAAAAATACCCCTTCATCAGCTTTTGCATCAAACTTTCCAAGCTGACTGGAATCGTTTAAGATATAAACTGGACAACCAAATACATGAAAATATCCAATATTTGGTTTACGATTCCTGAGTACTTCATAGGCAGTCTTCATATGTCTCTTGATGTAGACTGACCGGTTTTGGGTGTGACAAGCAGTTGCAACTGCTTCAGCCCAGAAACTGGTGGGAAGACCTGATTCAGATAGCATACTTCTGGCTGCTTCTATCAGTGTGCGATTCTTTCTTTCCACAACTCCATTCTGCTCTGGAGAGTGTCCTGATGAGAAGTTTTGAGAGATGCCAGTGTCATTGCAAAATGTTTCAAGTACCTTATTTTGAAATTCAGTACCATTATCACTTCGCAACTGACAGACTTTTCGAGTATACTTGAGTTCAATTCTTTTGATGAGCGAGATGATTTCAGCAGGTGCATCACTTTTGGATCTGAGAAATACCACCCAACAGTATCTGGTGAATTCATCGACCACAACTAGAGTGTATTTCTTTCCAGCTCTAGTTTGAACATTCACTGGACCAAAGAGATCCATATGTAGCATGTGAAGAGGTTCAGTGATGCTAAATTTTTGCCTAGTTTTGAAACTAGCCCTTTTCTGCTTGCCCATCTCACACCCTGGACATGGCTTTTCTTTATTGAAAGAAATTTGAGGTATCCCATCAACCAGTTGTTTGCGAGACAACTTGTTAATATTTTTGAAATTAAGATGGGATAATCTTTTATGCCACAGCCAGTTGGTATCCTCATCAGCTTTGGTATAGAAGCACTGCTCTTTTGGAGCAGGTTCCATATCCATGATGTACACATTACCTTTTCTTGGTGCAGCCATCACCACTTTCCAATCCTTGTTAAATATGGTGCCTTGAGCAATATCGAACAAAACTCTGTAGCCATCATCACAAAGTTGGCTGACACTGATCAGGTTGTATTTCAAACCATTCACAAATGCAACTCTTTTGAATTCGACCTGTCCGTTATTGAGTACACCATATCCTTCAGTCTTTCCACTTTGATCATTACCAAACGTCATTGTCGGTCCATCTTGGACAGTGAACTCTTCAAGCAGGGGCTTACATCCGGTCATAGTCCGGCCAGCAGCGCTGTCCAGATACCAGATATTCTTCTTTCGATCGCCCTGCACACCCATAAAAATCATCAGTTATTTTTGTGAACCCATCTTTTCTTGATAGGTTCACTGGACTTCTCTACAGAAGTCACAGTTGATTGTTGTGGAGGTAAACTGAAGACTACATCTGGATCTTTTTCACCAGATCCAGGTGCAGGAGTAAAAACGATTGGTATTTTATACCTGCTCCCCTTTTTCTTATCAGATTTAGTTCCAGATGGAACATTCTTTTGTTTTGATTTTGAGGAGGGTTTAATATTTTGTTTTAAAACTGGAGGTGATGAACCTCCTTCCAGATTTTTAATCCGGGCAGTACAACTCTGAACCTGTCGAGACAAAAGTTGGAGTTGACTTTTCAGTTTAAACAAAATATTGTTTTCATCAGGCTGCTGAACCTTGGACCTTGGTTCAGCTGGAGTTTTAGTCTTTTGGGTCTTGGGCTCCTTAGACTTTTGAGGTAAAGGCTTGTTACGAGTGGCCTTTTTAACTGGAGCACTAGCCTGTTTGGCTCCAGGTTTAACCTCAATGGGGGTGGTCTCAATGGGCACAAGAAGTTTCAACCCTGAGAGCTGGAGGCAATGCATGAAGATCTGGTATGAGAGCTGCCATTTCCAGATCTCCAGATTTCCATGCATTCTTCTGGGCATCAATTGTTCTAGAAAATGCATCATAGTTCTTTCCAGATGCTTTTACCCATGACTTGATAATCATTTGTTCTTTTTCAAGATCAGAAAATAATTTTTGATTATCAAGTTCCAAAGCCTCAATTTTTAAAACTGACTCCTTGAGAGCCAACTGGACACTTTGTAAATCATTAAGTTGTAGCTTAACATTGTTTAGTTCAATTAAGATAGTGTCCAGATATCTTTCACTATCCGCTCTAACAGTTTCCACAAAAGCCAAATCACCACTTAATGATTCAGCAAGGTCCAGTTTCAGTTCTAGATCCACCTGATTGTCATAATCACATACCTTCTTCAAAATGATGTCCACCCATCTTCCAGTGATGACATCTTCTTTTGCCACATGCTGCTGTTGATCTTCCAAGGCCATGAAACACATGTCCCTTTCCTCTTCTTCATCAGCTGATGAGTCATCAGAGTACTCCCATTTTCCCTCAGTTTGTGCCATCAAGCACTGATCCTTTTCTTTTTCCATGGACAGGAGGGCAATCTGGGCCTTAAGCTTCTTATATTTAGCTTTGTAGCTATCATCAGGCCGATTGAAATTAGGGACAGGGGGACCAGTTTGGTTGTTCATCTGACTAGATCTGCATTCCTTCATAAAATGACCTTTCTTACCGCATTTATAGCAGGTAAGATTGGTTTTATCCAGAGAGCTGGAGCTGGAAGCATTGTTTGGCCCATTAAATCTTTTAGATTTATGCTTAAACCTGTTAAAGGTTTTAGCAATCATGGCTACCAGATCATCATCGTCAGTTTCATCACAACCATCACTGATTTCAGTGGTCAGGCCAGAGTTCAAGAAACTGTTTAACATCTCCTTCATTGAGTGTGCCTGGACACTCTCTGCAGACATTAAAGCAGCACAAGGTCGCTCAGTTACACTAGCAACCTTGGGACTCTGGGCATGGTTCATGGCATCCTGCTCAGCCACTAGTCTTGCAGCATTGTTATCTTCAGTGAATCTGAAGGCTCCATAGAGCGATGCAAGAGTATGGCTGTGCAGGGTTTTACCTTGTCTTAAGACAAGAACCATATTTTCCCATTTGGAAGGAAGAATATCACAAAACTTCTCAAGAAGAATGTCCTTATCCTTCTCTACACCCAAGCCTCTCAGCTGATTAATGAGGCTAGAAAATCTGGTGTATGTACCAGTTAGACTTTCATTGGGCAGAGCAAAGAAGGATTCATACTTCTTGTTCAAGGCAACTTTTCTGGTGACAATAGTGTCATCACCTCCTTCAAACTGAATAACTAATTCATCCCACATTGACTTGGCACTGGGGAACAACACAAGTGTTGGAATTAGATCTTCAAGAACAGCTCCAAGGATCATGTTCTTGAGTCTGGTGTCCAGATCTACAAGTCTACGATCCTCATCAGACCAGTGGTCTTCGAGCTTTTCTCTTGAACCTCTTCTTCCAGTTGGATCTAGAAGAGGACTTACCCCAAGAGACATGGGTATATATGGTCCATCCTTGAGGATTTTCAACATATACCTCTCTATCCCACCAAAATGCAAAAGCATTCTAGCCTTCCATGTACCAAAGGTCTCACTATTTCCATCAAATTTTGGAACAGGAGTGTTAGAATAATGTACATGGACGTGATTTGGGGCAGTAGGAGGAGGAGGGTTTGTATTAACATTTTGAAAAGGTGGTGTATTAGTATTCAAAGGGTTTTCACCTTGACCAGAACCATCTCCACCTTCAGTAGTGTTCATCTAAGCAGATCTAGGCAAGTTTATTAGCCTTCTGCTCTGATACCACTTGTAAGTCCCAACTCAATAGATGGTACTACCTGAAGACACCTCTATGTCGATGGTGGAGTTACTTTGCAATATAAACGCTGAACTGGAGACGACCAGTTACAGAGAGTATATACCAAGTTCTAGATAGATTACTTATTTAAGTGACAATAAGTAAAGAACAATTCAATAATACAAAATACTTGTAAAGTAAATTGGTGAGACAATATGTAATTTTCAAGTGTAATTTATTTATTAACTTCAAATAAATTACAAGGTTGTTGCGGAACCAAGATAATACAAGTATGTAAATATCCTAACAACCTATGAACTACAATTGATCTACACTTGGAATTTCTCTAAACAATCGAAACACTTAAAGTTGTGAAATGTTCCTTTTTACGATTGAGAGAAGATTGCACAAGTTCACCAAGAATATTGCAGGTTTGCAAAGTGTGTGACTTCTGAAAAGTAAGTATTATTCTTGGTTGTGCAATGACTTGTATTTATAGGCAAAGTTAACATTGGGATGTTAACTTTGGCCGTACAAATATGGTTGAGAGCATTTAAGAAATAGCATTTAATTCCTTAAAATGCAGTGTAAAGTTGCAGTATAAAGCAACTTTACTCAACCAGCTTTATGTACCTTTTTGTACTTAAATAATAAGATAAATCTTATTATCTGGGTAAAAGCACATAAAGCATAAAAGTTAATTCCTCGTAATCAGTGTAAAGCTTTGTAAGAGCTTTCCACTGACAGTCTCCAGTTTGTAACTGACTAGAATGTCAACTGGGCTTCGCTGCCATTGTCATTCTCTATCTTCCACTTGTTGTCTTCGACTCCAACTGAAAGGATTCTTCAACTGGTCAGTTCTCAACTGGAGGAAGTCTTCAGTTGCGTTAACTGTACGATGCAACTGGACTTCAATATATTTCTGGACAAATCTTCTTGGTCTCCAGGTGCAACTGGAGACTGGCCAGTTTCACTGAAACTGGTCCTAACATATTTTCTCTCAATCGTTTTAGGGTTCTTTATTCAAGTGATCTTCCTGATCATTGTTGATTATTCAATGTTTCGATTATTATTCTGTATTTGATATCTAAACATATTGTTTAGATATTTGTCTTTCAATCTTTTGTGTAATCGAACATTAATAATAATAATAATAACAGCCGACTTGTTCATTAATCCTGTTTTTCTTCTTGGTATCAGAGCCTCTGAGCCCCATCGTCTTCTTCTACCATTCCACCTGCAACTTGACTTTTCTTTTTTTTTTATACTCTTTTATCATTTTTATTGATGCAACGTTCCAAAAAACGGTATTCTAACAGTGAAAAAGCAAAGGGGGGCCCTCATTTTCGATTTTATGAGTAGCGGGTTCCGAACCTGATGCTCAAACCGTTGAGCCATAAAATCGTAACCGGCGGCGGTGTTACCGCCGGTTTGCCCCATAAAATCATCCACTCCGAGTCCCCTTATTATTAACATGTAAAAGCAACAAACCCATTATAATAGTAAGCAAGCAATTTTGGTCTGCACTTGGTTAAAGTAAAAAACATTAAACTTTTTATTCTTCAACGATAGAAAATATGTCACAATAATTTTTTAGGTAAATAATTATACAATGATATTCTCATTTTGAACCTAGTTCACAGTCCACACAAACCGATCAATTCATTCGACGCTAAATCACTATGTTTTATCAAATAGGCAGGAACCACCAAGCAGATAAATGACATGTTCAGTCAAATTCAAAACATGACTGCTTACGTAGTTACGTGTAAATTGTGTGTACAAAATTGAGGGTATTTGCATACTAACAATAGTAAGTAATGTTGATCTTTACTTCCCATAAACTGAAACATACACATTGATGCAAAATGACACCAAGAAGTAGCCATGGATTTGAATCTAAGATAAACCAAGCAAACGGGTTTCCTTCTGATGTAGAACTGATGACTTCTTGTTTAGGCGATATCGGCTTGTCATCTGGCACCTGTTATAAAGATGAAAAACTGTCGATTAAAATGTTGAATACGGACATGTTACATAGCTTAAACAAAATGCAATATTTGATTTGATACTTGTAATACAAAGTTTAAGAAACAGCGAGGTGAGTAATGGTCTTCCTAGTCCCTCCAACAGCGTGCAAACAGAACTTTAGTTTCAGATAAAAGAACATAGAACAAAAAATTAAGTCAATGAAAGACTATATGAAGATGATTTAGGTCTAGAAAACTATCGTTTTGCAACCTCAATTTCTATCAATCAAGAGAAACAACAGCACAATAATGGATAACAAACAAAAACATGGATAAGTTAACAGCAAAGGCCAACAATCACAAATGAACGCAATTTGAACTCAAATTGTGGCTCCTACTTTTCAGTTTACAGCATTAACATCTTAACAAAAGTTCCAATCAAAAGTTCACAAACTATGCAATATATAAGAACTACATCGTTCTCCTTAATTGGCCAAGTCTCTGTGGCCGTGGGCTTAGTCCACCAAAAGTGTACACGAAACACAAGTGGAAAAAAACACACACGCAAGTCGATGGCCTTTGGTCCTCTTAATGGAGTGCCAACGGTTCAAGTAAGCAAGCAAACAAATACACGAAACAAGGGACAAAATATTATACATTGATGGAAGAAATGAAAAATGAACACAATATATATCTAGCAAACTACGGATTTGAAATCATAGATTCTTTAAATCAAGAAAAATTACACCAAGAAAGTGGATTACGAGAACACATATGGCAAAAGTCAACCATCATAAAACAACCAAATTTGAGCTCAATTACAACTAAAAACCCTTCGCTAACTCAAAACATATTATTAAATCCTTTACTAATTGCCACATTTCAATCAAAAGTTCACCAACTATGCAATTTCAAACTCATTAACCATTGTCAAAACTTAACATAACTTGCAATATGCAAATAACATAAACAACAAAAAACTTGATAATTGCCACAATTCGTACCTCGGAAATCATCATCACTATCATCATCTCGAAACCGGTTTTTGCAAAAGAGCAGTCAAATAAACTTCACCATTCTTCACACCAGTTGAATCCATCTTATTCCCAACTGCCCATTTCACTTTCTTATACCCTAACTTCCCAATCAATGGCCCATAAACCTTATCAAGATCCACACTTTTACTAAAAAAATGATCAATCCAAAAAAACCCACCTCCCCTTAACACTCTATCAACATCATATAACAAAAATTCCATTGCTTGTATTGGTATCCATCTATTAAAAGCACGCCCACATCTTACAAGATCCAAAACACCATCAAAAACAGGCAATCTTTGTTGCAATGGCACATGTAATGGTACTAATCCTCTAAGTGCAACCTCTTCATTATATGGTGCACCTATACTCATTGTTGTAGTTATAATTGTTACGTTTTGTGACTTCATTTGTGCACTGAATGTACCTGTGCCACCACCTATATCTAGGCCTAATCTTACAACACTTTTCACCTTTCTTGCAATTTCAAGAAACTGAACAATTGGTAAATCAAGATCTGTTTTAAAGCTTAAAAATGTAAGCTTTTCTTTGTTTAGATCAAAACCAAGATCTGGGTTTTTGTTTAAACACTCAAAGCTTTTACATTTTTGATAGTTTTGCCACAAGATTGCATTTTCCGGCACCGGAGAAAATGGGTTGGTCGGGAGTGAAGTGGGTATTTTAGAGGGTGTTTGGGAAAAGCATCTTCGGCGAGGAAGAGGGTGGCAGCCACGGAGAATTAAGGGTTCGGCGGCGGCGGTGGACAGCGGTGGGCAGGTGGTGAAAGGGGTGTAGTTCATGTATTGGTGAAGGAGGTCAGGGTGGTGTCGGCAGGCGGAGGCAATGGGGGAAAGTTGGGTGTAAAGAAGAAGGTCAGATGGAGGGTTTGTAGTGGTGGTGCTGGGGGTGGTTGTGGGGTTTGGGTGGAGGCGCGTGAGGTGGTTGATGGTGGCGCGTATGGTTTGAAGTTGCCGGAGAAGGTGATCAGGGACAGGTGGAGTGGTGGCTGAGGGTGGTTTAGTGGTGGAGATCATAGTGGTTGAAAGATGATAAAGTGAAAGAATATTTGTAGCAACCATTGCTAGTAATAGCAATAGATTTAGTCCCATTGTAAATCCCATAATTTGTATCTTTCTTGAAATTGTTTTGAGAATTATGATCAAAGTTTGGAGCTTTTTTTGTTTGAAAAAGATGTATGGGTTTTGGGCTCAAGTTAAGTCAAGTGAGAGTGTGATGTACCAATAATTTACTGATGAGTGTGTGTGTGTGAGTGAGTGAGAGAGAGGTGTATGAGATCCAAGATGAGTATGTTTGTGACCATTGGATGGTGTGTGGAGAGGTGTGATCGAATGGTAGGAAATGAAAATGATGATTCTTGTCATCTTGTGTGTTGGTCGGCAAATCTAAAGATTCTTTTGGAGGGACATATGAAAAGACGGACTAGTTGGGCTATAATGTAGCCTCGTAGAGGATACATGGATTAAGACCCAAAGAAACCACTTTTCAAAAAAAAAGACCCAAAGAAACCAATAATAAATAATTCTATGGGACTTAGAGCATCTCCAATGATAGTTTTTGTTTTTTAAAAAATATATAAAGATGTGTAAGAGGTTTTTCAAAAAAAGCTTTCCACTACAATGAAAAAAAGCTTTTAAAAGCTTAAAATTGAATAAAATACAATACTTTAATGTAGAAATAGTATGAAAACATGACCAATAGGTTGAAGAATATAAAGCTTTTCATTTTCTCTCTATCTAAAATATTATATTATATCCAACTTTTAGTTATTAAAAGCTTTTTACCATTAGAATATAGGTAAATGTTCATTTGAATCCTTAATTTTTCATGAAACCCAAGGACCAAATCCTAGCCATTTGATCATCTCAATCAATGGCTAGGATTTAAACTTATGCCTTAATTAAAAAAAAAACACGGAGGGACATTTATGTAAATTTGCTTAATAAAAAAAAACTCTCTTTCCCCTTTCCTCCTCCTGATGGAAACACAGACAAACACAAACACACACACACACACTCTTTCTCTCCCTCTCTCTCTCATCAACTCTGGCGACGGTAACCACCACCACTACTGCCACCATCATCTCGCGCTCCCCCTTCTGTCTGGATCTCCACCTCAAATCACTAACAACAACAACAAATGCATGATGATGTTTTAGATATTATTATAGTGAGATTTTATGTAGTTAATGTTTTTTATATAAAAAGTAGATAATCAAACCATTTTTATCCATGATTTGTAGTTATTTTCAATTATTTTTGTTTTTTCATATGATAAGAAGTTGTATCCTTGGTTGTTGTTGTTTAAAGAATTTTGCCCACAAAGTGTTTGATGAAATGTCTAAACCAAAGTGTATGTACTAAATCAAATTTGATTATATATGTATTTGCTAATTATACATCCAATCATACTTGATTGTGCATAGCATAACCTTTTTTGTAGTTATTTGAGTCTCGTGGAACATCAAATTTGATTTATGCATACGGTGTCAAAAACCTATACAAAATCAAATTTGATTTTGTGCACACATTGAGACAAAACAAATGAATTCCATACAAAGAAAACCATTTAAAATCAAAAATGATTTTAAGAATAGAGTGTGAAAAAGCTATACAAAATCATATATGATTTTATTTATACATCTAGACAAAAAAAAGTGAGTTCGGTATCATTAAACCCATTCAAAATCATATATGATTTTGTATAGGCTTCCATACAAATAAACTTATTCAAAATCAAAATTGATTTTAAGAATACACTGTGAAAAATTTATTCAAAATCATATATGATTTTACGTATAAAATTGAGACAAGGCAAATGAGTTCTATACAAATAAACCTATTTAAAATCAATTTTGATTTTACGCATACAGTGTGAAAAACTTATAGAAAATCATATATGATTTTACGCATATATTGTCACGAAAATGTACAAAATCATAAAACATTAAGTCAAACCAAATGGCTTCCATAAAAAGAAATTTATTCAAAATCATTTTTGATTTTACTCATAAAGTATGAAAACCTATTCAAAATCAACTATTCTAAATCAAAAATGATTTTACGCATACATTGGGGAAAATCTATACAAAATCATATATGATTTTGTATAGCACATTGAGACAAAACAAAATGAGTTACATACCAAGAAACTCATTTAAAATCAAAAATGATTTTAAGCATACATTGTGAAATACCCATACGAAATCATATTTGATTTTACCCATATTTGATACGTACTGTGTCAAAAAGCTATACAAAATCAAATTTGATTTTATGCATACATTTAGAAAACCAAATGGAGTCCATATCAAAAAACCTATACACAATCAAATTTGACAATAGGGTTAGCCGTTAGGCTAACCCTACGACTTCAAACCCTAAACTAAAGCGCGGGCCGCAGGCCCCCGTAATCACACTTCCCCCTCGGATTAGCTTTTAGCCCCCAAGGGTTTAGATTTTAGGGTTTTAGAATGCAACTTTTCTAAAATGTATGCATAAAATCAAAAATGATTTTGCATTGATTTTTAACATTATACATGTGAAATCAATTTTGATTAGCAATTAAGCTTTAGTTTAGGGTTTGAAGTCGTAGGGTTAGCCACGACTTCAAACCCTAAACTAAAGCGCGGGCCGCAGGCCCCCGTAATCATACTTCCCCCTCGGATTAGCTTTTAGCCCCAAGGGTTTAGATTTTAGGGTTTTAGAATGCAACTTTTCTAAAATGTATGCATAAAATCAAAAATGATTTTGCATTGATTTTTAACATTATACATGTGAAATCATTTTTGATTAGCAATTAAGCTTTAGTTTAGGGTTTGAAGTCGTAGGGTTAGCCACGACTTCAAACCCTAAACTAAAGCGCGGGCCGCAGGCCCCCGTAATCACACTTCCCCCTCGGATTAGCTTTTAGCACCCAAGGGTTTAGATTTTAGGGTTTTAGAATGCAACTTTTCTAAAATGTATGCATAAAATCAAAAATGATTTTGCATTGATTTTTAACATTATACATGTGAAATCAATTTTGATTTTAGCAATTAATTTAATAACATTAAATATTTTGATTAGCAGGCTAACCCTACGACTTCAAACCCTAAACTAAAGCGCGGGCCGCAGGCCCCCGTAATCACACTTCCCCCTCGGATTAGCTTTTAGCCCCCAAAGGTTTAGATTTTAGGGTTTTAGAATGCAACTTTTCTAAAATGTATGCATAAAATCAAAAATGATTTTGCATTGATTTTTAACATTATACATGTGAAATCAATTTGATTAGCAATTAAGCTTTAGTTTAGGGTTTGAAGGCCCCCGTGATAAAGCTTTAGTTTAGGGTTTGAAGTTGTAGGGTTAGCCGTGAAATACCCATACTTTTATGTTCATAATCATATTTGATTATGTATAGAGATTATAGAGATTTCTGTTTTTGTAACTGTATGTGTAAAATCATATTTGATTTTGTATATAGATTCTATAGATTTGTGTTTTGTAACTTTGTTTTGTACAATCAAATTTGATTTTGTATATAGATTCTATAGATTTGTGTTTTGTAACTTTGTTTTGTACAATCAAATTTGATTTTATTCATAAATCTAGACAAAAAAGTGAGTTCGATATAATTAAACCTATTCAAAATCAAAAATGATTTTACGCATACATTGTGAAAAACATATACAAAATCAACTATTCAAAATCAAAAATGATTTTACGCATACATTGGGGAAAACCTATACAAAATCATATATTCAAAATCAACTATTCAAAATCAAAAATGATTTTACGCATACATTGTGACAACTATTCAAAATCAAAAATGATTTTACGCATACATTGGGGAAAACCTGTACAAAATCATATATGATTTTTTATAGCACATTGAGACAAAACCAAATGAGTTCCATACAAAGAAAACCATTTAAAATCAAAAATGATTTTAAGAATAGAGTGTGAAAAAGCTATACAAAATCATATATGATTTTATTCATACATCTAGACAAAAAAGTGAGTTCGATATCATTAAACCCATTCAAAATCATATATGATTTTGTATAGGCTTCCATACAAATAAACTAATTCAAAATCAAAATTGATTTTAAGAATACACTGTGAAAAATTTATTCAAAATCATATATGATTTTACGTATAAAATTGAGACAAGGCAAATGAGTTCTATACAAATAAACCTATTTAAAATCAATTTTGATTTTACGCATACAGTGTGAAAAACTTATAGAAAATCATATATGATTTTACGCATACATTGTTAAGAAAATGTACAAAATCATTTATGATTTTGTGTAGCACATTGAGTCAAACCAAATGGCTTCCATAAAAAGAAATTTATTCAAAATCATTTTTGATTTTACTCATAAAGTATGAAAACCTATTCAAAATCAACTATTCAAAATCAAAAATGATTTTACGCATACATTGGGGAAAAGCTATACAAAATCATATAGCACATTAAGACAAAACAAAATGAGTTACATACCAAGAAACCCATTTAAAATCAAAAATGATTTTAAGCATACATTGTGAAATACCCATACGAAATCATATTTGATTTTACCCATATTTGATACGTACTGTGTCAAAAAACTATAGAAAATCAAATTTGATTTTATGCATACATTTAGAAAACCAAATGGAGTCCATATCAAAAACCTATAGAAAATCAAATTTGATTTTATGCATACATTTAGAAAACCAAATGGAGTCCATATCAAAAAGCCTATACACAATCAAATTTGATTTTATTCATACATTTACACAAGCAATGGGGTTTATATCAATAAACCTATACACAATCAAATTTGATTTAGAATCATAAAGGTATTATCAAACTTTGGTTTATACATTTCATCAAACACCTTATATGCAATACTCAATCAGATGTGATTTGATACTAAATCATATATAAGAAACTTTGGTTTAGACATTTCATCAAACACCTTGTAGGCAATATTATACCAAACAACAAAGTCAATTAAATAACTAATAAAATTTAACAAATTCAAATGTTGGAAAGATCTAATCACATGTTATCTAATTACATTTGAATATTTCGAATTTACATAACAAAAAGTCATCTTCAAGATCAATTGATGATGAATGATGGAGATGATGACGACAGAGACAACGATGGCTGTACCATATCGATTGAAACGCGATGGTGACCTGAGCACGGTGGTGGTAGTGGTGGTGGTGGTGGTTATGGTGCTGCTACTAGTGGGGAGAGAGAGAGAGAGAGAGATCTGTGTGTGTTTGTGTGTTTGAAACTGGAAAGAAATAATTGGGGTGTGAGATAATGTGCAAAATTACCAAAGTACCCCTCTGCGTGTTTTTTTGTTTTTTTAATGGAACCGTCGATCTGTTTTGATCCAAGGGTTGAGATTTAGCCCTTGGATCTCACCAAATTTGTAGGTTTTGCATGAATACAACTCTTGGAATATAAAGCTTTTTTTAAAAAACCTCGTACACATTCTTACACATCTTTATACAAAAAAGCTTTTAATAACTCACCATTGTGGATGCTCTTAGTATATTTTTTAGGGAAGCAAATTAAGACTAGTGGGAGTTGAACATTATGGGAATGCCCCTTAACCTATCAAACGTTGACATGTGGCATCCAATCATTAAGAGGGGCATTCCCCTCATTCCCTTGGAGTGGGGGAATGCCCTAGGGGCATTCCTTTTATTTTATTTTAATATGAATTGAAAAAAAAATTATTATGTTTTCTATGCAGCCAAAGTCCATATAGCCACAAAATTCCAAAGCTAGGAGACGCGTTATGAATTGGAAGGGGCACGCGAAATAAGGAGGTGGAATGCCCCCCGGGACCGAACAAGGGCGTTACGGGGGCGTTCCGAACAAAAAAACAAAAAGGAACGGGCTACTCCTCACGGTCTAATGGGAATTTCAATACAATTAGGTCGAGAATCAATCCGGCAAGGTATTTATAAATCTTTATAAAACATTTAGTATATCCTCTCAATCTTTAAGACAGGGAGTTTGATTGATACGTGACGTGATTTTTGATCAATACATGTTTTTCAATCTATTTATTAACTAAAAACATTGTTATCTTTTATTATTATTAAATATATGATAATCTTTAATTAATATAATTATGATATAAATTTTTTTGAAAACACTCATATATTTATATTAAAAATATCCTAATCAATTTATGTTTATAATTATTATTACTGTTAAGTTGTTTATTGATATTTTTATATTAATATAATAAAGACTCATTATCTTAATATCTTATGTACATGTACATGGCCTTAAGGTTAAAAATGGACAAACTTTTAAAATTTCCCAAAAATGAAAGGGTGTAAAAAAGAAATTAAAACAAAACATGATGCCTTCCCCTTCCATATAAGTCACATGCAACTATCCGGTCACCATTAAAAGTTAAAACGTATACAACTTTTGAAGATTTTATTTTCTCGCTTTCATAACTAACATATAAGGACTTCTCACTAAGACCATCCACAACAAGGGTATCCATAGATGATTTGTGATGACATGGAGGATGTTTGTAGGAAGGATATTGATGTGAAAACATTTAAAATGAAATGGAACAATCAAGACATTATTATATTTATCTTGAACTCTTTAGTTTCCTTCGTATTTAATTTAGTTTTTTAATGGTTTTGGTTTCTTTTTCATAATCCCATCTATAAATAGGGATTTAAGTTTTGTTAGTAATCAGTTTTTGATTATTGATATATGAAATTTCATGTTTTCCTCTTTATCACATGTGTGTGTTAGTGTGTGAATTCCCTGGTTATCGGTATTCATTGTGAATCAACGATAGTTAGAAGAGTTGTTCCTGGGTATTCTTTGAATCAACAGGTCCAATTATTTATCCCTTTTTTCTCGCTGCATCATTTGGTATCAGAGCCAAAAAGCCTTATCAATATGTCTTCTAATGACGATATTATCTATGATTATCCACCCGTGTTTGATGAATACGGAGATGAAGATTGGTACGCTTGGGCTACCGGTGATGTGAATGGAATCCGGATCAACAATTTCAATCTAAATAAGATTGTCAACTCCAACTGCGTTTTGATCAGATGTATGGGTGAAGACGACAGGGTTGTTATCGGTGGGCTGCAAGTGCATAAAATACCCATGTCTAAAACTAATCTGTTGCATTATATGCAGAACTTCACAACTCTCATTGTGAATATGATGAAGAAAGACAAGTTATATGTATCACAAGGAGGTCCCATCATCTTATCACAGGTGAAAAACACGAGTATGGATACTATGAAACTGCATATGACGAAAGTGGCAAAGCATATACTCAATGGGCAGCTAAAATGGCTCTTTCTCAAAATACAGGTGTCTCATGGGGATCAATTGTTATGGAAAATCAAGAGTTACATTCCAAAAGTAACCCCGAAGTTACTAGAGATTTTCAAGGCAAGCCATTAATTAATGCATTAATTGAAAATTTTAGTAAAGAATCCATTAGTTGCGCTTGTTCCAAACGATTTAAACTTGGTCTTGATTCGAAGCGAAAAGATATGATTTGCCAAGTTGTTACCGATCTCTTGTTCGACGTTGGAGCAAATCGACCCGACAATCCGATAGACGTGGGACCCGTCGATGCAAGTTGTACATGCTTGAGACGGACCAATATAACTTGTGAGGTTAAACGGCAATTAAACAAGAGACGCTTGGTTCCATTCAACCCAGGTGTATGCAACTCGAGGCCGAGTTTTTTTTAAGAAGGGGAGAATGATGCGGAAACATTTAAAATGAAATGGAACAATCAAGACATTATTATATTTATTTTTAACTCTTTAGTTTCCTTCGTATTTAATTTAGTTTTTTAATGGTTTCGGTTTCTTTTTCATAATCCCATCTATAAATAGGGATTTAAGTTTTGTTAGTAATCAGTTTTTGATTATTGATATATGAAATTTCATGTTTTCCTGTCTATCACATGTGTGTGTTAGTGTGTGAATTCCCTGATTATCGGTATTCATTGTGAATCAATGATAGTTAGAAGAGTTGTTCCTGGGTATTCTTTGAATCAACAGGTCCAATTATTTATCCCTTTTTTCTCGCTGCATCAGATATTGTTGTGGGTGATGAGGTGGAGGGTATCCATCCTTGGGTGTTTGTGGAAAAGGATGGTGAATGATGGAGGTAGATGACAAAAATTGGATGAATGATGAATTGGTTTGACAAAATATAGTTTGGTTGTTTGTAGGAAGAATGAATATATTATTGATATAGGTAAAAAGTGTTTGTGGGAAGGATGAAAAGCTGACGTGTCATGCTGATTTGGATGTTCGTTAGATGGACATGATGCGGATAGTCTAAGTGGTGGTGGCGTTTCCATCAAGAACCAAACAAAATTTTGGAGCCAGGCAATAAAATCAATCCACAAGAACCGAATAAATGCTTTATTGATCCCATTGAAAAAAGGACTTTCTGGAAATTGGCTGAACATAAGCAAGGTGCAAAAGGATCTTTCTGATATAAACATAGATATCACTGAGTTTATCAAAGAAGATAACGGATCTTGGGTTTGGAAAGGGAGCTCATCGGGATTCTTCTCTGTAGCATCGGTTCGAAGTATCATCAGAAACTCTACAACACAGGTTAAAGAATTTAACTTTAAATGGAGCAAATGGGTTCCGGGTAAAGTCAACTTATTTGCTTGGAGGGCAGAAATGGACCGAATCCCCACGAAAATGGCGCTGTTAAAAAGAAACATACAGGTTCCATCTCTCCTTTGCCCTCTTTGCAATCAGTTTCAAGAGACCATTGATCATCTTTTAATCTCATGTGAATTCGCTAATTTGTTGTGGTGTTTTTATCAGTAGTTGGTGCAAAATTAATCCTATTTTTGCATTCTCTATTCGAGATCTATTGTGTCTATTTGATAAAAAAAAATGTAGGAAACACCTTGTCGTTCACTCGATCATACTCGCAGCTTGTTGGTGTATATGGAAAATGAGAAATGAAGCATGTTTTAACAGAATGCCACCCTCATGGCAGAGATTAAGAAATGAAGTGCAAAGCCAAAGGTTTTTATGGATAAAGAATCGAGGAAAGTTTCAAGATATATCTTGGAAACAGTGGTGCGATTTTAGTTTGTAAAAACAAGGCGAGCATGAAGTTTAAGTACGTTGCAGTCACGGAGAATAGTATCTTCACTCATGGAGGGAAGCCTGTTCAACTATCCTGATCTTGTTTGTACTTTTCATTTGTAAAGGTGTATAATCTAGTTCTTTTGGTTGGTCTTTTACGGGGTTTAATGTTTGTAAATTTGTGCATATGTACTTTGGGGCTTACTAGCGATTTGCTAGTAGTTGGTTAATATGATATATCTCTCTGCCTTAAAAAAAACATATAAGGACTTTAATGACAAAAGAAACTAGTATAACGTCACTTTGAAGCCTAATGCCCGTCAGAAAAAGGACCAGAATTGCAAGTGCAGCTCTAACAACCCCGTCATGAACCTAGTATATAGCTTGAACTAAAACTCTAAAAGGTTGTTGCCCCTGTCGTTGTCCACTTAGCCTAGTGTCAGGCCAGCCCTCATAAAAGTGCACATATCGTCTTTCTAATTTAGATTTTTATCGTCTAAAGTTTCTTAATCAACTCGATAATTCCAACGAAAAATTCTTTAGAGTAAATTACACTTTTCGTCCCTGAAGTTGGCACGTTTTTCACTTTTCATCCCTAAAGTTTAAAAATTACAATTTTGACCTTAAAGTTGGCCAATTTTTTCAATAATCGTCCTTTGGCCAGACGACGTTAGTTTTTGGCCGTTAACGTACGCACGTGCTAAACACGTGAGGAACTTCAGGGACGAAAAGTGAAAAATTAAGCTACTTGAGGGACGAAAAATGAAAATCATACAAATAAATTTATTCTTCCATTCTTTCTTTTCCGTTATTAAATAAGCTATCAATGGGGGAAAAAAAATATTACTTATGGAATCGTTGTGTACATTCTACTCATTGAATGGTGAACTTTTGATTAATCTTTACACATTTCTATTTTTCTCATTTAAGAAATATTTGGTGAAAGAGAATTTTGATTAAATATTTTATTTGCTAAAATTCTGAAAAGAAATTTACCAACAAAATTTCTGCATAATATAACTTGAAAATAGTTTGATATGATTTAAATCAAATTCAAGCAGGAACCATATCATTGTATTTGATATGTTCTTTTTTCTGGTTTTTCAATTTAGCATCGAGAATTATTATATAAAAGAAACCTAAGAAACCATAAACCAAATCATTAAACACCCTGGGCTAAAGTACTAATTTGCATCACTACTATGACAAAACAGAATGTTGGTTTTCAATGCACATATCGTTAATTAAAAATGAGTTCAAACGGTCATTTACATATTTTTTCAAAGACGCAAGCCTATCGATTTTCCTCTCTTGTGAACATGAATTACAAGAATGGTTCAATCATGGGTTCAATTTGGATTCATATTCATGTGTGTGTCCAATCTACTCTTTGACTGTAGTCTTTATATCCGTACACAAAGAATTGTGGCCAATACAAATTCACTACCTGACCTCTTGACAATATAAAAAGCACCAACAAAATCAAACAGCCTGTTACATCTGTACCATAAATTATACATTCCTGTATACACCCTACTAACAAAAGCAGCCTCGCAAAAATTGTAGTGAAAATTGCACCGATCAAGCACCTACGGGTTTGCCTACAATATATAAAAGAAACCTAAGAAACCATAAACCAAATCATTAAACACCCTGGGCTAAAGTACTAATTTGCATCACTACTATGACAAAACAGAATGTTGGTTTTCAATGCACATATCGTTAATTAAAAATGAGTTCAAACGGTCATTTACATATTTTTTCAAAGACGCAAGCCTATCGATTTTCCTCTCTTGTGAACATGAATTACAAGAATGGTTCAATCATGGGTTCAATTTGGATTCATATTCATGTGTGTGTCCAATCTACTCTTTGACTGTAGTCTTTATATCCGTACACAAAGAATTGTGGCCAATACAAATTCACTACCTGACCTCTTGACAATATAAAAAGCACCAACAAAATCAAACAGCCTGTTACATCTGTACCATAAATTATACATTCCTGTATACACCCTACTAACAAAAGCAGCCTCGCAAAAATTGTAGTGAAAATTGCACCGATCAAGCACCTACGGGTTTGCCTACAATAATAAAAGAGGTATTATCAAACCACAATTGTCTTCAAATATCAGGATCACTTTTGACTTTTAAGTATAGGTGGCAAATATATATATATATATATATATATATATATATATATATATATATATATATATATATATATATATATATATATATATATATATATATATATATATATATATATATATATATATATATATATATATATATATATATATATATATATATATATATATATATATATATATATATATATATATATATATATATATATATATATATATATATATATATATATATATATATATATATATATATATATATATATATATATATATATATATATATATATATATATATATATATATATATATATATATATATATATATATATATATATATATATATATATATATATATATATATATATATATATATATATATATATATATATATATATATATATATATATATATATATATATATATATATATATATATATATATATATATATATATATATATATATATATATATATATATATATATATATATATATATATATATATATATATATATATATATATATATATATGTTCAATCATGGGTTCAATTTGGATTCATATTCATGTGTGTGTCCAATCTACTCTTTGACTGTAGTCTTTATATCCGTACACAAAGAATTGTGGCCAATACAAATTCACTACCTGACCTCTTGACAATATAAAAAGCACCAACAAAATCAAACAGCCTGTTACATCTGTACCATAAATTATACATTCCTGTATACACCCTACTAACAAAAGCAGCCTCGCAAAAATTGTAGTGAAAATTGCACCGATCAAGCACCTACGGGTTTGCCTACAATATATTTATAAAAGAGGTATTATCAAACCACAATTGTCTTCAAATATCAGGATCACTTTTGACTTTTAAGTATAGGTGGCAAAATGGGCTGACTAGATCAGCTTAAAAGGGGCGATTGGTATGTTAAAACAGGTCAAGATTTAACGCGCAACACTTTTTGTGCAAAAGTCTACATTTTCTTTTCCAATAATTAGTGTAATAATGTATGATTACAAAAGTATATCAGTATAGCAATAACTAACATCTTTGTATAAAATACTTCAGAAGATTTAATGCACTGATAGTATTACGGACGATTTTCAGCCCATCTGACAGGGTTTTTTTGTGTTTATTTTTTATAATACCAGTTTAATACTAATAGATAAAGCATAAACGAGTTTAACCCATTTTTAAGGACACAAGTCGAGTTAAAATGTCAAAAGCATTCTTACCTCAAATCATTTGCATTTCAATGGATCTTCTAAGAAGAGATATGCTCGATCTTGTGAATGTTTAATAAAACTAGCATATACTAATGATCGGCCTCGGCAGATATTCTTTGAACCAAGGACTCAAGCTGTCCCGCAATCGGGGCGTCAGAGTCATTTAACTTGGCAGATGGTAATGATCCAATGCATCCAAGAATGTGCTGAATATCACACTTAAGCCTGCCCCAAAGATTAAAATCAGAATTGAATTTCATAAAGAGGTGTTACAGTTGGACATATGGAAGAAGATTATAAAAAAAAGAAGCAAAGATATGATATAAATTATATATATAATAAAATAATGTGGAGTAGCATTCAACCCAAAGTTGACATACCAACACATTTTTAATTTAATAAAACACAATTTCAGGAACTGTGTTGATAATGACAGACTGATTATAATGAGCATGATTTCAATAACTTTTGGTGACTTCTAACCTGCTTTAATTTTAGCCAAGTTTATCAGATAGTACAAATATAACCACAATCGACCCAGTTTTAGGTAAATGAGGAAAAGATGAAAAACTACCACCTCCAAACCAAATATACATTATCATAACATTAAGAAAGCCATATGAACTATGCAAAGATACTACACTACGGATAAATTTAAGAACCTGGCTTTTGCTTGAGGAGTGCTAGTATCCACATTTGAAAATGCATCAGATATTTGTATGTCGAAGATAATGGTCACTTCTCTGTAAAAAGAATACATCCGATGTAATTATCATTAAGAAGTAGAGTATTAATGAAAACTCATGTGCTATAAAAGAACACATAACAAAAGGCTCACTTGAAAATTTCTTGAACATCCGCTTCATGCAAAGTCCGAGAAAGCACACGCTGAAGATATCCAACTTCCTGAGATAACAAACAACCAGAACCATTAAAAATATTTACCAGGTGTAAAAGCCTTTTAACCAATAAAAAGACCATTTAGCAAAACACCATATATGCAAAGTAAGGGCATAATTGCCAGTTTAAGCACATGTAGACACCAATGAGGAATAAGTAAATGGCTATCATTACATGTCCTATATAAGGAGGTTCACTATGAGCGATACTTGATATACAGGTTTATCATGATTTCATGCTCATAGGCTGCAAGTTGATATAGATGCATAGGCTTGATGTAATTCAGTATCCTAAATGAGTAAATTTTAAGTGAATCACCTTTGTGAGTGATCGGGCAAACTGACTGGGTTGTACATCAGTTTCATTGGATCGGTTCCATGTTTCAATGATTTGTGGGAGTCCACGGAGATGAACTAACAACCTTTCCCTCATTATTTGCACAAGTTTTGTATGTATCTCATCTCGATGCACTTTATAGTCCTACATTTATTTCCGGAGATCAAGCAATGATAGAGCAAAAGGTAAACTGGGGCTCATGTCATGAGCATTATAGTTATATACACTACCTGTGACACTCGTTCAATTTCTGATGACAGCAAACTTTTTCGCGTCTCAGGTACTTTCAAGAAAAGAATCCTTCGAATTTCTAGATACATAAAGATGAACAAGTGACTACATTACACAAAAAGGTATATATATATATACTCCCACCAAATAATTTTTTTGACAACATCACAGCTGTAAAATCCATGATATATTCAAAATTAATAGTTAAAAATAGCAATAAAAGCAAATAGCGCCTACCAGGGATAATAGCATGCACGAAACTGACAACCTGACTAGCCAGGGCCAAATGTTTGGATGTAATAGACTTCAACCCAGAGACCTGGGTACCAAAATAGACAAATAAATGTCATTACAACACAGATTGCCTTCAAAGAAAGAGCTTAAGGCAGAACACCAACTTACTAATATGACAGTATGTTGAATGAACAGAAAACATTATTAACCTAAGGTACAGTCAGTAGAGAAATAGAATACTACTGGGAAACCAATCGATGACTCCAAACAATATAGATAAGCTCGCTAAATGATGCAATTATTAAGACTCCTTTTTTAACAGAACTATTAAGACTCTTAAAGAGTTGTATACTCCAGCCGTCCCAAATTTATAGTTCATCTTACCATTTTAGTTTGTCCTGATAATATGGTCCACCATTAATAATGGATAAATAAATTGGATTAGCTTTTCCATATTACCCCTACTTCAAATTATTTATATCACAATATTCAAAGAAACATTAAATAAAAAGTAAAGGGTAAAAGTGTCATTTAAGTAAGTTGCAATAAGTGCAATTTCTTTAGCCGTGCTTCTGTGTGGTGGGCAATTATTTTGGGACTGAGTGAGTAACCTTAAAAACTAACCTAATAAAGACAACCTAATTAAAAAGTAAAAGCTCATCCCACTCATCCCTTTAGACTGGGCATTCCTTGTCAATAATAGTATTAAAGTTCACTAGAAGTGCAACATAGGTAGGCTTTCAGTTGCATGTGACAGTAAATTACAGAACTCTACATCAACACCTCAGTTTAACTATCAACATTATGTCACTGGGTGAGCAATAGAATGTTGGCCTGTAGAGTCATAAATACCTGCATGGCACCAGCACCAAGAACAAGCTGGCAAGCCCTTGTATTGAAAAATTTCAACATTTCAAGAACACGGTGAATAACCTCAGATGAAAGTGCGGGTAAAACAGTATTCATATCAATGTACTCAGATAACATCTTCAGCAATATTAACCCACTGTCAAACAACAAAAACCTCAATTATTATAATACATTATCCAAATTACAGAACTGCATATCAATCATGAGCGTGGTGTGACGATCAAACACTAGTAACAGATCCATTAGATGCATAGGTGGTGGTGTACATGACCCAAGCAATTGTATACAAAAAGAAACAGGTCAAACAGTTAAAAAGTGCCAAAACCCTAAATGTATTTGTCAATGCTTAAAACTTCAAGTTCATTTTATTCAAATTAATTTATTACTGAAAGACTGTAACTTAGTCATCTTTAAATTGACAGGGTAAAAACCATTTCCCAAAAGAAAACTTAACTGTCTAACACTATACCATTTGAATTGTTTTGAGTCAACCAACATTACCCTTACAACCTGTAGCACAAAATTTACTTGTTTTGGCTCCTTGCCTGTCCCACATATGTTGCTACCTCTAGGCATTAGCGACAGCGAACAAGATTACTAACCAGTTTACCATGTGGTACCCAACACCTCTGAAGGAAATCAATTGAGTAGAAGATTTTCCATGTACATTCTTTAATTTAATGTTGTTAGCCTGCAAAACAGAAATTAGAACATGTTTTAAAAAAGGATGGTCAAAACTTCGTTTTAATTTTATCAACCCTCGAAAGAGAATTAATATAGCACCTGTCCAGTGCCATCTGCAATGCCATCAACAGACCGAGACGGCTGTTCAGCATCACCAGAAACCACTTCATTATAGCTATTAGACATGCTCTTAGAATCATCATCTGAGTCACCAACCAAAGAATCCAAGCTAAAAAGTGAATCGACTATGGCCTGGAATTCACTAGGAACATCTACTTCAACCCATGTTTCTTGATCAAGCACTGCTCTCAGTTTTGTCATCTACAATAATAGAGGAACATTAACTCAATTAACAAACAAGTTACCAATATAAAGTGTGTCATAACACAAAACTTTACCCTTGATTCATGCTGGAAATCAACAAAAGCTTTAGCCTGAGACTGCAACGTTCCGCGAATGCTATATCCCAACCTTCCACCAATCTGCTTGTTAGAATAAATCCAAAAAATAAGCACGGATAAATGAGACTGGATATTTAAGTAAAACTTGAAACTATAGCTGTACCTTCTCTGTAGCAGCAACGAAATCCTGGGATACGTTATATATATGAAGGAAGTCTTGTAGCCTCAGCCTTGGATGAAGAAGTGCACGGACACCAAGCAGCTTTGCCCATCTTCCATGAGCTGCATCGCAAGCAGCAAACACTGCTTCTGTATTTTCTCTCAGTACATCCGCTCTGTTAAAAAAAACTTTCCATGTTAGAAAGATGAGGGTGACAAGAAGGTTGGGTAATGATTCAAAATGGGTTTGGAGTTGAAATTTGTTTTTGGATAATAACCAAACTAGGTTGGTTTGACCAGATGAAATGCATATTTCCTACATCTGAATGTAAGGAGATCACCTGAAATTTTTCGACAAATTTGATGAACTGGTGGTATCATTCCATTTTGGCTGGACTGGAGAAACCTTGATAACATTCCTTTGATTTGAAAGAGGAAAAGATCCAGACTGACCATCACTCACTGTAGGCGCTTCTGCACTCAATGCACCATGAGCAATTGCAGCAGCAACTGAATCAGCAGCATAGTGACCATCAAGATTTGACATTATCCACTCAATGGCTTTTTTCACTTCAGCAGCTCGAAGTAAGTGTGCCTGCATTCACTAGTAGAATATAAATCAAGTTACATTTTACTGATGTAGTACTTTACGTCTGAACAAATTAGAGTTCACAGCAAGTCTTCTTAATATGAAATCATAAAATTCATTTACCATATCATTTTTTATGAAAAAATTTACAAGAGACCTCAGTTGAGAGGTGCTTCAAACTACATGCAGCTAGGAGGAAGAAATTTAGTATGGACACAAACTATTTGCACGGAAGCAACGAGCATTACCATAATAATAACACAAACCATTTGCAGCCATTGTTTATCTCGCTTGAAATCTTATTACTATGTGCTTTTAAGTATCTACTAATCTTTGAATATTCTTATCGTCTGACATTGTCGTCGTTAATACTAAAGTTTAATTTTAATAATGGTAATGGTTATTCTCCCCAGCCCACCTCTGTTAGGAACTCGGTCTGATTAGACACACAAACAGAATCTGGAAATATAGACAGTAAAGAACACAGATTTAACGTGGTTCGGTCTGGGTCTGACCTACGTCCACCGGGTAACTAGGAGTGTATTATTTCTCTTGTGTAAGAATGGGATTTTGAGGTGTTATCTTACAAATACATAAACATCTCTTATATAGAGATTAATACAAGGTTGGTAGTATATGCCATTTTTGACTAACCAAAAAGAATAGCCACCACCATCCAACTTTGACTAGTTTTACTAGCCATTTAAGACTAGTTCTACTAGCCACTTTTGACCTTTGGTCCTTGGCTTCACACAAACTCCAACAATCTCCCACTTGAAGCCACGGAACAATCTTCACCTGTGCTTCAACTGTGCATATGTATTTCTGTAAGAACTTTTAACTTTAGCTTGTTCCTAGTTACCCTGGCCTTCTCTTCAATTAACCTGAAGGCCAGCTGAAGCTATGCATAGCTTCAGCTTATCCAGCACCACAGACTTGGTGAACATATCTGCTGGATTCTTAGCACCGGAGATGTTCTTCAAGCTGATTGTACCATCATTAATCAGACCTCTGACAAAATGATACCTCATCCCGATGTGCTTTGTCTTTCCATGATAGACTGGGTTTTTCGCCAATTTAACAGCACTCTCATTGTCACAGTACAATGAGTAATCAGCCTGTTGCTTCCCTAACTCTTCAAGAAAAGTCTTCAACCAAACTAGTTCTTTGCTTGCCTCTGCAACAGCCATATACTCGGCTTCTGTTGTAGATAAAGCCACACTTTTCTGAAGTCTGGACATCCAACTTACTGCTGTACCTCCCACTGTAAAGACATACCCTGTAGTGCTTTTAAATGTACCTTTGCAACCACCCAGATCAGCATCAGTATAACCTCTGAGTATAGCATCCTTTCCCTTGAAACACAACCCCATATTCTGGGTACCCTTCAGATAACGAAGAATCCACCTAACCCCTTCCCAATGTTCTTTTCCTGGATTAGACATGAATCGACTGACAACCCCCACAGCATGAGCAATATCTGGTCGGGTGCAAACCATTGCATACATAAGACTCCCAACCGCTGATGCATATGGAACCTTGGCCATCTCTCTTCTATCTTCTTCATCTTTAGGAGACTGATCTTTGGTAAGGATCAAATGAGATCCCAATGGAGTATTCCTCGGTTTGGTCTTCACATCATTCATCTTGAACCTTTCTAACACTTTCCCAATGTATTTTTCTTGGGACAAGGTTAGAGAACCGTCTTTCTTGTTTCTGAAGATGCTCATTCCCAATATCTGTTTGGCTGGACCCAAGTCTTTCATTTCGAATTCCTGGGACATCTGTTTCTTCAACTTGTTGATTTCATGCATGTCAGCTCCAACAATCAACATATCATCAACATATAGTAGCAAGATGATATAAGAGTTCTTGAATTTCTTCAAGTAACAACAATGATCCATCTGGCATCTTTTAAACCCGGACCTCTCCATGAAGTTATCGAACTTCATGTACCACTGTCTAGGCGCCTGTTTAAGACCATATAAACTCTTCTTCAATTTGCATACCCAGCCTTCTTTCCCGACAACCTGAAATCCCTCAGGTTGTGCCATATAAATGTCTTCATTTAGGTCACCATGTAGAAAAGCTGTCTTAACATCTAGCTGCTCCAGATGTAATTTCTCTGCTGCTACAATACTGAGAACAAGCCTGATGGTAGTCATCTTCACAACAGGAGAGAAGATCTCATCATAATCGACTCCCTTTTTCTGTTGAAACCCCTTGACAACTAAACGAGCTTTGAACCGTTTAGACCCATCGTGTTCTTCTTTGACCCTGTAAACCCATTTATTCTGTAATGCTCTCTTATTCTGCGGAAGCTTTACCAAAACCCAAGTTTTGTTCTTTTCAAGAGAGCTCATTTCTTCCTTCATAGCATTCTCCCACTGGCGAGAATCTTTCACCTTGACTGCTTCTGTGTAACTGTCTGGTTCACCGTTTTCAGTTAAAAGAATGTAATTTGCTGAAGGATCATAGAATTGTGTCTGCTTTGCCACTCTGGTGGATCTCCTGACATAATGATCATTCTCGTCAGGCTGTTGTGGTAGTGGTTGTTGTACTTCATATGAACCTGTACTCCCACTATCAGAAGCTTCCTCTTCCTCATCATCTCCACCATTATCAAACTCTGTGTCGACATTTTCTGATTCTGTAACCGGTTCAGCGACCGATTCAGCTTTCTGGTTACTAGTTCCTGTCTCGAACTCTACCTGCTGTTCCTGAACCTTTGAGTTTGATCCTGTTAAGTCTTTATACAACTCAGACTCATTAAAAGTGGCATGCTTGCTTCGGACCACTTTTCTGCTTTCTGAATCCCAAAGCCTGTAGCCCATCTTGTCTAACCCATAGCCAATGAAGGTATACTTCTTGGCTTTTGCATCTAGCTTGTCTCTATCTTGATCCAGATCATAAGCACTACACCCAAAGATTTTAAGGTGCTTATACTTTACTGCTTCCCCTTTCCATTCTTCCTGTGGTACTTTGAATCCCAATGGAACTGATAAACCTCGGTTGATTAAATATGCTGCAGTATTCACTGCTTCTGCCCAGAACATTTTTGGTAACCCTGCATTCAACCTCATGCTTCTGGCTCTTTCATTCAATGTTCTGTTCATCCTTTCTGCAACCCCGTTTTGCTGAGGTGTGCCTGGGACAGTATTAATCATCCGAATGCCATGTTCAGCACAATAATCAACGAATTCCTTGCTGACATATTCTCCTCCGTTGTCGGACTTCAAAGCCTTTACCTTCAAATTAGTTTCATTTTCAACAGCAATTTTCCATTTCTTAAAAGTATTAAAAACATCAGATTTATGCTTAAGAAATTTAACCCATACCTTGCGTGTTGAATCATCAATGAAGGTGACATAGTAGTGTGAACCACCCAAAGAAGCAACTGGAGTAGGTCCGTATACATCTGTGTGAACAAGCTCTAACTTTTGAGACTTTGGAGCTTTTCCTGTCTTGGCAAATGATACTTTCTTTTTCTTGCCGAGAACACATGGTTCACAAAATTCAGATTCGACCTTCTTCAATTCTGGAAGCTTTCCTCTGGCGACAAGCATTTTCATCCCCTTTTCACTCATGTGGCCGAGTCGTTGATGCCAAAGCTTTGACGGACTCGGCACTCTGGAAACTGCATTAGCACTCCCTGCAGGCACTTCAACCATATACAAGCTACCCCGTTTCTTTCCCTTAGCAATTACCATACTACCCTTGACAACCCTCCACTGTCCACCCCCAAAGTAGACACCGTACCCCTGGTCGTCTAATTGCCCAACAGAAATCAACATTCTTTTCAATTCTGGGATTAATCTAACATTTTTCAATGTCCAAACAGTACCTAAGCTTGTTTTCAAGTCAATATCCCCCATCCCGGTAACATCAAGTAATTTATTATTTGCAAGTTTTACCTTACCGAAATTACCCAGTCTGAGATTCTTCATTCTTCTTGAACTCCATATGGCATGAAACGATGCTCCCGAGTCCATAATCCATGCTTCAATTTCATCCTCAACACAACAAATTAAAGCATCATCTGAATCAGAGACTGTAGCAGAATGTAACTCATTCTTGTCCACGGGTGGCTTAGTGCATTGACTTCTGAAGTGACCATTCTCATTGCAGTTCCAACACTTTATATCTGTTCTTTCTTTTCTGACTTTAGAATTCCCTCTCCTGCCCCTGGATTTCGATCTGCCCCTGTAATTACTCCGTTCTTTCTTCCTACTTCTTCCCTCAGTGTTAAGCAAAACACTGGATGATTCACCTGTACTCCTTCTTCTAATATCCTCACCTAGGATAGAATCACGAATGCCGTCAAACTTGAGTTTAGTAGATCCTGATGAACTACTAATGGCAGTGACAAATCCTGACCAGCTCTCCGGTAAAGAGGATAAGAGCAATAAGGCTTGTACTTCATCATCAAATTCAATATCAACAGATAATAAACGGGATATAAGATTATTAAAGTCATTAACATGAGCAGCAACAGACGCACCTTCCTTCATTCGGGTGTTAACCAACTGTCTAATCAAAAATACCTTGTTAGACGCGGAAGGTTTCTCATACATGTTTGACAAAGCTTTCATCAACCCTTTAGCAGTGGTTTCTTTCACAATATTGAAGGCAACACTCTTAGCTAGAGTACATCTGATAACAGCAAGGGCTTTTCTATCCATGTCTGCCCATTCGTCATCATTCACCTTCTCGGTTTTATCACCTGTCAAAACTTGTAACAAATCCTTCTGACAAAGCAAGTCCTCGACTTGCATCTTCCACCAAGCAAAATCTTGTCCTTCAAACTTCTCAATCTTGATCTTACCGTCTTCAGACATCATCTTTGAGTTACACTACCCAATAGAAGATCAAAAAATCTTGAGATTATCACTTGAAACAACCAAAACACGAACAAATCAGCCCTGTGCAGAAAAACACAGCAGCAATTCTGGACCAAAACTGTCCAGAAAAATCGCAGAAAACTGTAACTGTTTTGCGATAACAGCAGCAGTGTTTTACAGCAGCTGGCAGGCGGCAGAACAGTGGCTGCAGATCACTGTTTTGCCCAGAAACTGCTGTGAACAGCAGCAGCAGTAGCAGTGTGTTTTCAGGTGTTGTTTCAGTTGGCAGAACCCTAGCAGCAGCTAAAGTTCAGCAGTGGTGTCGGCTGGTCAGCGGCAGGCTGGACAGGCGGTTGGACAGGCGGCGGTTGGTGGCTGATCTGGTGGTGGAGTGGCTGGTGTATAATCAGAAAACCGACCAAGCTCTGATACCAGTTGTTAGGAACTCGGTCTGATTAGACACACAAACAGAATCTGGAAATATAGACAGTAAAGAACACAGATTTAACGTGGTTCGGTCTGGGTCTGACCTACGTCCACCGGGTAACTAGGAGTGTATTATTTCTCTTGTGTAAGAATGGGATTTTGAGGTGTTATCTTACAAATACATAAACATCTCTTATATAGAGATTAATACAAGGTTGGTAGTATATGCCATTTTTGACTAACCAAAAAGAATAGCCACCACCATCCAACTTTGACTAGTTTTACTAGCCATTTAAGACTAGTTCTACTAGCCACTTTTGACCTTTGGTCCTTGGCTTCACACAAACTCCAACACTACCACTTTAAATACAATATAAGCAAGTATACTCCCAATAAAAAGCTGTGTAGTTCAAAGAATCCCAAAATTCCAGAACAAAGTTCAGGGGATCACAAAATAAATCAATAAGGTATCCATTACCTGTACAATTTTGAAAATGGTGCCAAGAAGTTGAACAAAGCTTTCAGAAGACAGACTTCTTAACTTACTTGCAAGCGATGATCCTCCACCTGCACCGATACGCCGCATGTAATATTTAAGTAAAGTCCATTGTTTTTCGTTCTCTTTTAGTGCTTTTAGTAAATAAGTCATGGAGCCAAAAGACCTTTGGCCAAGCAACCAAGAGGTTGTGGATTTGAGTCTCAACCGTAACATAGGTGTATCACTAAGTGTATTATAAGTATATCACTAAGTTATGAACACACTCAACTCACTCCCATGAGGCCACAAAGGAGGCTTAAGAGATCACTCTGCATGGGCATCTTTTTCTTTATTATTTACATATATGAGCTTTTGTTTGTAAAACTTCATTTCAAAATGTTTAACGATCTTATATACATAAAAAGACTAAATTTAAATGCAAGATGCATACCATCTGCCTCAGCAATTCGATCGCCCGACTTAAGATCGGAGTCCAGTGGCTTAATAAGAAGAACTGGAAGCAGTTCTGCAACAACGGACTTAATAGCCGTTTTCATATCAGATGTAACTGTATCACGATATATTCTCAACACAGTAGGAAGCTTCGCCTGAAAGTCACCAAGATACATGAAACAGTCCCAATATCTTAAATCTTACAAGTCTTGCAGAAGTTCATATGAAGTTAGGACATTCAAAAACTAGCCAGGTGAAATAAATCATCCAGAAGAATGTATCATAATCTTCTTGAAAATAGGAATCCATGATTAAAATTTAACTTGTTACATAAACTCGGACAACTCAATCTAAAAATCGGATCGGACTCGGACTAAATATCGGTCTACGGGATGGCGGATCAACACAGGTCAAACGAGTCCGACTCGGGTCAAACATCGCTGACTTGGGTCAAAGATGGTCAAATTTTGAATTTTTAACAAAGTCCTAAATAGGTTTTAGTTTATGTTTCTAAACAATTAAGTTTGAACTATGAAGTATTATGTTAATGTTTCAAAACAATTATGTTTAAGTTTGAAGTTTCTATATTTTCTAATTTCTATTACATATAATTTCAAAAAAAAATTATTTCTATATATACCCAATCTGGGTTTTACCCAATCCGAGTCTTCGAAAACTCCTGAACCCCCCACCCCTCTCGATGATCCGTTCCCGAGTCACGAGTTCCCCAACCTTGACTACAATACTATGATGGTATCTTAAGACAGCCTTCTGATTTGATCAAAAAGAAGTAAGCAATCTAAGGAGTTTGTATTCTATAGTGTAATAGCAAATGCAAAAAACATTCAGCATATCAAGTGTAATTGCCACTATTACCATCCTAATATCTTGAGTATACAAACAATATAAAGGCACTCACCGTTCTAAGTAAGCCTATAATTAGAGGTAGCAGTCGATCATGGAAACTGGAGGTATCTTCTTGATGCAACTGTGCCTGAATAAAAAAGTTAACGCTGTTAGTTCATTTGCACCACACAGCCAAAAAGAATAGAAGCATACAGTTTATTTGTACTTCATTATCTTCTCCATTTCCCTGTAAGGCGATCCTTGCTTTTGCTTTAGATAATATTGTCACATCCTTATCCCCAACATCATTAATAGACGCACGTAAAAATTCTGCTGAAAGAATGCTACAAGAATAAACACTATAAGTCAAAACAGGGAAGCTATATACATTCAAATGGCTATGACATACTTAAGAGCTTCAGTTTACATTGTATATTTTGTGACTTCTGTCATTGTTCTTTCAAAAGGAACACAATCACGAATCCATTTATGTTTGACTATTAACACACCCGATATTTGATATTTATTTAGACATTAAAAAGCTGACAAATCCAATGTCTAGCTAAGCATACAAGATAAAATCCAATTAATTGGTTTTGTTTGTTTCCTTATAATGAGATATGAGGATAAGCTGCCCTTTACTAAACAGGCCATTAATTATCATGTAATCATGTTGTCTCTTATTATCGATGAGCTAACTTTCTTCAATTACAGAACATGCATACGTTATGGCCTCTTACATCGACAATATTCATTGACCAGAGAGAAAGCAATAAAATGCAGATACATCCTATAAAGTACCTCAATAGATGCATAGCCCGTCTTAGACGACAAAAACATTTACACATAACCGATAGATATACTAACCTATTTACAGAATCTACTGCAGCAGCTACATGATCCTCGAGGTGACGAAAACAATGTAAGCCAGTCAGTTGATCGCCATCCTATATTAAAGAATTTTATATATATATATATATATATAGGGCAGGATAAATTGAGTCCAGCTTATTTTGAGTCCAAAAAGGGTCCATATAACTTACACATGTGTAAGTTGTAAAACTTACACATGTGTAAGTTAACTTACACATGTGTAAGTCTCGCCGGAGATGGTCGCCGTCGCCGGAAAATCATGGTGGTGGTCGGAGATGATGGTGGTGGTGGTAGGAGGTGGTTGGAATTTGAGGACATGGAAGAAAATCAATGGACTCAAATTGGACTCAAAATAAGTTGGACTCATTTTATCTTTTCCCTATATATATATATAAATATATATATATAATATATATATATATAATATATATATATAGGGAAAAGATAAAATGAGTCCAGCTTATTTTATCTTCAGTCATATATATATATATCTATATCTATATCTTCACATATTAGATATATAGATATATGTGTGTATATATATAAATATATGTTTTAGTATTAGCCTACTATACACTATTATATGTCATATATACCATGAATTAAGACTTAGAAAAGCATGTGTGTGCTACTGTGCTCTGGAAAGCTCATATAATTTAGAAAAGCATGTGTGTGCTCTGGAAAGCTCATAACTAAAGATTGCAAGTAGTGAAGATCAAATTTCTAATTCAACCAAAGCATCTACAAAGTTGACCACCATGTTATCATTTCATACTCTTTCCATTTGTCTTCATAAGGTTCTGTTATTTCCATCATAGACTTTACTGTATGCCACTTCATTTCTATTAATATCAGGTTATCTCTCATTATAAAGCATTCCTTTAAACTCTAAACATTTAGATGACAAATACTAAGCCACACCTTGACCAATTTAACAAGTTTGAGGGTAGTCAACAACATACTAGAAAAGACAGGAACAACACATCAAACCAGCTGACAATATGAGAATCAATTTATCCACAATGTCATTTCCAAATCAAGGTATCATAAATTTAGACATGCCTTCAATCTCAAGTAGATTGTATGAAGGTCAACATGGAAGAAACTCGGCTAATTCCCTTAAGCTTTTTGACATATTGCTAATGAAATAGTCAAATGTTAGATGATATAAGCAATAGTAAGCTAGTAGCTAAAGTTGAACCACGGTATACCAAACTGTTAAAATTGTAAAATCAAATTGAACATCTAAAAAGATTGGAACTTTGGTTTTGATAATATTGACATTTAAGGATTAGTGAAGCTGGAAATAAGAGCCAACTAGTTTGTGTGAAACTAGAGTTTATGCAACATATTAGGCTTAACACCTAAAAAACTATCATGAATTGACCTATAACTGCTTTAAGTCTACATTAGAAAACCCCACTGTTAGAACATAAGTGTATGAAAAATCCAGTGGATAAGGAAAAATATACCAAGTCAATGTTATCCCCCCATAAACTATAACGCTGTATTCATGTTTCTGCATTACTACTTAATGCAATGTAACCGATTAACTAATTCTAAACCAACATAATTGCCAACTGATTAGCTTAAGCATATTTCTAGAGTAGCATTATCTACATTTTACCATGTCTTTAAGCTATTTTATCTCTTATTTTCTTCAAGTAACCTCTTTAAACAAGTATGACAGATTACCTATCCTATAACATAGGGGTGAGCAAAAACCGAACCGGAAAACCAAAAACCGACAAAAACCGAAAAAACCGAACTGAGAAAACCGAAAACCGAACCAAACCGATTGGTTTGGTTTTGGTTTTCCAAAAACCGAATGGATTGGTTTGGGTTTCGGTTTCATATGTAAAAACCGACGGCCAAAACCGAACCGAACCGAAAATCATATATATTTTATTTTGTTATATATTTATAATGTATATATAGTCTTTTAAGTAAATTGTACGTAATGTAAATGAATATATTTAGAAGCAGTAGCATTGTGTTGTATTTAATATCATGATACACTTTGTCTAATTTGTAGAAATATGTATATTTTAATTTTTTTGGTCCATATGCGATATATCTGCGCTAATACAAAGATCCTATTTACTGAACTAAATTGTGGCCAAACCTTTAGCCTCTGACAGTGGTACCCGAATTCATTACATATATGCAGTGCCACATCATTTGAAACTACATATATGTAATTTATTTAAGTTATCATTCATTTTTAATACAACCTAAAAAAAAACTAAAAAAAAACCCAAAACCGAACCAAACCGAACCGCGAAACCAACAAACCGAACCGAATAAAAACCGACTCCAATGGTTTCTGGTTTTCAAAAACCGAATGCTTCGGTTTGGGTTTCGGTTTTAGGTCAAAACCGACCCAAACCGACCCAAGCTCACCCCTACTATAACAGCATAGTCACGCCTTCAACTAGACGTTTAATACTTCAAGGCCTTATGGTAAGTAAATAACAAAGAAAGCAACCATATTTGTGTGCCATTGAGTTCTGGCGCTGTGAGCAATTCAAGTTTCTAACTTACTAAATACTTTTATAATAAAAGTAGAATAACTTAGAAGCAAACTGCATTTCGATGTCATACTTTAACTGCATTGCACACAACAGAGCAAAGAACTACAGCCAATAAAGTTAACTAACAAGTATGTTATTAAGTATTTAAGTGTAATGCAGTACAATACTTATATACCAGAAAATGCTTCAAATCATCAGTGACGTCTAAAGCTCCAGCACAATCAGCCGATGCAACAAGCTATAAAACAAACCAGCAAGAGAATTACAGTCATCTCATAGGGTCCAGCATCAAAATAGAAAAAAATTCTGATTAGTAATAAAGAGAACGGTTAATTGAAAGAAGTAGCGGCGCAGGTTGTTGCCCGCTTGCCTTCCATTTCTATGTAATGACTTACTATGTTCACTCAAATGAAATTTTAAAATTGAAAGAAAAAAAATAAATTAACTAAGTTTCACACTAATTCCACTTGATATGAGTTGCCACGAAACCGATTATCATTCATGTTATTATCTAATAACCTAAGATTAACCTCTTCAAATAACCGGTTGTTACCAAAAGATTCTTGTAAGATAAAAGAGCACACCACAGAAAATTAAAAGGGCCCAAAGCTAAGCATGAGTTCAAAAGAGATTCGGTGGCAATTGGTTTGCATGAGGAAACATTATGGGCTTTGGGCTTGATACTAGGGTTAAATGGAAATGAGAAAGAGATTAAAACCAGGCACCTTCTTAAGTTCTTTGGGTTTGCATGTTCCCATATATTTCCCATGCCCTCATTCCAATAACCGAACAGCTTTCCTTTCATGACTTCATGAAAATTGTGGATGCCGTTCAGGTTGGTTAATTATGCAAACCAACCAATTACTGCACATTTACATTCTTAAGTTTTTCACTAGGCTGACTTTTTTAGGTTTTGTTTTCACTGCCAACATCTTTTACTTATAATCTGTCATCCAAATTTTCTACATTCTGTGTTCAATACAGTACTATGTTATTACTTCAAGTGAGCACAATATGTTTGTGTATATAATTATATCTGAAGTCATGCTAATCAATCTAAAACGCATCCAAACAAGCTAGGTTTCCTACATCCAGGTCATTATGTGGGGCAGCGATGTTAGCCACCTTGTTTTTTTTTCTTTTCTATTTCTTGTTCATATAAATCCTAAAGCAAGTTAGCAGCCACAAGCCAGTGATGCTACATTTCTCTAAATAGATCCTAAAGCAAGTTAGCAGCGACCACCAGAGATGTTGAGGATCAAAACTATTACTTTATTAGCTCAAATATGAGAAAAGCAGCTTAAAGGTACATATATATAGTTGAGGATTTAATTAAAAAAAACACAAGAATATAAACAGACAGAAATGATACCAACTTAAGAGCAGCAAGAGACTGATTAACATATAAAATAAGCCGAAGCTTCTCCTGCAATGCCAACAAATCACTCCTCGTCGCATTCAGATCATGAACTTGACAAGCCGAATCCACCAAATCCACATCCAAAAGCCGAATCGTCTCTTTCAACTCCCTGATCCTCGCACACCCTTCCACGATCTTGGAACTCAAATCCTCCAACTGTCCTTGAGCTTCAAAGAACGAATTGGACCTCAACGAGATCTCCTTAACCAAATGTAACTCCACCACATCTAAATACTGTGACAACTTCTCTTGCAACATCATATTCTCACCTACATTCGTAAACGGACTCGCAGCCCTAAACATCCCTCCATCCTCTAGCCTAAAATCCTCCTTAAAATACAATGCAGGCACTTCGCGTAAACACGCGACCAACGCTTCCCCTGTCCTATCCCTATCTCGATCCCTTTCGTCATTCTCAACATTATAACTATAACTAGTATTATCATGATTATCTAGGTTTTCCTGATTAGAGTGATTACGAATATCTTCGAAACGAGTATAGTGATCAGATAATGAAGACAAATAAGAAGCGAAATCGGATCGAGAGAGATCGATACCAGAGGTTTTGGAAACGGAAGGCGGAGCGAAATCAGGAAGTTGGACGGAAGTAGTAGAAGACCACCAGGAAGACCAGGACCCATCGGAAACGGAATCATGAGGATTGTTGAGAATTGAAGATAGGTTTTGTGTAGTTGCATCTGAAAGTGTTTTTGATAATAATGATGAATTAGGGTTTGATGTTCTCGCCATAGATCTGAATGATGATGATGATGCCTTTGGATCCATTTTATTTTTAAAAGAATGAATTAAATTAACATATTAGGTTTATATATAGATATAGCTATATAGATTATTACTCCTGATATGAATTTAGAATTATTTTTTTTTTTAATCTTTGAAACCCTAATTTGGTTGATGAATTAAGAAAAACAAGTGTGTTATTGCATTGTAGATCGAAAGTGGGGGGAAATGGAAGCTGTGTGTGTTTTTTCTTTTTATGTCTTTATGATACAGTCTGGTGCGTTGGTTTGATGATCGAAAAAATAATATCAATAATCAGTTTATTTATTTTTTCTGAAAGGCAATATCAATATTCAATTACCAGTGTAAAGTATTAATCGGTTTTTTGCCCTTTTAATTTATTTTTTCAACACCAAAGGATTTTCCCTTTAATCACGATAAAGTGATTAGCATGATACACACGCATTGCAACGGATACAATTGTAAGTTATCGTTAACAATAAAAGTGGTCAATCAGTTAGGATGAAATTTTTATCATAAATATATGGATAGATTGTTTTTAGAATCATAAAATTGATATATGCTAAAAATATAGAATTAACATTCAACATGGATATACATAATTATTTA
Organism: Erigeron breviscapus; assembly: GCA_034093135.1. Classification (NCBI taxonomy): domain Eukaryota; kingdom Viridiplantae; phylum Streptophyta; class Magnoliopsida; order Asterales; family Asteraceae; genus Erigeron; species Erigeron breviscapus. The sequence goes on along the minus strand of CM067167.1, from coordinate 57,800,129 downwards.
TTATGGTTGGTAAAAAGAAGGTATTTTGGACAATTTGCATATCCCAAATGTGTAAACATTCAACAGGAATATACAATTCTTATAAGGTAGTAAAGATAAACGTGTATAAGTATAGATATATAAATTTTTGTGGTATTAGTACTTTCCTCTAATTATACTTCCCAACAAATTAACATCTAAATGCTCTTAATAAGACTCGAAATTGTGACCTATTGTAAAGAAACTGCAAGAGAAAAACCTTCTAATAGAAGATAACCTTTTATAACAAATTGAACCATTTAAGTACCTTTTCTTATAAAAAAGGCTAAAAGGACGTTAATTGTCATCTTATGATATCCCAATTTGGTTTTCACATGTTTAACATGCATAGAAGATATCATTTCATATTAGTATACTAGTTTTAAATGGTTTGTTAATTCGTGAGGCTAATTTTATTTATTGAATGTAATGTAAATTGTAGATAAGTGTAAGTTTTTGATGGTTTGTAGCCCATATTATGCGTGGCCATATTCTAACATAAACTTGTATATGGATCCAAGGTTGTCTATACAATCAGATTGGAGTGCAATTAGCTCTAATACTTTTTTTTATTATCTTTATAGATCTTATATGTATGTTGCGAGTAAATCTTGAAGTTTTTGCGAGTTCGTGACCAGGATTACGTGTGATGGATACTGCATTTCCTTCGCCTGCTTGCGGTGACCGTCGGGTAAACTTTCCACTCATACGTCATACCCAAACTCATCGTGAACTTCTTTTGAGTTATCCCCCACGATGGAGAGTATATACATGTATAAGTTGTTCTTAGGTCCCAGTCTTATGTGTCCTATAATCCTATTAATTATTACTTATTGAAGTTCAAAATATTAACTAAAAGCATATATAACATATTATTGTCCATTAAAAACACAAACATATGGATATTCCATTAACTTAACACAAAAAAACAAACACCATAGCATTATTAGAGATGAAAACGTACTATGAGTGAGACACTTCGAATGGCATAAAGCCTATAATTGGGTATGCTCCTAAATTGTATCGCTTAGTTGTAAAAGGTAATTACTTTTCTGATTTTCTACGCTCCTTCATTTCTTTATACATAACTATTAAAGTTTCTTGATCGGGCCAACTTTCAATTTTTGCTGGGATCTGAAGGAATTTTTTCCTCCATGCACATAAATTTGGAAGCAAATCCTCATCTAGTAGTTTTAGACCGGTTACCACTTCTAAAGGACCAGAACAATCAGCTAGCCACCCGAGAGCAAGATCCCAAAATCCACAAGTTTCCCCATTAAAGAATTTCTTTTCATATAGAAGTTCTTCGATTAGTTTTAGATTGGTCAATATTGTAACCTTAGCTTCCTCTTGATCCTTCCCTTGCTTCATATAGTAACCGTAGAATGATGGTATAACCTACATATACAATGAAATAGATCATAAAAGTAAAGAATTTATTGTTAATAACACCACCTTTTGAAAGAACTATTCTTTAATTTTTTTTTTTGAAAGGTGTGAATTAATCATCGCAGCGAAGACTCTAGCATAAGCTAGGAGAAAAAACCCCTTAACTAGCCGCCCGAAGGCACGACAATAATTAGGGATAAAACCCTTGCCCTTTCAAGATTTGATCCGAGGACCTCACCATCACAAAGGGGCTTTTTGCCTTGTGTCCAGCCACTCTCAGGTATACAATTGTGCTCCTTCGAATTATCAGTCGGCTGCAAAGAAACAAAAAGATCAGTTAGCAGAAACCTACTTTGATATGGACACTGAAAGCAGTTTGCTTGGTACTCGCTGTTCATTGAAAAACTTATTAAATAAGCTCTCTTTGCAGTTGACAAAATGGCTACCGCAGATACATTAATACAACTGATGTGACTAACTTATACCCATTGCCCACGTTGTTTTTGGCCTTTATATTACATGTTTTCTGTCGAATTTGTGTGCATTTGGCGCGTTTATGTGTTTGTTAGTGTTTTCAGGTTCTAAACAAGTACGCGTTCATTTTGTGCAAATTCGGATGATTATTGGCCAGAAGTCGTTTGTGAAGTCGAGAGTCGTTTCGAGTGGATGAGATAGCGAGTGTCGGGATCGTAAAGTGAAGGTTGTACACTAAGAAGTTGACTGCGACGCAGTGGAGATGGTGGTCACTGCGCCGCAGTCAGAAATAGGAAAAGAAAGACGTGGAAATCCACTGCGACGCAGTGGTGGGAACTGGATCACTGCGCCGCAGTCAGAAATAGGAAAAGAAAGACGTGGAAATCCACTGCGACGCAGTGGGGTGTACACCCTCACTGCGCCGCAGTGGGGATGGTGTGATGGTGACTGCGCCGCAGTCAGAAATAGGAAAAGAAAGACGTGGAAATCCACTGCGACGCAGTGGGGGCCTTACACGCTCACTGCGCCGCAGTGGGGAGGTGTGATGTGACTGCGCCGCAGTGGGGATGGTGTGATGGTGACTGCGCCGCAGTCAGAAATAGGAAAAGAAAGACGTGGAAATCCACTGCGACGCAGTGGTGATGGAGAGTCACTGCGCCGCAGTCAGAAATAGGAAAAGAAAGACGTGGAAATCCACTGCGACGCAGTGGTGGGAAGATCACTGCGCCGCAGTCAGAAATAGGAAAAGAAAGACGTGGAAATCCACTGCGACGCAGTGGGGGCCTTACACGCTCACTGCGCCGCAGTGAGTACACGGAACTGAAGGGTTTTGGACAGTTTTTGGACCAAATAAAGGGAAGTATAAATAGAAAAATAAGCTATCATTCTAAACTATCAAATACTCTTTCTAGGAGCTGCACTTCAGGGAGTTCTTCAAGGGTCGATTCAAGATCTAATCGTCGTCGATTCATTGGAGATTCACGTGCACCCACCTAGATCGTATCTACTTATTTGTCTTGCAATTTCGTTTCTTCAAACAATTGGTACTTTATGTTCTTTCTTGATTCTTATTGTAATTTCAATATAATCATGTGTGGCTAATTCTTCTATTGTCCACCTTGATGAAACTAGACGAATGATGTGATTGCTTTATATTTTAATTCAAAGAGTTGATTTCAATTACCGTTGTGTCGTGATCTTGGTGATTTAATTCCTTTATTTGTATTAATTTGATATTGGTGGCATGTGTGTTCTTCGTTAGTGGTACTAGTCGAATGCATATGTGATTTTCTAACGGTCGCTTGTCTATGAGCGATTATCACTAGTTCATGGTATGATAGTGAATGTCAAATTAATAAAAGGAGTCATTTTGTCAACGTGTCTAGAAACGGTTGGTGGTACCACGTTTTAATTCACATAGGCGCAATTGGTAATTTGGTAAACAAACAAGCTAAGTGTTGGTAAGATTGTCTAGGCGTTGGTGGTACCACGTTTTAATTCACATAGGCGCAATTGGTAATTTGGTAAACAAACAAGCTAAGTGTTGGTAAGATTGTCTAGGCGTTGGTGGTACCACGTTTTAATTCACATAGGCGCAATTGGTAATTTGGTAAACAAACAAGCTAAGTGTTGGTAAGATTGTCTAGGCGTTGGTGGTACCACGCGAGCATTTCATTCTCTCACGTTTATCGTGTCAACTCTTAATGAATTTGGTCTTAACTGAAAGCAATCATGTCTGAAGTCTAGCGGAGTCAAGGTGGATGATATTTACCATTATTGTTTGAGACTTACCTTTACTTTATACGCATTTGTCTTTTAAAGTTATTGTCAGAGTGAGAAGCAAAGTAACACCCTTTTTCCAAACCCCTTTACTAAACAATTAATTCAAACCAATCCCCGCGAACGAACCTGGACTTACCTTTTTACTATATTGCATACGATCGGGTCCACTGCCCGATAGTGTGTAGTAGTGAGTTTTTAGGTATTTCTTGTTTATAAATTTTAAACTCGATTTAGCACATCAAGTTTTTGGCGCCGCTGCCGGGGATTGTGCGCTGTTTTAGTTGTTAATTTAGTGGTTTGATCCTTCCTCACGCGTGAGGAAGTTATTTGCTTTAATAGTTTAGTTTTTCTTTTCTTATCTTATCACAGGTGCAGTTGACGTGTTTGGTTAGTTGTGTTTTGCAGGTCTACTTTTTAGTTGATGAACTTGAGGTCTTCGGGTTTACCTCTTTATAGTCCGTTGAGAACACCATCTAGACGTAGATCTAACCTCACAACACCAACACCATTCTCACCCATTGCTAAGCCTACTCCTGATTCAGACGAGGAGGGGTTTAATTTGGACGAATTTTTTGATCTTGAAGTTAAGGAAGAAGAGACCGAGATGGCGGATGAAGATAGGGACCCAAATGATATACGGTATGGCGAAAGGGTTCGCACTATTCCCGCAAACCGTGGTAGTCCTATTAGACCTCCTCAAATTGCTCATGACTTCAACCTAAAGGGTAATCATCTTAAGAGCATTGAGGAACAACAATTTGATGGTAAGAGGAAGTGGGATCCGTATCAACATCTAGAAAGATTTGAGAAGTTGGCTAGGTTATACCAATACGGGCAGAATCAAATGAATGCCGTAAAACTCGAGACATTTCCTATGTCTATTACCGGCGATGCTCTTGATTGGTTCAATGACCTTCCGGAAAATTGCATTACGACTTGGGACCAACTTAAGCAAGCCTTTATTGGTGAGTTCTACTCACTTAGAACCCAAAGAAAGTTGGAAAACTTGATAAGGTCGTTTGCACAAGACGAAGATGAAGATGTTGTTGATGCGTGGATCCGATTTAAAGAGATGTTGAGAAATTGCCCGGGTCATAATATGACTAGAGAGCAATATGTTGAACTATTCTTTGATGGGCTCGATAAGAAGTCCAAACGTGAGCTAGGTTATGCTTTTGGTGGAGGGTTCAACAAGATCACACCAAATGAGGGTTTTGAAATCTTAGAGTCCATGGCCAAGGATAATGCCAACATGGATGATGATCGGTTTTTAAAGAATGAGAGAAGGTTGAAGAAGGGTACTAGCCAAGGCCGAGTTGCAAAGGTCGAAGCTAGTCATGATTCGGGATGATACGAAGGCATTGCATGAGAGGTTGGATAGGATAGATGGGAAGGTTGAGATGAATGCCAAGAATGCGGAGTTGAACTTTAAGGATCTCGAGAGTAGGATGGCAGCTTTAGCTAGGCCTACGGGGACTCTACCTAGCACTACTCAACAGAATCCTAAGCCTCAATTTAGCATGGGGCCGAATCAGGGACACAATCCAAAGCCTCAATCGAGTAATCAAGGATCATGGAGAAAGGATACCCAGCCTAATGTCAGAAACGAGCATGTGAATGCTATCACTACGAGGGCAGGTAACACTTATGATTCTGCTAAATCTTCACCTAATGATTCGTTTCAATCTGTGCAGGTTAATGAAGAGGAGGAGCAAGTTGATGACGAGATTGAGATGGAACCGGAACTAGCCGTGCCATCACCGGCCGTTCCATCCGAACCCGTTGCTAAACCTGTTGAGATGCCCGCTGAGGAACCAACTGTTAAGACATATAAGCCGAAGGTTCCATTTCCCCAGCGATTGGTGAAAAATAAGCTAAAGGAACAAATGGATAAATTTGTAAGTCACCTCAGAAAATTGCATATCAATATTCCATTTTTAGATGCAATTGTGCAGATGCCAGGATATGCAAAGTGCTTGAAGCAGATTTTGATGAATAAGAAGCATCTGGATGGTGTGGCTACTACAGTGCTAGAGGAAGTTTGCTCAGCAGCTGTAACAGGTAAGTTGCCCGAAAAACGAGGAGATCCAGGTAGTTTTACTATTCCTTGTAAGATAGGTAACTTAACGGTAAAAAAGGCTTTAAATGATTCGGGTGCAAGTATTAACCTTATGCCTTCATCTCTTTACTACAAGCTGAACTTAGGAACACCTAAACCTATTAACATGAAAATCAATTTGGCCGATAAGTCTGAAATAAGACCTATTGGAATATTAGAAGATGTGTTAATTCAGGTGGGAGGTTTGATTTTTCCTGTAGATTTTGTGATTATTGAAGCTGAAGAGGCATTAAATGTGCCTCTTATCTTAGGGAGACCATTCCTTGCCACGGCCGATGCCAAACTTGAAGTTGGTCGTGGTAAGTTGACATTGAGAGCCGGGGATGAATCCGTTACATTTTCGAACACATGTTCTGTTTCTTTACCTAATGTTGCTAACTTTGTTGAAACTGCTTGTGTTAGTTCTTTGGATTCACAGATTGATAAATGGTTGGATGAGAAGTTAGAGGAGAAAGTGGTTGAATTGAAGTCAGCAGCGGTACATGTTCCTAAACCGACGGATGGCCCTTGTGCTAAAATCCGTAAGCTTTATAGTCGTGTGAGGTCCGCTATTTCTCATGGGAATATTAAGTTATCCAAAGAACTGTGCTCTAATTTATCAACAAATGAGAAAGCTGAGTTAATGATGGTTGTTGATATTTCTGACGAAGCAAATGATTGGATATGTAACAAGGTTAAAGGTAACTGTTTCTCTCCTTTTAAAAGTAGACCGCCCAACAACCCAAGTGTGGGGGCGTCGGGGTCCCAATGTTGGTGATTATGAGAGGTTCGAGTCTAGCTAAAGACTCGTAAATAAATGAAGCGCTTCTCGGGAGGCAACCCGTGTTATTTTCTTGCATTTTATTTTCATTTTTGTAGTTAGATTTGATGTTTTATTGTCAAGAAAGTGCAGGTGAAATTTTGATGTGAATGGGATTGAGGATTGTTGATGGCTATAGTGAAGCTCAAGTGTGGGGGCGTCGGGGTCCCAATGTTGGTGATTATGAGAGGTTCGAGTCTAGCTAAAGACTCGTAAATAAATGAAGCGCTTCTCGGGAGGCAACCCGTGTTATTTTCTTGCATTTTATTTTCATTTTTGTAGTTAGATTTGATGTTTTATTGTCAAGAAAGTGCAGGTGAAATTTTGATGTGAATGCTATCACTACGAGGGCAGGTAACACTTATGATTCTGCTAAATCTTCACCTAATGATTCGTTTCAATCTGTGCAGGTTAATGAAGAGGAGGAGCAAGTTGATGACGAGATTGAGATGGAACCGGAACTAGCCGTGCCATCACCGGCCGTTCCATCCGAACCCGTTGCTAAACCTGTTGAGATGCCCGCTGAGGAACCAACTGTTAAGACATATAAGCCGAAGGTTCCATTTCCCCAGCGATTGGTGAAAAATAAGCTAAAGGAACAAATGGATAAATTTGTAAGTCACCTCAGAAAATTGCATATCAATATTCCATTTTTAGATGCAATTGTGCAGATGCCAGGATATGCAAAGTGCTTGAAGCAGATTTTGATGAATAAGAAGCATCTGGATGGTGTGGCTACTACAGTGCTAGAGGAAGTTTGCTCAGCAGCTGTAACAGGTAAGTTGCCCGAAAAACGAGGAGATCCAGGTAGTTTTACTATTCCTTGTAAGATAGGTAACTTAACGGTAAAAAAGGCTTTAAATGATTCGGGTGCAAGTATTAACCTTATGCCTTCATCTCTTTACTACAAGCTGAACTTAGGAACACCTAAACCTATTAACATGAAAATCAATTTGGCCGATAAGTCTGAAATAAGACCTATTGGAATATTAGAAGATGTGTTAATTCAGGTGGGAGGTTTGATTTTTCCTGTAGATTTTGTGATTATTGAAGCTGAAGAGGCATTAAATGTGCCTCTTATCTTAGGGAGACCATTCCTTGCCACGGCCGATGCCAAACTTGAAGTTGGTCGTGGTAAGTTGACATTGAGAGCCGGGGATGAATCCGTTACATTTTCGAACACATGTTCTGTTTCTTTACCTAATGTTGCTAACTTTGTTGAAACTGCTTGTGTTAGTTCTTTGGATTCACAGATTGATAAATGGTTGGATGAGAAGTTAGAGGAGAAAGTGGTTGAATTGAAGTCAGCAGCGGTACATGTTCCTAAACCGACGGATGGCCCTTGTGCTAAAATCCGTAAGCTTTATAGTCGTGTGAGGTCCGCTATTTCTCATGGGAATATTAAGTTATCCAAAGAACTGTGCTCTAATTTATCAACAAATGAGAAAGCTGAGTTAATGATGGTTGTTGATATTTCTGACGAAGCAAATGATTGGATATGTAACAAGGTTAAAGGTAACTGTTTCTCTCCTTTTAAAAGTAGACCGCCCAACAACCCAAGTGTGGGGGGGTGGCAAATAGGTTTAAGCTACCGGGTACATCACTTTTGTTGTTTTGCCATTGAGATTTCTACCGGTTTTGTTGATGTGTCCCTCTCATAGGCCTTTGGATTTTATCCGAGGGTAGGAGTTTCTATCTTGAGCTCTTCACTGTGATGTGCATGTTTGGAATCGGTGTTGTCAATTTGGTTGGATAATAGAGGTTGATGTGGTTTGTAAAACTTGAGTGGGGCTTGTCCTTGTGGTAAATTGCTTTTGTCACTTAATTCATATCTTAATAAGCAATTTTACTACAAACTGTTTCCTTGGCAAAATTTTTAACCGGCGAAATGTGTTCTGAACGATTATTTGGCTAGTCCCTCGGGATTGATATCATTACTTGTGCACTCAAATTTATCCCTAACACCAAATTGTGAGATTTCATCATTTTGTATAGTTGTGTTAGGTTGCGGTTTTGGTTTGATTGCCTTGTAACTTTGTCCCTCTCTTAGGCTCTTGGATTTATTCGGGAGTAAGGGTTTTCATTTTGATGCCCTGCACTAAGATGTGCGTGTTTGAGGTTAATCCATTCCATTTCCGGGTTCTTCTCTTGATATGAGTGTGCCGGTGATGTGTTGATTCTAGAACTTGGCCTGGTGATCGTGACTAAGTACATCGGATGACGAATTGGCATTTAGGTTTGACCATACTTTTTCTTTCTTTCTTTTCACCATTTTCTTTTGTACTCATTTACTTTTACTTTACATACTCACTTACACATACATACATTCCATCCCTTTCTTTGTATATTTCACCTTTGTATAAATCCACTATTGTTCATAAACTTCCCCTCACTATACCGATAGTCTAGTCGTGGTGGGCCGTTGATTGTCATTGGTTTGTTGGATGGTTTGGGAGATACTTAGTGGATTGCCTAGTGGCATGTTCTTGTCTTTGAGAATAGGTCACGTGGTCATATTATGGAGGTTGGTTTTGGATTGTGTTAATGTTTAGACATATTCATCATTGTAAAAGAGGGTGCCTACTAGTAGAGTAAAAGTGGTTCAGAAAAAAAAAAAAAAAAAAAAAAAAAAAAAAAAAAAAAAAAAAAAAAAAAAAAAAAAAAAAAAAAAAAAAAAAAAAAAAAAAAAAAAAAAAAAAAAAAAAAAAAAAAAAAAAAAAAAAAAAAAAAAAAAAAAAAAAAAAAAAAAAAAAAAAAAAAAAAAAAAAAAAAAAAAAAAAAAAAAAAAAAAAAAAAAAAAAAAAAAAAAAAAAAAAAAAAAAAAAAAAAAAAAAAAAAAAAAAAAAAAAAAAAAAAAAAAAAAAAAAAAAAAAAAAAAAAAAAAAAAAAAAAAAAAAAAAAAAAAAAAAAAAAAAAAAAAAAAAAAAAAAAAAAAAAAAAAAAAAAAAAAAAAAAAAAAAAAAAAAAAAAAAAAAAAAAAAAAAAAAAAAAAAAAAAAAAAAAAAAAAAAAAAAAAAAAAAAAAAAAAAAAAAAAAAAAAAAAAAAAAAAAAAAAAAAAAAAAAAAAAAAAAAAAAAAAAAAAAAAAAAAAAAAAAAAAAAAAAAAAAAAAAAAAAAAAAAAAAAAAAAAAAAAAAAAAAAAAAAAAAAAAAAAAAAAAAAAAAAAAAAAAAAAAAAAAAAAAAAAAAAAAAAAAAAAAAAAAAAAAAAAAAAAAAAAAAAAAAAAAAAAAAAAAAAAAAAAAAAAAAAAAAAAAAAAAAAAAAAAAAAAAAAAAAAAAAAAAAAAAAAAAAAAAAAAAAAAAAAAAAAAAAAAAAAAAAAAAAAAAAAAAAAAAAAAAAAAAAAAAAAAAAAAAAAAAAAAAAAAAAAAAAAAAAAAAAAAAAAAAAAAAAAAAAAAAAAAAAAAAAAAAAAAAAAAAAAAAAAAAAAAAAAAAAAAAAAAAAAAAAAAAAAAAAAAAAAAAAAAAAAAAAAAAAAAAAAAAAAAAAAAAAAAAAAAAAAAAAAAAAAAAAAAAAAAAAAAAAAAAAAAAAAAAAAAAAAAAAAAAAAAAAAAAAAAAAAAAAAAAAAAAAAAAAAAAAAAAAAAAAAAAAAAAAAAAAAAAAAAAAAAAAAAAAAAAAAAAAAAAAAAAAAAAAAAAAAAAAAAAAAAAAAAAAAAAAAAAAAAAAAAAAAAAAAAAAAAAAAAAAAAAAAAAAAAAAAAAAAAAAAAAAAAAAAAAAAAAAAAAAAAAAAAAAAAAAAAAAAAAAAAAAAAAAAAAAAAAAAAAAAAAAAAAAAAAAAAAAAAAAAAAAAAAAAAAAAAAAAAAAAAAAAAAAAAAAAAAAAAAAAAAAAAAAAAAAAAAAAAAAAAAAAAAAAAAAAAAAAAAAAAAAAAAAAAAAAAAAAAAAAAAAAAAAAAAAAAAAAAAAAAAAAAAAAAAAGATCTTATACTTTTTCTTTTCTTTTCTTAATTAACCTATATTCCCATTCATTCGTTGTAAATATCCATCCTATATACCTTAGTTTAACTATACAACCTACCTTTATGCCTATTTTGATGATGTACTTGGTGCTTGCGCCGTGTTGGTGGAGCAATGATCCTAGTTCAAGCCTATGGTAAAATAGCATACATCACGACCGTGCTATGAGTGATTCTTCATAATATATTCAACCCCAAAAGTAAGTTTGTTGGAGTAGAATGGTTTTGATAGGTTCGGTTGTTTCACTTGTGCTTGGTTGTGTTATCGTGGCTTGCGGATTGTTCAGGTATTGTCAAACATTTCGGGTTTTCATTTAAGATTAAAACTGCTTCACCCAACCTTTTTGTCATTTGACATGCTTGGTGTGGCTTCTTTTTGATACTCGTCATTGTTTATTTAGCTCCATTGTCAAGGAATACTTTATGCTTTAAATGTTGGATTTGCTTGAGGACAAGCAATGCTCAAGTGTGGGGGGATTTGATGTGACTAACTTATACCCATTGCCCACGTTGTTTTTGGCCTTTATATTACATGTTTTCTGTCGAATTTGTGTGCATTTGGCGCGTTTATGTGTTTGTTAGTGTTTTCAGGTTCTAAACAAGTACGCGTTCATTTTGTGCAAATTCGGATGATTATTGGCCAGAAGTCGTTTGTGAAGTCGAGAGTCGTTTCGAGTGGATGAGATAGCGAGTGTCGGGATCGTAAAGTGAAGGTTGTACACTAAGAAGTTGACTGCGACGCAGTGGAGATGTACGTGGTCCACTGCGCCGCAGTGGGGATGGTGTGATGGTGACTGCGCCGCAGTGGGGAGGTGGATGGTGACTGCGCCGCAGTGGGGGTGTGAATGGTGACTGCGCCGCAGTGGGGAGGTGTGATGGTGACTGCGCCGCAGTGGGGGTGTGAATGGTGACTGCGCCGCAGTGGGGATGGTGTGATGGTGACTGCGCCGCAGTGGGGAGGTGTGATGGTGACTGCGCCGCAGTGGGGGTGTGATGGTGACTGCGCCGCAGTGGGATGGTGTGATGGTGACTGCGCCGCAGTGGGAGGTGTGATGGTCACTGCGCCGCAGTGGGATGGTGTGATGGTGACTGCGCCGCAGTGGGAGGTGTGATGGTCACTGCGCCGCAGTGGGATGGTGTGATGGTGACTGCGCCGCAGTGGGAGGTGTGATGGTCACTGCGCCGCAGTGGGATGGTGTGATGGTGACTGCGCCGCAGTGGGAGGTGTGATGGTCACTGCGCCGCAGTGGGATGGTGTGATGGTGACTGCGCCGCAGTGGGGAGGTGTGATGGTGACTGCGCCGCAGTGGGTGGTGTGAATGGTGACTGCGCCGCAGTGGTGGTGTAATTCTTCTATTGTCCACCTTGATGAAATTAGACGAATGATGTGATTGCTTTATATTTTAATTCAAAGAGTTGATTTCAATTACCGTTGTGTCGTGATCTTGGTGATTTAATTCCTTTATTTGTATTAATTTGATATTGGTGGCATGTGTGTTCTTCGTTAGTGGTACTAGTCGAATGCATATGTGATTTTCTAACGGTCGCTTGTCTATGAGCGATTATCACTAGTTCATGGTATGATAGTGAATGTCAAATTAATAAAAGGAGTCATTTTGTCAACGTGTCTAGAAACGGTTGGTGGTACCACGTTTTAATTCACATAGGCGCAATTGGTAATTTGGTAAACAAACAAGCTAAGTGTTGGTAAGATTGTCTAGGCGTTGGTGGTACCGGCTTGGGTAATTTAACTAGCAATTAGGTGTTTGGGTGACTTGTGAGCGGTTGGTGGTACCACGCGAGCATTTCATTCTCTCACGTTTATCGTGTCAACTCTTAATGAATTTGGTCTTAACTGAAAGCAATCATGTCTGAAGTCTAGCGGAGTCAAGGTGGATGATATTTACCATTATTGTTTGAGACTTACCTTTACTTTATACGCATTTGTCTTTTAAAGTTATTGTCAGAGTGAGAAGCAAAGTAACACCCTTTTTCCAAACCCCTTTACTAAACAATTAATTCAAACCAATCCCCGCGAACGAACCTGGACTTACCTTTTTACTATATTGCATACGATCGGGTCCACTGCCCGATAGTGTGTAGTAGTGAGTTTTTAGGTATTTCTTGTTTATAAATTTTAAACTCGATTTAGCACATCAAGGACCAACACAAAATGCTCCCCAAGTTCCCCCCACTGAAACTGGCAAAGCTGAGATGGTTAGTGAACCGGCAGCTAACGTTGAGGGGGAGCTAGCTGAGAAGGTTGTTGAACCGGCAGCAAGTGTTGAAGGGGAGCAAGTGAAAGAAAAGGTGGTCGCTGCTGAAAGTGCATCAGCAAGGCCTATCAATGTTTCTATTTTCAAGCCAACTGCTGAGTTCCATGCTGCCCTGGAAAAGAAATACGCTGATAAGGGTAAAGCAGCATTGGTTACTCTAAGCAAACCACCAAAGGTTCCCACTTCAGCAAGGGAACAACAAGAAAAGCTTATGACTGGAGCCTTTCCAAAATCTACAACTGCTACTACTGAACAGTCTCCTGAAGAAGTTGTTCGTCAACATGAAAGGTTAAGCAAGAAGAAAGAAGAGGAGCTATCTCAGAAATTCATAAGTGAGCAGATTGTAAATGAAGAATTAAAAGATGCTGATGATGAAACGAAAAGACTAGCTCAGCAATCTGGTGGTTTGGCAGCATTGAAAAAGAATGAAGAACAATTCTTTGCCAAGCGAATTAAAATTTGAGAAAGACCCGTTTTACTAACATATTTCAATTCTTTAAATGTTTATAAGACTGTCTCCAATGCTTCAATTGGAGAGGAAACATTTGGTGAGGTGGAGGAAGCATTTGGAAGGATGGAGTGGAGAGGAAGCATGAAGGGGAAGCACATACTTGGCCAAGTGCACTCAAATGCATCTACTAGTAGGCCCACATGAAATATATATAATTTTTTATTAAGTATTTATTTTGATTTTTTTTTTTTTTTTTTTTTTTTTTTTTTTTTTTTTTTTTTTTTTTTTTTTTTTTTTTTTCTTCCTATTTTTTTTTTTTTTTTTTTTTTTTTTTTTTTTTTTTTTTTTTTTTTTTTTTTTTTTTTTTTTTTTTTTTTTTTTTTTTTTTTTTTTTTTTTTTTTTTTTTTTTTTTTTTTTTTTTTTTTTTTTTTTTTTTTTTTTTTTTTTTTTTTTTTTTTTTTTTTTTTTTTTTTTTTTTTTTTTTTTTTTTTTTTTTTTTTTTTTTTTTTTTTTTTTTTTTTTTTTTTTTTTTTTTTTTTTTTTTTTTTTTTTTTTTTTTTTTTTTTTTTTTTTTTTTTTTTTTTTTTTTTTTTTTTTTTTTTTTTTTTTTTTTTTTTTTTTTTTTTTTTTTTTTTTTTTTTTTTTTTTTTTTTTTTTTTTTTTTTTTTTTTTTTTTTTTTTTTTTTTTTTTTTTTTTTTTTTTTTTTTTTTTTTTTTTTTTTTTTTTTTTTTTTTTTTTTTTTTTTTTTTTTTTTTTTTTTTTTTTTTTTTTTTTTTTTTTTTTTTTTTTTTTTTTTTTTTTTTTTTTTTTTTTTTTTTTTTTTTTTTTTTTTTTTTTTTTTTTTTTTTTTTTTTTTTTTTTTTTTTTTTTTTTTTTTTTTTTTTTTTTTTTTTTTTTTTTTTTTTTTTTTTTTTTTTTTTTTTTTTTTTTTTTTTTTTTTTTTTTTTTTTTTTTTTTTTTTTTTTTTTTTTTTTTTTTTTTTTTTTTTTTTTTTTTTTTTTTTTTTTTTTTTTTTTTTTTTTTTTTTTTTTTTTTTTTTTTTTTTTTTTTTTTTTTTTTTTTTTTTTTTTTTTTTTTTTTTTTTTTTTTTTTTTTTTTTTTTTTTTTTTTTTTTTTTTTTTTTTTTTTTTTTTTTTTTTTTTTTTTTTTTTTTTTTTTTTTTTTTTTTTTTTTTTTTTTTTTTTTTTTTTTTTTTTTTTTTTTTTTTTTTTTTTTTTTTTTTTTTTTTTTTTTTTTTTTTTTTTTTTTTTTTTTTTTTTTTTTTTTTTTTTTTTTTTTTTTTTTTTTTTTTTTTTTTTTTTTTTTTTTTTTTTTTTTTTTTTTTTTTTTTTTTTTTTTTTTTTTTTTTTTTTTTTTTTTTTTTTTTTTTTTTTTTTTTTTTTTTTTTTTTTTTTTTTTTTTTTTTTTTTTTTTTTTTTTTTTTTTTTTTTTTTTTTTTTTTTTTTTTTTTTTTTTTTTTTTTTTTTTTTTTTTTTTTTTTTTTTTTTTTTTTTTTTTTTTTTTTTTTTTTTTTTTTTTTTTTTTTTTTTTTTTTTTTTTTTTTTTTTTTTTTTTTTTTTTTTTTTTTTTTTTTTTTTTTTTTTTTTTTTTTTTTTTTTTTTTTTTTTTTTTTTTTTTTTTTTTTTTTTTTTTTTTTTTTTTTTTTTTTTTTTTTTTTTTTTTTTTTTTTTTTTTTTTTTTTTTTTTTTTTTTTTTTTTTTTTTTTTTTTTTTTTTTTTTTTTTTTTTTTTTTTTTTTTTTTTTTTTTTTTTTTTTTTTTTTTTTTTTTTTTTTTTTTTTTTTTTTTTTTTTTTTTTTTTTTTTTTTTTTTTCGATTGTTGTTTGTCTGTTGGTTTTGTGTGTGTATGTGTTTGTTGTTCTTCATCTTCTTCTTCTTCTTCTTCTTCTTCTTCTTCTTCTTCTTCTTCTTCTTCTTCTTCTTCTTCTTCTTCTTCTTCTTCTTCTTCTTCTTCTTCTTCTTCTTCTTCTTCTTCTTCTTCTTCTTCTTCTTCTTCTTCTTCTTCTTCTTCTTCTTCTTCTTCTTCTTCTTCTTCTTCTTCTTCTTCTTCTTCTTCTTCTTCTTCTTCTTCTTCTTCTTCTTCTTCTTCTTCTTCTTCTTCTTCTTCTTCTTCTTCTTCTTCTTCTTCTTCTTCTTCTTCTTCTTCTTCTTCTTCTTCTTCTTCTTCTTCTTCTTCTTCTTCTTCTTCTTCTTCTTCTTCTTCTTCTTCTTCTTCTTCTTCTTCTTCTTCTTCTTCTTCTTCTTCTTCTTCTTCTTCTTCTTCTTCTTCTTCTTCTTCTTCTTCTTCTTCTTCTTCTTCTTCTTCTTCTTCTTCTTCTTCTTCTTCTTCTTCTTCTTCTTCTTCTTCTTCTTCTTCTTCTTCTTCTTCTTCTTCTTCTTCTTCTTCTTCTTCTTCTTCTTCTTCTTCTTCTTCTTCTTCTTCTTCTTCTTCTTCTTCTTCTTCTTCTTCTTCTTCTTCTTCTTCTTCTTCTTCTTCTTCTTCTTCTTCTTCTTCTTCTTCTTCTTCTTCTTCTTCTTCTTCTTCTTCTTCTTCTTCTTCTTCTTCTTCTTCTTCTTCTTCTTCTTCTTCTTCTTCTTCTTCTTCTTCTTCTTCTTCTTCTTCTTCTTCTTCTTCTTCTTCTTCTTCTTCTTCTTCTTCTTCTTCTTCTTCTTCTTCTTCTTCTTCTTCTTCTTCTTCTTCTTCTTCTTCTTCTTCTTCTTCTTCTTCTTCTTCTTCTTCTTCTTCTTCTTCTTCTTCTTCTTCTTCTTCTTCTTCTTCTTCTTCTTCTTCTTCTTCTTCTTCTTCTTCTTCTTCTTCTTCTTCTTCTTCTTCTTCTTCTTCTTCTTCTTCTTCTTCTTCTTCTTCTTCTTCTTCTTCTTCTTCTTCTTCTTCTTCTTCTTCTTCTTCTTCTTCTTCTTCTTCTTCTTCTTCTTCTTCTTCTTCTTCTTCTTCTTCTTCTTCTTCTTCTTCTTCTTCTTCTTCTTCTTCTTCTTCTTCTTCTTCTTCTTCTTCTTCTTCTTCTTCTTCTTCTTCTTCTTCTTCTTCTTCTTCTTCTTCTTCTTCTTCTTCTTCTTCTTCTTCTTCTTCTTCTTCTTCTTCTTCTTCTTCTTCTTCTTCTTCTTCTTCTTCTTCTTCTTCTTCTTCTTCTTCTTCTTCTTCTTCTTCTTCTTCTTCTTCTTCTTCTTCTTCTTCTTCTTCTTCTTCTTCTTCTTCTTCTTCTTCTTCTTCTTCTTCTTCTTCTTCTTCTTCTTCTTCTTCTTCTTCTTCTTCTTCTTCTTCTTCTTCTTCTTCTTCTTCTTCTTCTTCTTCTTCTTCTTCTTCTTCTTCTTCTTCTTCTTCTTCTTCTTCTTCTTCTTCTTCTTCTTCTTCTTCTTCTTCTTCTTCTTCTTCTTCTTCTTCTTCTTCTTCTTCTTCTTCTTCTTCTTCTTCTTCTTCTTCTTCTTCTTCTTCTTCTTCTTCTTCTTCTTCTTCTTCTTCTTCTTCTTCTTCTTCTTCTTCTTCTTCTTCTTCTTCTTCTTCTTCTTCTTCTTCTTCTTCTTCTTCTTCTTCTTCTTCTTCTTCTTCTTCTTCTTCTTCTTCTTCTTCTTCTTCTTCTTCTTCTTCTTCTTCTTCTTCTTCTTCTTCTTCTTCTTCTTCTTCTTCTTCTTCTTCTTCTTCTTCTTCTTCTTCTTCTTCTTCTTCTTCTTCTTCTTCTTCTTCTTCTTCTTCTTCTTCTTCTTCTTCTTCTTCTTCTTCTTCTTCTTCTTCTTCTTCTTCTTCTTCTTCTTAGCTGATGTGACAGTGATGATTAGGATGCATGTAGTAAATATAGGCCGTTACATTGCGGGTAGTCTAATGCATGTCTGCAATGGTACTGGAACTGTACCCTCCTTATGGTTGAGAAGAGACAATATTTAAATAGTCATTATAATTAATTATAACATGCTTAATTTACATGCTCAAAATGGGATTGATGGGAGCACTTCAACATCACAACATGGTGAAATCGTATATGGAATCAAATTAAATGTTAAATAAGACTAGTTACAATATGTAGTTGCAGGAGATAAGTTGGTTGGTCCTCTTTTATTATTACATGTATGTGTCACTCGAAGGATTTATAAGTACTATATATGTGAAAAGGTTCAAGATTTGATGAGAATAATCCAATGAATATGAAAAGCGTACTCATATATATTTGAACATATGTTAGACTTATCAATATACTTGAACATGGACCTACAATGATCTGTGTACAAAGTTGGTTATCTAAAGTTGTTATTGTGGCCTGAAACATGGTGTTCTTAGCCATCTAACAACCGTAGGTTTATAATGCAGGTATCATGAGCTAGAGACCATAATAAAACTAACAATCGCATTTGGTACGAAAACAAACATGGACACAAGGTTTTTTTTACTGATCTCATCTTTAGAAGGCATATATGATGCATTTGATCACCTTGTAATTATGAAGCTATGATTGTCATAACAAATTTTAACAAATCATGTTTAAAAGTGAAATAACTTTCTAACTACAAACACAATTCTACATTAAATATGTGCACGACCAAAGGTAAACTAATTAAAATATAGAACCTATATTTACATGTCAAGATTCATTTAATGGCTCCATTTCTATTGCTTTGGTTGAATTCGTCCACGAATCGACCTCATGAACAACCTTGCTTCCATCGCTTTCTACCACCACCACCTCCCCAAAATGCACATGCCTTGAACCTACATTGCTCGAACAACTTGCCTTTGGTGAAACATCTGTGGACCTCGATCTACTCATAGCCTTTGTTTGATTAGGCACAACACTATGCCTAGGGGTTACTGGATGAGGATGAACGACACGCCTTGAAACCTGATGATCGTAGGAATACGGTAATGCTCTACCACAACAACCCTTAAAGCACGTATACAAATAGGTTAACAACCAAAACACCCAAGGTGAACCAATCAAAATAAACGCAATCATAGGAAACCATGGCTGGGAAATGCTTGGTGCAAATACATAAAATGTTAATAAAATACCGCCTGCGAATACCAAAATGAAGAAGAGGGAGGAGATTAAAGGTACCCTCAAATCCCCATCCCTTTCATCCTCCATACTTTTAATTTCGTTTTTCCATCTCTATTAATTTCTATCATTATACCATTCTCTTTTTCCTTTTGTTCTTTGATTTCCTTTCGCTCCTCAACTTTAGGGATTTCTTGATTAATTAACTTTTGTTGAATATCAAAGGTTACCTACCATATATGTTGAAAAAATTTAGGGGTTTTATATGGCATATCTCCTATATTTTTTAAAGGTAACCTTGCATTTAAAAATAGAAAATTCTGATTAAAGCATATATAACATGTAACGTATCTCTATATGGCTAATTCAATATATGATACTTATACTGTTTAGAAAATGTCATATCAGTATCTTGTGAGTAATTATTGTTAACTGTAAATACTGTGAAGCATGGGTGAGATTCGTGGTCCTCAACAGCGTTGCCATGTTTGTATATGCATTTTAGGGGGAGTATAATGCAAATTATGCAAGCGATGATAGCATCCATTACCACAGAGCACTAGTAGCTGAAGAAGCTCAATAAGTCAATAACTGGTTTGTACATAACAAAAATAGCATATAATGATACAAATTGTTGTACTTGTATTTGATCCCCACAAACGGGTGGTCCTGTATTAAGAAAATGTGCACATATATGTAATTAGTTTTTCAAACAATTAAGTTTTTATCGGATTATTTGTGCTCAAGTTCTCCTTCGGTTTGTTCTTATGTCGTGTATCTTTCATTTCTTACACTGTCACAATAATCTACATCATGGACAACAATGGATACTGCTACCCCTAGCCTTCGCCCCCCTTTAGAATTTTGACTAAGTTTAATAGTTTTAACCTCAAATTGAAAATTGAATGCCACATATATATCGGGCTACATATTATAATGATTTTAAAAGTTTAATACATAAGAATTAACCGGTGCTCTCATCCTTAGAGGGGGCAATGAGTAGATATCAAAAATATACACAGGATCAAAGGGTTCCTATCACCATAAAAAAATTTTAAAAAATATTTATTTGAAGTTTGGCGTAACATATTAAATTAGTTTATAATTATCTATCACAAAGGTCTTTCAAATGACAGGAAATGTGTTAAAATGTGATATAATTTTTCAGCGATTCAAAAACATTATTTCTGTACCGAGTCCTTCAAATGTGTAAAAATGTTGATGTCTGTACTTCGTAGTACCCTAAGTCGATAGGTTTGTTATAGTATCCGGCGCTGCTAAACACAATTACACTACCCTTTAAACGCTTTAATGTGACATGTTTTTAAGCTATAATCGAAATATTAATTACAAGGTACAATCATGTGCAACTTTACTATAGTACTACTAATTTAGTACAGCGAAACTACTCTTTATGCATCAATAAATCCAATATCCATTAATTACACATGATGAAATTAATATTCTTATAGCTTTGAAAGAGCCATAAAGAAACCAAATATGTAGAAATCGTAATAATCATTATATGAGATTAACTTTGCAAAATTTGCAATCAAACTAGACTATTTGTATAGTTAGAAGACTGAAGATTGATTGCAAGATTCCAAGATTTCCTACGGTCGTTTGAAGGAGTGGCGGATTCAGGATTTTGATTTTGGGTTGCCAAACAGTTTTCATAATATTAACAAGCGTAAAATTAAACTATATCAGTTTAGGGTTGCCAATTACCTTTAAAACTAAATAAATACATAAAAATAATAATAAAAATATAAAGTTTTATAGACATTGTGGGATTCTCTTGACCACTCATAGCCACCACTAATTTGAAGTTCACGTCATCAAGTGTTTTGTTTTGTGCTTAATATCTTCTTAATGCTCCGTTAACATTCTCATTATTTAAGCCTATTGATTGATCACTCCACTCTAATTTATTATCCAGTTAATTAATTTGTTGTTATGTCATGTAATCAAATTTTCAAGCCATTACCATCCAAAACCAGACTGGAATATCGGTAGCAAATCCGAATCGTCTCGATTAAAACCATCATATTTTGTTATGTTTAAATGTTCTATACATATTTAGCAGGTAATTAATATAAAGAAGTGGAGCAATCAATTGATATTGAGTTTGTGACATGTTATTGTATTTTATAACCTCTAATATGATATTATTTTTATATATATATATATATATATATATATATATATATATATATATATATATATATATATATATATATATATATATATATATATATATATATATATATATATATATATATATATATATATATATATATATATATATATATATATATATATATATATATATATATATATATATATATATATATATATATATATATATATATATATATATATATATATATATATATATATATATATATATATATATATATATATATATATATATATATATATATATATATATATATATATATATATATATATATATATATATATATATATATATATATATATATATATATATATATATATATATATATATATATATATATATATATATATATATATATATATATATATATATATATATATATATATATATATATATATATATATATATATATATATATATATATATATATATATATATATATATATATATATATATATATATATATATATATATATATATATATATATATATATATATATATATATATATATATATATATATATATATATATATATATATATATATATATATATATATATATATATATATATATATATATATATATATATATATATATATATATATATATATATATATATATATATATATATATATATATATATATATATATATATATATATATATATATATATATATATATATATATATATATATATATATATATATATATATATATATATATATATATATATATATATATATATATATATATATATATATATATATATATATATATATATATATATATATATATATATATATATATATATATATATATATATATATATATATATATATATATATATATATATATATATATATATATATATATATATATATATATATATATATATATATATATATATATATATATATATATATATATATATATATATATATATATATATATATATATATATATATATATATATATATATATATATATATATATATATATATATATATATATATATATATATATATATATATATATATATATATATATATATATATATATATATATATATATATATATATATATATATATATATATATATATATATATATATATATATATATATATATATATATATATATATATATATATATATATATATATATATATATATATATATATATATATATATATATATATATATATATATATATATATATATATATATATATATATATATATATATATATATATATATATATATATATATATATATATATATATATATATATATATATATATATATATATATATATATATATATATATATATATATATATATATATATATATATATATATATATATATATATATATATATATATATATATATATATATATATATATATATATATATATATATATATATATATATATATATATATATATATATATATATATATATATATATATATATATATATATATATATATATATATATATATATATATATATATATATATATATATATATATATATATATATATATATATATATATATATATATATATATATATATATATTTGCAAAGCCTGCAACTTTATTTTCTATTATCATTTTTTATTTTTTCGAATTGCCTTTTCTAGATCTTTGATCAATCTATACCAATAACATCTCATTTTTCCAATACAACAAAGAGCAGACTATTGTTTAACATATAAAGCCGACGGAGTTTGAATGTGGTGGTGGCCGGAATTCACGAGCAGCGGCGGCCGGAAATCATAAGCAACGGTGGCAGGGAGGTTGTTGGTCAGTGGATTTGGTGGTTGGTGATAGTGGTCGGTGGCGGCACAACACAACATCGGTAGAAATATAAGATCAAGAGGAAATAGGTTTGTAAACTTTGTGGGGCTTTTTTGTCAAAATGTTTCAATTCTAATGGAATTGAAAACTTTCCATAGGTTTGATGAAGGAATTCAGAATTCTTTATTTTAAGGAACTTGAAGAAAGTTTTGAATTCCAATTCCATTATTTTTCAACCAAACAACAAATGAATGAATTCAAATTCCAATTTCATTGAATTCTTATGAATTATATGAACCAAACATGCCCTTAAGATATATATGTACACATTGGTAGTCTTTTAATGAAAACATGTAAGAACACTCAAAAACTTCATTTTAGTTTATATTATTAAATATAAGAGAAAATTACATTTTGGTCCCTCAAGTTGGCAGGATTTTTAGTTATTGCCCTTAAGTGAATTAATTACAGAAAAAACCCTGAAGTTGGTCGATTTTTTCACTTTTCACTCCGTAACTAACAACCGTCTATTAGGTCCGTTAAGTGAGGGGCAGATTTGTCAGTTCACTATGATCCCTACTTCTTCTTCAATCTTCTTCCACACTCAAACACAAATCAACATTTATCAAGTTTTTCGTAACTTCTTTCATAGATCCCGTCGTCGTTTTTCGTCAAATCAGTTTGAAATTCATGAAGTTTTATACACGGTCGAATTCTGATCATAATGATGGTTTCAATTTTTCGATAGGTTGATTTTTGTTGACGGTTACACTTTACCGGCGAAGTCAAGTTTTTCCGGCAAACTGTAATTCGGATTTCTTTTGGCTAGGGTTTCTGCGCGATTGAATTCTGAGTTGATTGCAATTTGTTTTGGGTCCTGATTCGAAAAAACGTGCTAGTAATCGCCAATGTTAGTTTTCCGGTGAGGTTTTGAATTTTCTGGCGATCGCTAAAATCGGAAATCTGTTGGTTAGGGTTTGTTCGGACTTCTATTCTGACCTTTTTCGTACCAGTTTCGTGTTCTGAATCGAAGAAAAGAAAGAGATGTTGCGAATTTAACTTTTCCGGCGTATTGTTTAACTTTTCCAGCGTAGTGTTTGAGTGTGGAAGAAGAAGAAGAGATCATGGTGAAATGACGAATCTGCCCCTCACTTAACGGACCTAATAGACGGTTGTTAGTCGCGGAGTGAAAAGTGAAAAAATTAACCAACTTTAGGGTTTTTCTGTAATTAATTCACTTAGGCTCCTCCTTATAGCTCGTCTACCCTCCGTCTGAGCCACTTCCGACGCAGCCAACCTCCCAGACGCTAGTAGCACCAGCTGCGTCTGGGCTGGCGTCTGGGCCTTTGTTCCGTTGTTAGACGCAGTCGAGTGGGGGTTATAAGTGGAAGAAGTGGGTTAGAAGTGGGGATATAGGAGGGTGTTCTTGGTGTGTCTAGAAGAGAGAGAAACTGATGAATAGTGAAAGAAGTGGGTTAGAAGTGGGGTGTTATAAGGAGGGGCAGGGGCCTTAAGGGCAATAACTGAAAATCCGTCCAACTTGAGGGACCAAAAATTTAATTTTCTCTAAATATAATATTCTAATATAATATAATATAATAGAGTTAATTACACTTTTGGTCCCTGTCGAGGGTTAAAAATTACCGTTTTCATCCCTACCTTTCATATATTACCGTTTTGGTCCAAAAAACTTTGCTCCGTCAACGCTTTTGGTCCAATTCTCGAAACGGACGTTAAATGCCCATCACGTGATCTGCACATGATGGGTATTTTAGTCATTTCATAACACAGGGACCAAAAGTGTAATTAACTCAAATCTATATATTTTTTTTATAATAATAATATATATTTTCTAATTAACTATTATAATTAACAATATATATATATATATATTAATCTGCTATACACAGTATTACTTTACATTTTCCATTGATTAATTAAAAACTGAAAAAGGATCTTTTTGCTTAAAACTTCTCTCTTCAGATTCTTCTTTGTTGTTGATCAAATCAATCAGAAAATTATCAGGTTTTACTCATGGTGAAAAGCTGATCAGTTTGATGTATTCAGTTTTCCGATTTATTGATTTTTGTTGACAGTTGAATTTTCCGGCGATAGTTTGAATTTTCCGGCGACGTTCAAATCGGATAATTTTGGCTAGGGTTTGTTCGCAAATTGTTTTGGAGTATTCTGATACAAATTTCAAGTCTTAATTCGAAATATCAAGAGAGAAATTGCAATTTGAAGTTTTCCGGTGAGAAATTGAATTTTCCGTCGAGTCGGGATAGGATTAATTTTTGGTCAGGTTTTTTGCGGGATCATTTTTCGAGTCGATTGGTGGTGGTTTCGTGTTCTAATTCGAAGGAAAGTAATCGGTTTTTCAATTTTCCCGGCGAAGTTGTTTAGTTTTCGGCCGCCATGTTCTTGAATCCATTTCATGCATTTGCAGAAGTCCACAATACTCGCTTTAATTAAAATGACACTTTGGTGACTTAATTAAGATCTTTATTTCTTTATTTATCTTCCAAATCTCCACCCTCAAAAATCTATATCTATATCAATAATCTGTATCTATACCTCCACCAAAACCATGTCAATGACCACCATACTATCATCATCATCCCCATTAACCCTCTCTCACAAGAAAACTCTTTACTCCACACCCTTCATTCCCATCATCAATCTCACCATCAAAACCCCACTGGTCAACCCTAGTCAACGCCGCCGTATCACCACCGCCAAATCCAACAACAACGACACCGCCGACGCCCCCGACAGATTAATCTCAGCCGTCTGTTACTTCTACCCATTCTTTGATGGTATCCAATATGGCAAATACGTCATAACCCAGTTCACATTTCTTCAAACTCTGATCCAGCCACTTGTACCCGCCATTAAAGTGTTCAAAAGCTTCCCATTTAATGGGTTTTTAGTATTCTTGATTAATAATAATTAATAAAAAGTTGGACGAACTCTTGATATAAAAATTTTAGACTCAGTTTATTTTGACACTTGACGTGGCTGTGTTTCGCACAGTGTAAGCTGGTTTACTAGTATTGCACATACAATGCATTATGCATATAATTAGTTGCATTGTATATTCGCTTTTTCTTTTTCAAAGGAATCAGAAAGGAATCAGAGGGGATGCAACTCAACAACTTGACAATTATACATGCAAGTTTGCAACCATGTGGCGATTAGCAGCCTCCTAATTTGATATTTCCTGATTTAATTGAGAGGACTTTTAATCCTAAAGATGGTTTTGGGCTAGATGTTTTGATGAGTTTGGATAGTACTGTTTTTTTGTTTTTGTTGGTTAGTTTGATTTATTTTGAGTTAATTACACTTTTGGTCCCTGTGTTATGAAATGACTAAAATACCCATCATGTGCAGATCATGTGATGGGCATTTAACGTCCGTTTCGAGAATTGGACCAAAAGCGTTGACGGAGCAAAGTTTTTTGGACCAAAACGGTAATATATGAAAGGTAGGGATGAAAACGGTAATTTTTAACCCTCGACAGGGACCAAAAGTGTAATTAACTCTTATTAATAATAATTAATAAAAAGTTGACGAACTCTTGATATAAAAATTATATGGATGATTTATTTTGAGAGAAATGTGAATATGTTTATTTGGAGAAATAAACACTTATGTGTGTTGTGTATAATATGTAATATGTTACATAAGATATGTAACAAGTTATGTTACAATTTTATCTACAAAATATATAAGGATATATTTTATAAAATTAATGAAAATGGTTTTCCCTCCTTTTTGGTCTTGGAGGCCGCCCCCCCCCCCCCCCCCCCCCCCCCCCCCCCCCCCCCCCCCCCCCCCCCCCCCCCCCCCCCCCCCCCCCCCCCCCCCCCCCCCCCCCCCCCCCCCCCCCCCCCCCCCCCCCCCCCCCCCCCCCCCCCCCCCCCCCCCCCCCCCCCCCCCCCCCCCCCCCCCCCCCCCCCCCCCCCCCCCCCCCCCCCCCCCCCCCCCCCCCCCCCCCCCCCCCCCCCCCCCCCCCCCCCCCCCCCCCCCCCCCCCCCCCCCCCCCCCCCCCCCCCCCCCCCCCCCCCCCCCCCCCCCCCCCCCCCCCCCCCCCCCCCCCCCCCCCCCCCCCCCCCCCCCCCCCCCCCCCCCCCCCCCCCCCCCCCCCCCCCCCCCCCCCCCCCCCCCCCCCCCCCCCCCCCCCCCCCCCCCCCCCCCCCCCCCCCCCCCCCCCCCCCCCCCCCCCCCCCCCCCCCCCCCCCCCCCCCCCCCCCCCCCCCCCCCCCCCCCCCCCCCCCCCCCCCCCCCCCCCCCCCCCCCCCCCCCCCCCCCCCCCCCCCCCCCCCCCCCCCCCCCCCCCCCCCCCCCCCCCCCCCCCCCCCCCCCCCCCCCCCCCCCCCCCCCCCCCCCCCCCCCCCCCCCCCCCCCCCCCCCCCCCCCCCCCCCCCCCCCCCCCCCCCCCCCCCCCCCCCCCCCCCCCCCCCCCCCCCCCCCCCCCCCCCCCCCCCCCCCCCCCCCCCCCCCCCCCCCCCCCCCCCCCCCCCCCCCCCCCCCCCCCCCCCCCCCCCCCCCCCCCCCCCCCCCCCCCCCCCCCCCCCCCCCCCCCCCCCCCCCCCCCCCCCCCCCCCCCCCCCCCCCCCCCCCCCCCCCCCCCCCCCCCCCCCCCCCCCCCCCCCCCCCCCCCCCCCCCCCCCCCCCCCCCCCCCCCCCCCCCCCCCCCCCCCCCCCCCCCCCCCCCCCCCCCCCCCCCCCCCCCCCCCCCCCCCCCCCCCCCCCCCCCCCCCCCCCCCCCCCCCCCCCCCCCCCCCCCCCCCCCCCCCCCCCCCCCCCCCCCCCCCCCCCCCCCCCCCCCCCCCCCCCCCCCCCCCCCCCCCCCCCCCCCCCCCCCCCCCCCCCCCCCCCCCCCCCCCCCCCCCCCCCCCCCCCCCCCCCCCCCCCCCCCCCCCCCCCCCCCCCCCCCCCCCCCCCCCCCCCCCCCCCCCCCCCCCCCCCCCCCCCCCCCCCCCCCCCCCCCCCCCCCCCCCCCCCCCCCCCCCCCCCCCCCCCCCCCCCCCCCCCCCCCCCCCCCCCCCCCCCCCCCCCCCCCCCCCCCCCCCCCCCCCCCCCCCCCCCCCCCCCCCCCCCCCCCCCCCCCCCCCCCCCCCCCCCCCCCCCCCCCCCCCCCCCCCCCCCCCCCCCCCCCCCCCCCCCCCCCCCCCCCCCCCCCCCCCCCCCCCCCCCCCCCCCCCCCCCCCCCCCCCCCCCCCCCCCCCCCCCCCCCCCCCCCCCCCCCCCCCCCCCCCCCCCCCCCCCCCCCCCCCCCCCCCCCCCCCCCCCCCCCCCCCCCCCCCCCCCCCCCCCCCCCCCCCCCCCCCCCCCCCCCCCCCCCCCCCCCCCCCCCCCCCCCCCCCCCCCCCCCCCCCCCCCCCCCCCCCCCCCCCCCCCCCCCCCCCCCCCCCCCCCCCCCCCCCCCCCCCCCCCCCCCCCCCCCCCCCCCCCCCCCCCCCCCCCCCCCCCCCCCCCCCCCCCCCCCCCCCCCCCCCCCCCCCCCCCCCCCCCCCCAGTTTATTTTGACACTTGACGTGGCTGTGTTTCGCACAGTGTAAGCTGGTTTACTAGTATTGCACATACAATGCATTATGCATATAATTAGTTGCATTGTATATTCGCTTTTTCTTTTTCAAAGGAATCAGAAAGGAATCAGAGGGGATGCAACTCAACAACTTGACAATTATACATGCAAGTTTGCAACCATGTGGCGATTAGCAGCCTCCTAATTTGTCATAACTAATCGTATTTTAATTAGCTTATATACCTATATATCACAAAAGTAAAAAATTTTGTTGTCCACGTCTCATAATATTTTATGAGAAATGATTAATCATCCTAAAAGAATAACCTAAAAATCCCCCTAACTATTAAACGAAGACACGTGGCAAAATCAGGGGCATAATTAGGAAAGAAAATTAGTGGATAACACATGACACCTTCTTATACTTTTAAAATGATTTTTAGGCTAATCTTTAAGAGTATTTATCATTTTCCATATTTTATATAGCTTAGCGTATGTAGTTTAATAACTATAACGTAATTTATTGCATTATTATATATTTTTGGAAAAAAAAACATTTTTCAACAAAAAAGTTATTTTATACCGAGTGAGTTTTTTTTTTTTTTTTTATATATATACTGAGTGAGTTGCTTACAAGAAAAATGAAATTATATTAATTCAGATATAAGCTAGCTCTAATACGTACATTGGATGTTTTGCATATTTTGAGATTCTAGTAATTTAACTTTGGAAAAATTTTATAAGAAATTATATATAGATAATACCTATGTTTCAGTTATTATGTTAGTTTAATTAGTTGTTGATACTCGATCTTCATAGACTAAATCAAATTGATTTCTGTAACATTGGAAATATTTTATTTGTGCTTACATTCGATTTCAACAACACGATGTCAGACTCATGTACGAATTATATGAATATAAACCAACCAGTAAGTGCACTATTTTTTTTGGGTAAATGGGCTACCCCGATGATATATTAAAATGACGAAATCACTATTAAGTACATAGAATGTGGTTGTATACCACATACAAGCTACATATGGCATTCCAAATGTAGTAAACACATAAACAAATTAACAAATATATTACAATTAACTGATAATGATCTCGAGTACTTTGTCACTTGTAAGCAAAACAGCCGCCACCAAACTTAGGCAACATAAGTAGGATGAGTTAAATTGCTTCATTGTTGCTGCTTGTTTGATCAGTCCACGATGGCAACTTCCAAGCCTCCATTAGTTGCCTATTGTTCTCGGTCGCTTTTATGTTGATGGATATCAGCTTTAATCGGACATTTGTCACTATTTTGAGAATCACTTGGTTAGCGCTGCAGATGTCAGAAGAGAAAAGACGTGCATTTCGCTCCTGCCAAATAAAGTATGTAGCAGCCGCAACAAGAAGTCTTCCGATAATGCTTTCAGCTGACCTTTTCGTGCTTCTAGGAACGAGCCATGCCACAACATCTTCCCATTTTGCAGATACATTTGCCATGTTTGCAAGTCTTTTAATTTTGTTCCAAACCTGCAATGAAAATGAGCATTCAAAGAAGAGGTGAGAGCATGAATCGATGCCTGTCTTACAAAGGGGACAGCACATCAGATTCAAGTTCGTGACACTTCCAATGTCCCATGGTTTCATACGATCTTGGGTCTTCAATTTGTTTTTGAAGACTAGCCAAAGATGAAAAGAGTAACGGGGAACACATTGCGAGAACCAAACGATATGTACCCACGGTACCTCCTGTTGTTTATACCGAATTGCTTTCCATATTTCCTTTGCTGCAAAATCACATTCAAGTCCATTCGGGTTCTTCCATATCATACAGTCAGCCTTATTAGGTTGGATGGATGGGGGAGGTATACCTAAAAGTACAGGATATAAATCATACCAGGCTTGAGGCCAACTCCATTCACCATTATTCACGAGATCAGAAATCTTTGCATCTAACTTTAAACCTGCTCGCATAATCTCCCTTGGTGTGATAAACGTATTAAGAGGGCCTTGACGACACCACAAGTCGCTCCAAGCATGAGTGTGTAAACCATTTCCAATGCTTTTCCATATGTAAGGTCGTATGGAGTTACGCATTTGGAGTAGCTTTCTCCATCCCCAACTCATACTACCCCGCGGTGCAACATCCCAAAAACTTTTGCCCTTTAACTTGTAAGAATAGATCCATTTGACCCATAGGGATTTACGATCAGTAAGAATGCTCCAAATGTGTACCCCCATGAGAGATTTATTAACATCGGATATGCTTCTAATACCCAATCCACCCTCATACTTAGGAAGACACACATATTTCCATGCCACCTTCACTTTTCCTTTTTGTCCATGATTCCATAAGAAGGCCCACATTTTCTGTTCCAAATCTTTGATAATACGGGACGGAAGAATGAATATCGATGCCCAATATATATGCATGGAAGCTAGGACCGAATTAACAAGCTGTAGTCTCCCAGCAAAGGATAATGATTTAGATTTCCAATCATCAATTCGTTTTTCCATCCTTTCAACCAAAATTTTACAGTCCTTATAGAGCAGCCTACTCGAGATCAAAGGGACACCCAAGTAACGTACGGGTAGTTCACCTTCCTCGAAAGGCATGATTGCCATGATAGCCTGCTTCGTATGGTCATCAACATTGCAGAAAAAAACCGTGCTCTTTGAAAGGCTTGGTGCAAGGCCAGACATCCTCTTAAAGTACATCAATACGTCCATGATGGTTTTTGCCGATGATATATCGCCCCTATGTAACACCCCAATATTTTAAGGTATAAGAAAATTAACTCTTTTATTAGTTTTGACATTAAATTAATTTCCCAGTATTTTGTTTTGAGATAAGGGGTTAATTTAGTTGGAACTTTAGCGGATAGCGGGTATTCGACCCACTAAAATTTTAGATTGGGACGTGGCAGGGAGATAGAGTGCCCAGCAAATTTCAAGTATGATTCATACTTCCACAAACCTTATTTCCCTTCACTTCTTAAATCTTCCAATTCATTCCATCAAGGAATTTACATGCAAGAGTATTCCTCCCAAATGCAATCATCTAATTCATTCTAATAATAAGCAAAGTGAGGGTTGTTTTGTTTGGGGGAGGCCGGATTTAACAAGAAGAAAAGAGAGAAATCTGGAAATTTAATTGTTGTTGTTCTTGAGGTAAGAAATTCCTTCATTCTTCAATTTCTGAATTTAGGGTTCTTTGATTTTGGAATTAGGGTTCTTAGTTGGAAATTGGGAAATTGATATTTTGGGGATTTTGATGATGAACCCTAATTAAACTAAAAAGAAAAGCTTTGGGTCAATTCAATTGAGTTTTAATGGAACCCTAAAGTAATAAACCTTATGTTTTGGGTGTTTGGCTAAATGGTGATTTGAAATTGATTATTGAAAAGTTGTTAAAGTGTTTTGTGAATGCCAAACACCATGAAAAGGGAATGCTTGTGGAATGCAAGTATATGACCTTGAAATAGTTGAGTTTATAGAACTCATAGTTGTGTAAATTGCATTATGTATAGGTGGTGAAGACCTTTTAGTTGAGCATATAGCCATAGAATCGATTAGCCAAGTTCAAGGTGAGTGTGTATGCATATAATCATGTTCTTGTTATTTGGGGTCATAGGTGGGTAAATTCCTATGATCCATTTGATTGTGGAGCTAGTAGGTGGGTAAATTCCTACTAGCCAAATTGTGATTTAGGGTTAGTGGGTGGGTAAATTCCTACTAATCCATTTGTGATTATAGCTAGTAGGTGGGTAAATTCCTACTAGCATATTTGTTATTAGGGTTAGTAGGTGGGTAAATTCCTACTAATCCATTTGTGATTATAGCTAGTAGGTGGGTAAATTCTACTAGCATATTTGTTATTAGGGTTAGTAGGTGGGTAAATTCCTACTCATCCATTTGTGATTATAGCTAGTAGGTGGGTAAATTCCTACTAGCATGTTTCCATGGCCATGTGAAAATGAATTTGTGCTTATGAATGTTATGAATGAAATGGCTATCTTTGGATGGGCTATATTGTGGTGCTTGATGCACATTGCACGGTAACTTGCTTATGGTTATATGTATATGCATTCACTAAGCGTTGCTTATGTTTTAGTTGTTCAATTCTTTCATAGGGGCTGGTAGTAGTAGCAAAGGCAAGGATTTGATCTAGTGAAGTTGACTTTGAAGCTTTTGAAGCCATCTTGGAGGTTGGCACTTTGGGTAAATTGGATAGATGATTCCCTTTGACTACTATGGCTCTTGATACATGTTGGTGTTGCTTAAACAAGTTCTTTTGGTTGAAAAATCTGCAGATATGTAAAGATTTTATGTCACTTGGTTGTTTTTGGTCATAACTTGGTAACTAGGTTGTTTTTAGGTCAAACGACCCGTTTGATGACACTTATCGCTTTTGGTTCGAAATTATGGTTGTAAAGATTACCTTTGGTACCCATTATTATGTTGAAGTATGAAGTGTCCTGTTATAAAGTGTGGTTTGAAATTTGGAAGTTGTAATGTTGTTCAAGTGTCAAAAGGAAATGTTGGGTTGCTGAATTTTTATCAGGTCTGGACCAGAAACTTTCCACTGCGGCGCAGTGGGAGTGTTTTAACCCCACTGCGGCGCAGTGGAGGATTTTTGACCCGTAGACCAGTAAGTTCCCACTGCGGCGCAGTGGGAGGAGTCCAACCCCACTGCGGCGCAGTGGGATGTTGTTGTAAAAAAAAAAAAAAAACTTTTAACTTTTGTATTCTTTTACTAAATGAGGTTTGGTCGTTACATTTTTGGTATCAAAGCCATGGTTCAAGGGATTTAGGTATTCGATCTTTGCGAATAGGATGCCTAGACTTGAACCATTGGATTGACTTTGACCTTAGGATTGGGTGTTCACGTTTGAAAGTGGAAATGGTTAGTAAGATTGATTTAAAATGAAATAGTTTATGAGCTTAATAGAGCCGGCCTATTATTGGTCATAAGCTATTACGTTCTAAATCAAACTTACTAAATATGGAAACGATCAGATGTGGGCGTTTGGGGTATTAGAGACAAATTAGTGTATTGAATGTTTATTTATAAGTTGTTAAATTTGTAGTATGGAATCTTTTCAAAACGAAGACGAATCAATTCGGATTAGGGATAAAGTTATAGAGAATGTAGAATCGTCGGAGCGAGAAGTCCTCACCGGTGATTTTATAAGTGAGCAAATAGGCAAGGCCTTGGAGAACTTCTCTCCATTTATCACTAAAAAGTTGAATGAGACTCTAGAAGGAGCAATGAGTGAAGCCATTGCTAACAAGATTAGGGAGGAAGTAGCTTTGTCGGTGCAAGAAGAGTTCGGTAAGCGTTTTCCTAAAGACAAAGCACCGGAAACTCAAACTCATGAAAATCCTCCAAAGCATACGAACGAGAAACCTTATGATCTCAAAAACTTCACCATTGCAAACCCTCCCACATACAATGGGGACCCCGATCCTATTGTAAGCACCAAGTGGGTGAACGAAATCGAAGGGGCTTTCCGCATTACCAAGACTCCAACCGAAGACAAGACATTGTATGGGTCGAG
This sequence comes from Erigeron breviscapus, assembly GCA_034093135.1. Lineage (NCBI taxonomy): Eukaryota > Viridiplantae > Streptophyta > Magnoliopsida > Asterales > Asteraceae > Erigeron > Erigeron breviscapus. The sequence continues at coordinate 57,766,797 of CM067167.1, read as the reverse complement.
TATGTTGAGAGGTAGCGCTAAAGTGTGGTGGGATGGCCAACTTGTGACGAAGGGTGAGGAGGTGATGGTGAAGATGGAGTGGGCAAATTTTAAGGTGGATTTCTTTAAAGAATTCCTGTGACAACCGCCAAAAATTTCAGGTTGAATAATTTACTATTATGTGTACTATTCAAATCTTTGTAGATCAAACAACATGAACAAACATTTTATGGCAAAATAAATTGAGCAAATATTCTTTTGATAAATCATGGACAATTATTGTCAAGAACTCAAATAATTATTTGAGAGTTGCTTGGAAATACTTTTTCATACTTATACTATCAATAACTGTATTTATGAATAGTACCGTATCCGTGAATAGTAATCGTATCTAAAAATTGTATTTATGAATAGTGATCGTGAATAGTGACTGTGAATAGTAACGGTGAATAGTAAAGGTAAAAAGTAAATTTTAAATAGTAAAGGTAAAAAGTAAATTTTAAATAGTAAAGGTAAAAGTAAATTTTAAATAGTAAAGGTAAAAGTAAATTGTAAATAGTAAATTGTAGAAAGGGTAATAAAATAAAATAATATAAAGGCGGGACCCACGTCAAATAATTTAAATTCTACGTTGAATCTGATTTTCCGAATAAATTCAAAAGTGAATAGTGCTGAATAGTAAACATCGCTTTCATACTTTATTCTTATAATATAAACGTCCAAAACCCGCTCACGGGGGTTGATTGAGCAAAAATTATTAAAATGAAAGTTGTAGATTTTAATTCGCTGATTCTATAGGAACTTGAATCATCTCAACTGGAGTCCGTATGAATATTTTAAAGCCAAAACTAGTTATTAACATTTTTATTGCTATTTTTATAAAGGTGTATGTTGTTTAACCATGTAGGCTTATTGGTAACCAATAGTACAGTTTTGAATCACAATTTTCACAGTAATACAACCAACTCTCACCTACATGTGATATTATGTAAAAATAATTGGTATATAGACTGTAAATATAACCACTTAGATATTACATACGTTGATAATTAAAAAAAATAGAATATAAAGAATGTACTTTGTTGAATTCTTCTTCTATTAACGAAAACAAGCCGTCCTTGACTTCTTCTTTTCCAGATTGGCGAGTTACAATATTCTTAAAATATTCGAATGAATGAAGTTGTTAGTCTATAAATAACCGACGTTATTAAACTTTAAGAACACACACAACTATCTATACTCTTCTAAATACTCTCTGGTATAACTATACAAGGCTTATTTCATCTACTTGATTTCTGCTATTATCACTAAGGTGAGTCTTCATACTCCCCTTTTCAATTATTTATACATTTATTTGGGGACTGAGATACATGCATGAAAACTGTTTGTTATACTTATATGTATATTTTTAAAGTTATATACTTATATGTATATTTACAAATATATATATTATATTATATATTTTGTAACTCCACTTTATTTATTTTACCTTTGGGGTAAAATATAAACTCTTTACTGTTATGATGAACACAAGTACTCCAGAAATGTATATATGGTTGATTCTAAGTTGCTCTGTTCACTCAAAGTCCTCACTATCATGAACGATTAATTATGGAAACATAAACGTGGGTATATTGAATAGTACTATTGGGGTAGGCACCCCCATCCGTGTTGGTCATACCAACTGGATACGGATGCATTATATTTGGAAAGCTTAGGGTACCCTGAACAAGGTACCTACTCTGGAGGCAAATAAACACACACTTGTCTAGTTTCGGTTCATGAGCTTAGAACTTGGTATATACAGTTTCAACTCTTGCATTACATTTGATCCATTGTGTGATCAAATAGTTACTTTAAATCTTGTGGTTCATACTCTATATCTTAATTAAAAACGTATGATACTCTTTGCTGATATTGTATCATAACTATTTGACATTGCGGTAAGGCAATGATCACACTGAACTCTGGTATTTTTGGAAACTATATTTTCTATATGAAAAACTTATGGAACTCACCAACTTTATGTTGACGTATTTTAGCATGTATTCTCAGGTAACTAGATGATACTCTGTGCATGGGACCACTATCCGCTGCATATTACATGAAGGACCACGATCTACCCTCAGACTTTAGTAAAGACTCTTCAATTTGCTAAAGACTCTCTATCTACTGTTTAATATTGAATAAATGTTTTCAAGGATAATATCTTTCATAAATTGTAATATAAAATTGTGAACAATGCTTTTATATAAATGTATTTTAAAACGACAATGTTTTGTGTCGTTCAGTATATCTTGTGTTGTGAATCCATGTACGTCATATTCCGTCTAGGGCGGGGTGTGACAGATTGGTATCAGAGCCCAAGTTATAGTGAACTAGGTAGCAAATTGATGGACCTAGACTATAACCCCATATAGAACAACACCCACATACATGCATAATTTTAAGAATAATCCTTACTTGATTATATATGTTTAGAATATATAATTTAATGAATATTATATATATATATATATATATATATATATTATATATATATATATATATATATATATATAGCAACAGAATAATGTCGGGATTCGTAGTGGAATACTTATCCGACCGTGAGGAAGAGATTACGTCTCGATCACCTCCACCTGTACTTGAACCCTCCGACTCTCCTCATCATGTAGTAAATCAGCCAATGGAGGAGACCAATCACGTTGGAGAAGAAGCTGATAACGCACTTATCCCTGGACCAAACACTACTGTCACCACTAATGCTTTTACTAGCACTACGCCTACTTTTATTTTTTCAAATCCATCTGGGGAAGGCCCTTCAAGCTCATCTCGATCTTTAATACGAAGGGTCCAAACGCCTAGATACTCGATGTTTAACCACCCTCAGCCACGACGTGCTCGACTTACTCATCCTGAACCACCCGCTCAGCGGTTGCGGAGATCTATTAATGCTATACCAAGATTCCTGGCGGAATGGAGATTTGAAGAAGGACTCCTTAACTCTAACCGGTTCAGAAGAGCCAACGGTCCAACCAATATTCCTGCATTAACTATGGAACCTTTGCATGACACTGTCCCTACATTGGTCCTACGCATAGTCCGGGCAGAAAGATGTATCACGGAGTTAAGAGAAAGAACAAACATACTGCGAAGAAAGGTGGAAAATCAAGATAATATGATAATCGCACTGGAAGGTGAGATGGAGGAAGCTCACTTCAGGATACATGGTCTTGAAGACACCGTGTTGGAACTACAGGAGAAGATAACAAGATTTGAAGCTATGTTTGAAGCTATATCGAGAGCCACTACTATAACCCCATCTACTCTGTCACAGTAGATATTGCCTAGTTACTTACTATTTACGGCGTATATGTCGGGAAATGTAATTTTAGATAAAATAATGGATTCTTGAGATGTTTATATCTCAAAGTTTATTATCCAATAAATCTACTATTTTTATCTTGATTTACACTTCTTTTAGTCATAACTATTGAATTGTGGTTATGGTATGACGTGGTAGTATCTCATCAATTTTTTTTATATTTAAGGATCCGGCCGTCAAAAGAAGTACCAGAAATGAACGCAACAGATATTGCTAGAATTGTAGCAGAAAGTATAGCAGTAGCTTTTGCAACTCAATCCGCAAACAATAATCATGACAATAATGGTACACCTAGAGGTTGTACTTACAGAGAATTTCAACAATGTAAACCCATTATATACAATGGTACTGAAGGAGCAATTGCACTCATCCGATGGTTCGAGAAGCTGGAGTCCATATTTCGTGTTAGTAACTGCGCTGAAGATAGCCGAGTAAAATATGCTACCTGCACACTACAAGATCAAGCTCTTACTTGGTGGAATGAGTACGCCACTACAGTAGGAATTGATGCAGCTTATGAAATGTCATGGGAAGATTTAAAGGAACGTATGAAAGCCAAGTATTGCCCGAGGAGCGAAATTCAGAAAATGGAGGTAGAATTTCATAATTTGAAGACGAAGGGATACGAAGTATCTGAATACACCAACCGCTTTCATGAGTTGGCACTTCTTTGCCCAACCATGGTTACACCCGATTATAAGAAGATTGAGCAGTACATTTCTGGACTTCCACCAAAGATTCAGGATTTGATCACTGCTACCGAAACCACTGACATCGAACATGCGGTTCGGTTGGCAAACAGTTTGGCTGACAAAGCAAAACTTCGTGCAAATACAGAAGGAAAGTCTGGTGATCAAAAAGGGTTCAATAAGAAAAGAAGATGGGAAGATAACTTTGGGAAGAATCAAGGGGATCAACAGACAAAGAGACCTGCTCAGACCTCAGGACCATCATCAAATAATGGTTATATAGGAATCAGGCCATATTGCAATAGGTGTACTTTACATCACACCGGTCCTTGCACAGTACAATGCAATAATTGCAAGAAAATTGGTCATCTGGCCAAGAACTGTAGAATCCCTAATCCAACTGTCAACAATGGAACAAAAGTAAGATGTTATGAGTGTGGTGAAGAAGGACATTTCAGGAATAAATGTCCAAAGCTGAGAAACAACAACAACAACAACAACAACAACAACACAACAACAACAACAACCACAACAACAACAATCGAAACAACAACAACAACAACCACAACAATAACAATCGAAACAACAACAACAACAACAACAACAACAACAACAATGCTCGAGGAAGGGCATTCATGATCAATACGGGAGAAGCCCGCCAAGACCCAAACATCGTCACGGGTATGTTTCATCTGAATAATCATTGTGTCTCTGATTTATTTGATCCTGGTGCCGATAGAAGTTTTGTGTCAAATAAAATTATTCATCTGCTTTCAATTATACCTACCCCATTAGATGCTAAGTATTCTGTAGAATTAGCAAATGGTAAAATGATCGAAGTCGAAAGCATAATCCAAGGTTGTACCTTAGAATTAGAAAAAGAATTATTTTCTATAGATCTAATACCATTCGAAATAGGAAGCTTTGATATTATCATTGGTATGGACTGGTTGTCTAAAAACAAAGCAGAAATAGTCTGTCACGAAAAAGTTGTTCGAATTCCAATTGCAAACAGTGAGAAGTTGATTATCCAAGGCGATAAGAATGGAGTACGATGTAACATTATATCTTGCATGAAGACTCAGAAGTATCTCAGAAAGGGATACCAGGCAATCCTAGCCCATATATCAGAGAAAAAGGCTCCGGAGAAACGGCTTGAAGACATACCCATCGTACGAGATTTTCCAGAAGTCTTTCCTGAAGACTTGCCTGGTCTTCCACCAATCCGGCAGGTGGAATTCAAAATAGACTTAGTACCTAGTGCTGCACCAGTGGCACGAGCACCATATCGATTAGCTCCTTCCAAAATGAAAGAACTTGCAAGTCAATTGCAAGAACTTTTAGAGAAAGGATTCATTCGACCGAGTTCCTCACCTTGGGGAGCTCCAGTCTTGTTGTCAAGAAGAAAGACGGATCTTTTCGCATGTGTATAGACTATAGGGAGTTGAATAAGTTGACGGTTAAAAACCGGTACCCACTTCCTAGGATCGATGACCTATTTGATCAATTACAAGGGTCGAGTTGTTACTCAAAAATCGATCTTAGATCCGGTTACCATCAGCTTAGAGTTTCAGAAGAAGACATTCCCAAGACGGCGTTTAGAACCCGCTATGGCCATTACGAGTTTGAAGTGATGCCATTTGGTTTGACGAATGCACCCGCAGTTTTCATGGACCTCATGAACCGTGTGTGCAAACCATATTTAGATAAGTTTGTTATCGTATTCATAGATGACATTCTAATCTATTCTAAAACCAAAGAAGAGCACGAGGTACATCTGAAGAAAATTTTGGAACTACTCAAGAAGGAAGAATTGTACGCAAAGTTTTCAAAATGCGAATTCTGGATTCGTACAGTACAATTCTTAGGCCATGTCATTGATAGTAAAGGAATTCATGTAGATCCTGCCAAGATAGTGGCTATTAAGAACTGGGAAGCACCGAAAACACCAACAGAAATACGACAATTTTTAGGTCTTGCTGGCTATTATAGAAGATTCATCGAGAATTTTTCTAAGATAGCCCAACCTTTAACGTCGTTGACTCAAAAAGACAAGAAGTTTGCCTGGGAAGATAAACAAGAAAAAGCATTTCAACTGCTGAAGGAGAAGCTCTGTAGTGCTCCGATTTTGTCACTACCCGAAGGAACGGATAATTTTGTGGTATATTGCGACGCATCTTATCAAGGATTGGGATGTGTTTTGATGCAGAAAGATAAGGTGATAGCCTATGCCTCGCGTCAACTTAAGGTGCACGAGAAGAACTACACGACTCATGATCTTGAACTAGGAGCTGTAATATTCGCTCTAAAGATTTGGAGACACTATTTATATGGTACAAAGTGTACTATATTCACCGACCATAAAAGTCTCCAACATATTTTTGACCAGAAAGATTTGAACATGAGGCAACGTAGATGGGTGGAATTGCTCAGTGATTACGATTGTGAAATTCGTTATCATCCGGGCAAAGCAAACATTGTAGCAGATGCTTTAAGTCGTAAAGAAAGAGTAAAGCCACTTCGAGTACGAGCTTTAAGTATGACCATTCATACTCATCTTACTTCCCAAATTCGTGAAGCTCAACTTGAAGCATTAAAGAAAGACAATCTCAAAGAAGAAGCTTTGAGGGGAATGGAAGAGCAATTTGAAGTTAGACCCGATGGAACCCGGTATTTTTCTAACCGGATTTGGCTACCAAGCTATGGAGATTTAAGAAACTTGGTGATGAACGAATCACACAAGTCAAGATATTCGATACATCCTGGATCAGATAAGATGTATCATGGACTAAAAGAATTATACTGGTGGCCTAACATGAAAGCTGACATAGCCACCTATGTTAGCAAATGTCTAACATGCTCAAAGGTGAAAGCAGAGCATCAAAAGCCATCTGGATTGCTACAACAACCAGAGATTCCCCATTGGAAGTGGGAATGTATAGCCATGGACTTTATCACAAAGTTACCGAAGACTGCTAATGGTTGTGATACGATATGGGTAATTGTAGACCGACTCACTAAGTCTGCACATTTCTTGCCCATAAAAGAGACTGATAAAACGAGCAAGCTGGCTAGATTGTACATAAAGGAAGTAGTATCACGACATGGAATACCTATTTCGATTATTTCTGATAGGGATAGTCATTTTACTTCCAGATTTTGGCAGACACTACAGAAAGCTTTAGGTACACGGTTAGATATGAGCACTGCATACCACCCGCAGACCGATGGTCAAAGTGAAAGGACCATTCAAACTCTTGAAGACATGTTGCGCGCTTGCATAGTTGATTTTGGGAATGGTTGGGAAAAACACTTGCCTTTGTGTGAGTTCTCATACAACAACAGTTATCACACTAGCATCAAGGCTGCACCATTTGAGGCACTGTATGGGAGAAAATGTCGTTCACCCATCTGTTGGGTTGAATTAGGTGACAAAGTTCCAGTAAAGAAAAACAGTCCAGTTACAGGCCCTGAGCTCATTCATGAGACTACTGAGAAGATTGTACAAATACAAAACCGATTAAAAGCAGCACAAGATCGTCAAAAGAACTATGCTGATGTAAGAAGGAAGCCTTTGGAATTTCAAGAAGGAGATAAGGTTATGCTGAAAGTATCTCCTTGGAAAGGAGCCATCCGTTTTGGAAAACGGGGTAAGCTAAACCCAAGGTATATCGGACCCTTCGAAATTATAGAAAGAATTGGTTCAGTAGCTTATAGGCTTAGACTACCACAAGAACTTATCCGTATACACGATGTGTTTCACGTCTCAAACTTGAAAAAGTGTTTGTCTGACGAAACACAAATTATTCCACTGGAAGAACTTCGAATGGATGACAAGCTGCACTTTGTTGAAGAACCAGTAGAGATTATGGATAGAGACGCCAAACAGTTGAAACAGAGTCGAATTCCTATTGTCAAAGTCCGATGGAATTCAAAGCGAGGTCCTGAATTTACCTGGGAACGTGAGGATCAAATGAAACAAAAGTATCCTCACTTGTTCGAAAAAGCACTACATTCCGACCACACGCATTAAATTTCGGGACGAAATTTAAATAACTGGGGGAGAATGTGACAACCGCCAAAAATTTCAGGTTGAATAATTTACTATTATGTGTACTATTCAAATCTTTGTAGATCAAACAACATGAACAAACATTTTATGGCAAAATAAATTGAGCAAATATTCTTTTGATAAATCATGGACAATTATTGTCAAGAACTCAAATAATTATTTGAGAGTTGCTTGGAAATACTTTTTCATACTTATACTATCAATAACTGTATTTATGAATAGTACCGTATCCGTGAATAGTAATCGTATCTAAAAATTGTATTTATGAATAGTGATCGTGAATAGTGACCGTGAATAGTGACTGTGAATAGTAACGGTGAATAGTAAAGGTAAAAAGTAAATTTTAAATAGTAAAGGTAAAAAGTAAATTTTAAATAGTAAAGGTAAAAGTAAATTGTAAATAGTAAATTGTAGAAAGGGTAATAAAATAAAATAATATAAAGGCGGGACCCACGTCAAATAATTTAAATTCTACGTTGAATCTGATTTTCCGAATAAATTCAAAAGTGAATAGTGCTGAATAGTAAACATCGCTTTCATACTTTATTCTTATAATATAAACGTCCAAAACCCGCTCACGGGGGTTGATTGAGCAAAAATTATTAAAATGAAAGTTGTAGATTTTAATTCGCTGATTCTATAGGAACTTGAATCATCTCAACTGGAGTCCGTATGAATATTTTAAAGCCAAAACTAGTTATTAACATTTTTATTGCTATTTTTATAAAGGTGTATGTTGTTTAACCATGTAGGCTTATTGGTAACCAATAGTACAGTTTTGAATCACAATTTTCACAGTAATACAACCAACTCTCACCTACATGTGATATTATGTAAAAATAATTGGTATATAGACTGTAAATATAACCACTTAGATATTACATACGTTGATAATTAAAAAAAATAGAATATAAAGAATGTACTTTGTTGAATTCTTCTTCTATTAACGAAAACAAGCCGTCCTTGACTTCTTCTTTTCCAGATTGGCGAGTTACAATATTCTTAAAATATTCGAATGAATGAAGTTGTTAGTCTATAAATAACCGACGTTATTAAACTTTAAGAACACACACAACTATCTATACTCTTCTAAATACTCTCTGGTATAACTATACAAGGCTTATTTCATCTACTTGATTTCTGCTATTATCACTAAGGTGAGTCTTCATACTCCCCTTTTCAATTATTTATACATTTATTTGGGGACTGAGATACATGCATGAAAACTGTTTGTTATACTTATATGTATATTTTTAAAGTTATATACTTATATGTATATTTACAAATATATATATTATATTATATATTTTGTAACTCCACTTTATTTATTTTACCTTTGGGGTAAAATATAAACTCTTTACTGTTATGATGAACACAAGTACTCCAGAAATGTATATATGGTTGATTCTAAGTTGCTCTGTTCACTCAAAGTCCTCACTATCATGAACGATTAATTATGGAAACATAAACGTGGGTATATTGAATAGTACTATTGGGGTAGGCACCCCCATCCGTGTTGGTCATACCAACTGGATACGGATGCATTATATTTGGAAAGCTTAGGGTACCCTGAACAAGGTACCTACTCTGGAGGCAAATAAACACACACTTGTCTAGTTTCGGTTCATGAGCTTAGAACTTGGTATATACAGTTTCAACTCTTGCATTACATTTGATCCATTGTGTGATCAAATAGTTACTTTAAATCTTGTGGTTCATACTCTATATCTTAATTAAAAACGTATGATACTCTTTGCTGATATTGTATCATAACTATTTGACATTGCGGTAAGGCAATGATCACACTGAACTCTGGTATTTTGGAAACTATATTTTCTATATGAAAAACTTATGGAACTCACCAACTTTATGTTGACGTATTTTAGCATGTATTCTCAGGTAACTAGATGATACTCTGTGCATGGGACCACTATCCGCTGCATATTACATGAAGGACCACGATCTACCCTCAGACTTTAGTAAAGACTCTTCAATTTGCTAAAGACTCTCTATCTACTGTTTAATATTGAATAAATGTTTTCAAGGATAATATCTTTCATAAATTGTAATATAAAATTGTGAACAATGCTTTTATATAAATGTATTTTAAAACGACAATGTTTTGTGTCGTTCAGTATATCTTGTGTTGTGAATCCATGTACGTCATATTCCGTCTAGGGCGGGGTGTGACAATTCCGATCCGAAGCCGATGTGACTAGGCTTAGAAGCGAATTCATGAATGATTCGCAAGGTACCTTGAATGTGAATGAATTTCGTGTACAATTTCTGGATAAAGCTCAATTCTGTCCCGAATACTTGAAGGATGATAAGTTGTTGAAGGAACACTTCTACCGAAAACTCCGCAAGAACATTCGTGAGAAGATCACTCTTCTCCAAGTTGAATCTTTTAATCAGTTGACTGATGTGGCAAGATGGCATGAAGTTGAGCAAGGTATGCCGGATGATGATTCCTCGAAAAGGAAGGCGGAGCAAAGTTATTCTCCAAACAAGAAGTTTCGGCCAAGTGGAAGTTCGGGAAGTAATGTATCTAGGAAGAACGTCCCCACTTGCAACAAATGTGGGAAACATCATTCCGGGGTTTGTCTTGCATCTCCCAAGAAAGGATGCTTCAATTGTGGCCAACCGGGTCACATTAGCCGCGATTGCAAATTTTCTCCAAGCAAGCCTACGGTGTGCTTTAAGTGCTTTAAGGAGGGGCATATGAGAAGTGATTGCCCATTGTTGACAAATGAAGAAAGACAAGCGGAAGTAAGAAAAATGAATGAGAGAAGGATGGTGAAACAAGTAGGAACTCCAAAAGGGAGATCTTTCCAACTCTCGGTGGTGGAAGCTAAGGAATCAACCGATGTTGTGTCAGGTACTTTTCTAGTCCATGACACTCCCGCTAAAGTTCTATTTGATTCCGGGGCAAACCGTTCCTTTGTAGCTACTCGATTCACTAAATGTATTCCCTTACAAGTATCTTTGCTTAAACCTCCGTTATTAGTGGAAGTAGCGGGTGATCAAACTTATGTGGTTAAAAATGTGTATTTAGATTGTAGCTTGACCATAAATTTTGAAAATTTTAAAGCCAATCTTATACCTATGGGTTTGGGTGAATTTGATGTGATTTTGGGCATGGATTGGCTCAGTAGACATAGGGCGAGTATTTGTTGTAGTGATAAAAGTGTCAGACTCAAAACTCCTAGTGGCAAGGATATGGTGGTTTTTGGGGAAAGAAATCAAGACTCTTTACCGTTGTGTACTTATGCTAGAGCTCGCCGACTTATTTCCCGTGGATGCAAAGCTTTTATTGCTTATGTTCTTGATTCCGATAAGGAATCTAAATCAATTTCTGAAATTCCGATTGTTAACGAATTTGTTGATGTTTTCCCCGATGACCTACCGGGTCTTCCTCCTGATAGACAAGTAGATTTCAAGATTGATCTCATTCCGGGTGCTACACCCATCGCTAAAGCTCCATATCGTCTTGCTCCAACTGAAATGCGAGAAATGATGGAACAACTCCAAGAACTTCTTGATAAGGGCTTTATACGTCCAAGTAGTTCTCCTTGGGGTGCTCCTGTACTGTTTGTTAAAAAGAAAGATGGTAGTTTGCGGATGTGCATTGATTATCGTGAGCTTAATAAAGTCACCATCAAGAATAGATACCCTCTGCCTCGTATCGACGACCTTTTTGATCAACTTCAAGGAGCATCGTATTTTTTGAAGATTGATCTTCGTTCGGGTTATCATCAACTAAAGTTTGGTGAAGAAGACATTCCAAAAACCGCGTTCAGGACCCGTTATGGTCATTATGAATTCTTGGTCATGCCTTTTGGGTTGACAAACGCTCCTGCAGCCTTCATGGATCTTATGAATCGTGTATGTCGTCCTTTCCTTGATAAATCCGTTATTGTTTTCATTGATGACATTTTGATCTATTCAAAGTGTCAGTCCGATCATGAGAAACACCTTCGTGAAGTTCTTGAAACCCTCCGTCGCAGAAATTGTATGCCAAGTTTTCTAAATGCGAATTTTGGTTACGTGAAGTCCAATTCCTTGGACATGTTGTGAATAAAGAAGGAATTAAAGTAGACCCGGCAAAGATTAGTGCAATCACAAAATGGGAACCTCCCAAATCTCCGACTGAAATTCGTAGTTTTCTTGGTTTAGCGGGTTATTATCGTCGCTTTATTCAAGATTTTTCTAAGTTGGCCTCGCCTCTTACTAAATTGACCCGAAAGAACGAGAAGTTTGAATGGAAGAATGAACAAGAGAATGCCTTCCAAACTTTAAAAGGGAAGTTGAGTCAAGCACCCATTCTGACTTTACCAGATGGAGTTGAAGACTTCTCGGTATATTGTGATGCATCTTTTAATGGTCTTGGTTGTGTCCTTATGCAAAAGGGGCGAGTCATCGCTTATGCATCAAGACAACTAAAACCTCATGAGAAGTCTTATCCTGTTCATGATTTAGAACTTGCTGCGGTTGTTTTTGCTTTGAAGATTTGGCGTCATTATCTCTATGGTGTTAAGTTTACCATTTATTCCGATCATAAGAGTCTTAAATACTTCTTTGAGCAACGAGATCTTAATAACCGTCTACGAAGATGGCTAGATTTATTGAAAGATTATGATTGTGAAATCTTGTATCACCCCGGGAAAGCCAATGTGGTGGCCGACGCTTTAAGTCGAAAGAGTTCTCACTTTTCTATTCGTGTTTCGCCTTTATGGGTAATGATTACCAATGATTTCTTGGAACGAATAAAGGAAGCTCAAGAAGAAGCTTTACAACGTGATCCTAAACGAGAAAGAATTAAAGGTCAAATGAAGCATTTTTCTAAAGACTCTCGTGGTCTTACGGTTCGTTATGGACGAATTTGGATTCCTTTTTCGTGCTCTTTGAAAGAAATTCTTCTCGATGAAGCGCATAAGTCCAAATATTCTATTCATCCCGGTGCAACGAAAATGTATTATGACTTGAAGGTTGATTTTTGGTGGCCGGGTATGAAACGGGACATAGTCAAGTATGTGGAAAAATGTTTGACTTGTTTACAAGTTAAAGCGGAGCATCAAAAGTCATACGGGAAGCTCCAACCGCTTGTTATACCACAATGGAAGTGGGAGCACTTGACTATGGATTTCATTACCAAACTTCCTAAAACGCCCAAGCATCAATTTGACTCTATATGGGTGATCGTAGATCGATTGACGAAAAGTGCTTTGTTTTTGCCCATTCGTGAGTCATCATCTTCTGAAGTGTTAGCCGATATTTATTTGAGAGAAGTTGTAGCTCGGCATGGCATTCCCGTTTCTATTGTTTCGGATAGAGATACACGGTTTACTTCCCACTTTTGGAGAAGATTTCATGAAGACCTGGGTACTAAGTTACACATGAGTACCGCGTACCATCCTCAAACGGATGGGCAAAGTGAGCGAACCATCCAAACGTTGGAAGACATGCTACGTGCATGCATTATTGATTTTGGAGGACCATGGGACGCGTATTTGCCTTTGGTGGAGTTCTCTTATAATAACAGTTACCATTCTAGCATTAAGATGCCTCTATATGAAATGCTTTATGGTAGGAAGTGTTCGAACTCCCATTTGTTGGGGGGAAGTGGGTCAGCGAGAATTAGGAGGGACCGACATTCTCCTTAAGACTATTCAAAAGATAGATGAAATTCGTGAGAGACTCAAAGCGGCTCAAGATAGGCAAAAGTCGTATGCCGATGTTAGAAGAAGACCCATTGAGTTCATGGTTGGTGACCGGGTTATGTTAAAGGTATCTCCATGGAAGGGTTTGCTGCGATTTCGCAAACGTGGAAAGTTGAGTCCACGGTTTATTGGCCCGTTTCGGATTTCAGCCTGTGTTGGCAAGGTAGCGTATCAATTGGAGTTACCCGAAGAGTTATCTAGAATTCATAACACTTTTCATGTATCTCAACTCCGAAAATGTCTTGTTGATGATGCAACATGTGTTCCATTGAATGAAATCGAATTAGATAAGAAATTGACTTACGTTGAAGAACCGGTTGCTATTGTGGAAGAAGAGTTGAGAAAGATAAACAATAAGACGGTACGAACTTTCAAGGTACAATGGAAGCACCAAAGGAGCTCGGAATATACTTGGGAAACCGAGCATGACATGTTGGTGTATTACCCGTCTTTGCATATGGCTTGGATCACGGGGACGTGATCGATTTTGAGTGGGGGAGATTTGTAACACCCCAATATTTTAAGGTATAAGAAAATTAACTCTTTTATTAGTTTTGACATTAAATTAATTTCCAAGTATTTTGTTTTGAGATAAGGGGTTAATTTAGTTGGAACTTTAGCGGATAGCGGGTATTCGACCCACTAAAATTTTAGATTGGGACGTGGCAGGGAGATAGAGTGCCCAGCAAATTTCAAGTATGATTCATACTTCCACAAACCTTATTTCCCTTCACTTCTTAAATCTTCCAATTCATTCCATCAAGGAATTTACATGCAAGAGTATTCCTCCCAAATGCAATCATCTAATTCATTCTAATAATAAGCAAAGTGAGGGTTGTTTTGTTTGGGGGAGGCCGGATTTAACAAGAAGAAAAGAGGGAAATCTGGAAATTTAATTGTTGTTGTTCTTGAGGTAAGAAATTCCTTCATTCTTCAATTTATTTTGGAATTAGGGTTCTTAGTTGGAAATTGGGAAATTGATATTTTGGGGATTTTGATGATGAACCCTAATTAAACTAAAAAGAAAAGCTTTGGGTCAATTCAATTGAGTTTTAATGGAACCCTAAAGTAATAAACCTTATGTTTTGGGTGTTTGGCTAAATGGTGATTTGAAATTGATTATTGAAAAGTTGTTAAAGTGTTTTGTGAATGCCAAACACCATGAAAAGGGAATGCTTGTAGAATGCAAGTATATGGGTAAATTCCTACTAATATTTGTTATTAGCTAGTAGGTGGGTAAATTCCTACTAGCATATTTGTTATTAGGGTTAGTAGGTGGGTAAATTCCTACTAGCATATTTGTTATTAGGGTTAGTAGGTGGGTAAATTCCTACTAGCATATTTGTTATTAGGGTTAGTAGGTGGGTAAATTCCTACTAGCATATTTGTTATTAGGGTTAGTAGGTGGGTAAATTCCTACTAGCATATTTGTTATTAGGGTTAGTAGGTGGGTAAATTCCTACTAGCATATTTGTTATTAGGGTTAGTAGGTGGGTAAATTCCTACTAGCATATTTGTTATTAGGGTTAGTAGGTGGGTAAATTCCTACTAGCATATTTGTTATTAGGGTTAGTAGGTGGGTAAATTCCTACTAGCATATTTGTTATTAGGGTTAGTAGGTGGGTAAATTCCTACTAGCATATTTGTTATTAGGGTTAGTAGGTGGGTAAATTCCTACTAGCATATTTGTTATTAGGGTTAGTAGGTGGGTAAATTCCTACTAGCATATTTGTTATTAGGGTTAGTAGGTGGGTAAATTCCTACTAGCATATTTGTTATTAGGGTTAGTAGGTGGGTAAATTCCTACTAATATTTGTTATTAGCTAGTAGGTGGGTAAATTCCTACTAGCATATTTGTTATTAGGGTTAGTAGGTGGGTAAATTCCTACTAATCCATTTGTGATTATAGCTAGTAGGTGGGTAAATTCCTACTATCCATTTGTGATTATAGCTAGTAGGTGGGTAAATTCCTACTAGCATATTTGTTATTAGGGTTAGTAGGTGGGTAAATTCCTACTCATCCATTTGTGATTATAGCTAGTAGGTGGGTAAATTCCTACTAGCATGTTTCCATGGCCATGTGAAAATGAATTTGTGCTTATGAATGTTATGAATGAAATGGCTATCTTTGGATGGGCTATATTGTGGTGCTTGATGCACATTGCACGGTAACTTGCTTATGGTTATATGTATATGCATTCACTAAGCGTTGCTTATGTTTTAGTTGTTCAATTCTTTCATAGGGGCTGGTAGTAGTAGCAAAGGCAAGGATTTGATCTAGTGAAGTTGACTTTGAAGCTTTTGAAGCCATCTTGGAGGTTGGCACTTTGGGTAAATTGGATAGATGATTCCCTTTGACTACTATGGCTCTTGATACATGTTGGTGTTGCTTAAACAAGTTCTTTTGGTTGAAAAATCTGCAGATATGTAAAGATTTTATGTCACTTGGTTGTTTTTGGTCATAACTTGGTAACTAGGTTGTTTTTAGGTCAAACGACCCGTTTGATGACACTTATCGCTTTTGGTTCGAAATTATGGTTGTAAAGATTACCTTTGGTACCCATTATTATGTTGAAGTATGAAGTGTCCTGTTATAAAGTGTGGTTTGAAATTTGGAAGTTGTAATGTTGTTCAAGTGTCAAAAGGAAATGTTGGGTTGCTGAATTTTTATCAGGTCTGGACCAGAAACTTTCCACTGCGGCGCAGTGGGAGTGTTTTAACCCCACTGCGGCGCAGTGGAGGATTTTTGACCCGTAGACCAGTAAATTGACCAGTAAATTCCCACTGCGGCGCAGTGGGAGGAGTCCAACCCCACTGCGGCGCAGTGGGATGTTGTTGTAAAAAAAAAAAAACTTTTAACTTTTGTATTCTTTTACTAAATGAGGTTTGGTCGTTACACCCTAGCAAACAAAAAAAGATCATCTGCAAAACAAACATTAACAATCTTCTCCTTGCTACATTGTGCGTGAAACTTGAAAGCATTATGATTCAAGGTAGCTCGCTGTAATAGAAGTGATAGGACCTCCATTACAAGAGTAAAAAGATATGGAGACATAGGGTCTCCCTGTCTTAAACCACGTTTGCCCTTGAAGTATCCATGTAGATTCCCATTTATGCTGATTGAATAGGACACACTAGAAACGCATGCCATAATCCATTTGATCATAGTGGGGTGAAAGCCAAATCCGTGAAGAATATCTTGCAAAAACTTCCAATTAACAGTATCATACGCCTTCTGGATATCAACTTTAAACGCACATCTGGGAGGCCCTCTAGCTAGGTGGTAATTATGCATGAGTTCCTGGGTAAGTAGAATATTATCTGAAATCTTTCTCCCTGGTATGAAAGCTGATTGGTTTATACACAAATCTTGTTTATCCTATCCACATATAGTTCATTGAGTCTTAATTAGTTTGTACTGATATTACATATATTAATTAATGAGGTAATTTTACATGTTTATGATAATAATAGCAACAAATAACCACTTTGATGTGCGATCTATATATACTGTTCTAAAGTGGTCATTTCTTTCTTACATGCTTACCAAAACAATAATATTACAAAGAAAATGATACATACATGATGACTATATCTTTTTAGGCCTGACAAAAATTTGTTGATAAAATATGATGTGAACATGACAAATTAATATATCGATATTTAGAGAGACAAAATTAGTGTTCGGTATCTTCTTATGCAATTTTTCTTTCGAAATACTCATTTTGTCATTTGTTTATTGTAGCACCAAAAGTTTGAACTTACATAATATTACCATGACGGTATTTTACTTCCAATGACTTAACGTGTAGTATATTCATATAAAGAAAATGATAAATCCTCCTAAAGATTAGCCTAAAAATTCTCCTAAAACATTAAGAAGGTGACATGTGATATTCATTAATTCTCTTTCATAATCTTGCTCCCTGATTTTTTCACATGTCATCATCTGATGGTTAGGAGGATTATTAGGCTATTTGATTAGGATGATTAATCAATTCCCTTCATATAATAATAGGTTAAAAGGAATTTTGGTGGTGTTCGTTATATTATTTTGTCTTTTACAGTTTTATAATTATTAATATTTGCAGCCAAGTCATGGGTAATTTTATATGTTATTTAGATGAAAATGGAGGCCTTAATCAAATTAAATATTTTATTGTGAAACCAAAGTTAAAAAGACCAAGTCCAGAATGTAGTTGTTGTGAGATTTAGCTTTGTGTGTTTACGTTTTATAGATTCAATCTTTTCGATTCTTTCATGTACAAACCAAGTCAATAAATGTGTACCTGTACCGTGTCAGTGAAGAACTTGATACGTCACAAATTTGTAAGCCGTTTTATGTGCATCCAAAACAAAACCTAGGAGGGGGAACTCAGGACTCGAGGATCAATGACGGGGAACGTTAGGATTTTTGCAAGTCAGGATTGAGAAAAAAATCGGATTGAGTTTCTATGTATTAAAATAACACAGTAGTTTTTAAAAGTATTTGTTATAGAAAATTAAATATAAATATAATATATATATATATAATATATATATATATATATACTTTTTATCATACTTTATATATATATATTATATAATATATTATATATATATATATAATTTTTATAATTTAATTAAACATAATTTGACTAGAAATATTAACATAGTTCTTCAATTTAAATATAATTGTTTAGAAATAATAACATAATTCATCAAGCAACCTTTTTATTAAAAAAAAATGTTTGAGCTGTTCAAAAACAAAAAATTTGACTTTTGTTGACCCGATCCGATATAGTTGATTCTTGACTAAATCTGGCTTATTCTTGACCGATAAGGTCGGGTTTGACCAAAATTGACCCGAGTAAGTGATACTGACCAATTTTTAATCCGAATATGGCAAACTCGTTTCGATAGCCCACCGAGATAGTGATCCCAATATTATTACTCATACAATACGATATGTATCAGAAATAGTGATCCCAATTTTATTACTCATACAATATAACGGCCGACTCATACTAGTTATTTGATCGTGAATGAAGCTTCATATCAACTTCATAATCCTTACTCCTTACTCCTTAGCCGCAGGGATTCTTCTAAACTTGGTGACGTGTTATATATAAAGAGTTAAGTTTTGGTCATACTCCACGTGTGGAGTGTATGAAATGCATTCAGCATTGGTGACGTGTTATAGAAAGAGTTAACTTTCATAGTCCGTTTTTTCTTTTATCGGAAATTTTTGAGTCTTTATAAAATAGTCAACAGCACTAACAAACAAACTTACTACTACTATTTTCAATTTTTCATTAAAAAAAACTATATTATTAATAATATTAAATATTAATATTATTCATCGAAAACCGGTCTTTATAAGAACTTTCCTTGGTAGCTTCCATTGTGCCTCTGTACACCCGCAACTGTTTAAGTGATTTTTTCCATATACTTGAAATAAATTCATCAAACCAATATCCACACTTGGGTCACTATTAAGACTGAATGTGATGTCGTGGCTTTTAAGTCTCTTTATAAATAGACGTGAATTTTGTTGCTTAGATAATTGATTGATTTTCCACCCAATATCAAGTTTTAAGTTATTCCTTAAGCCAAATATTCGATTAAATTTTGTTGAGTTAAACTCATATAAAAGATAGCTTAAAATTTATATTTAATGCATGAAATGTACGTATTATATTGGATGCGATAAAAATTTAAAAACGTATCTTTTGATTTTAAGATTAGGACCACATCATCATCATCATCATCATCATCATCATCATCATCATCATCATCATCATCATCATCATCATCATCATCATCATCATCATCATCATCATCATCACCACCACCACCACCACCACCACCATGATCATCTCCGACCACCACCATGGTCCTCCGGCGACGGCGACCACCGCCGTCGCCGGAAAATCATGTTTAAGTTAACTTACACATGTGTAAGTTGTATATAACTTACACATGTGTAAGTTAACTTAAACATGATTTTCCGGTGGTCGCCGTCGCCGGAAAATCATGGTGGTGGTCGGAGATGATGATGATGATGATGTGTAAGTTACAATTTACACATGTCCTAATTGGTCCTAAAATAAGGAGTGGTCCTAAAATAACTTGCACCTATATATATATATATATATATATTATAAATACGTATATATATATATATATATAACAATTATGATATGTTAAATATTACTTAAGAACGAATTGCATTTTTGGTCCCTGTGGTATCACACCATTTGCAAGTTTCATACAAATGTATGCAAAGTGGTGTTCGTGGTCCCTGTGCTATCACATCAGTTGCATCCTTGGTACAAAACTAACGGACCGTTAATTTTTCCCCGTTAGTGAGCCCATGTGCCACACACGTGATGAGCAATAGTGTCTTTTCATACAAACAAGGACAATTCTTGCAAAGTAACTCAAGTTTTTGTTTTTATTTATTATTTGTTCATATATTTACCATCATTATCATCATCCTCATAAAAAAACAACAACATATTTATCTCCTCTAAAGTTAACAAGACATTTTGTTTGTCAATTTTAAAATTGTTTTACAAAATACAACTATGATATAAATTAGAAAAAGGTACATATCCCCCTACAAAACACAACAAAATCCGGCAAGAAGATCGGGCGAAAGAAGCTCTGGTGAAAAAGATCCGGCCAAAAAATTTGGCCACAGACCCAATAAAAAGATTTGATCATTCTTTGGGTATCAAGAATGGGTTGTGGAAGATCCGAACGTGGCGACAGTGATGGACCTCAAGGGCGACAACAGTTCTGAAGGGTGGTGGCGGTGGTGGATACGAAGGGCGACGGTGGTGGTGACAGTAGATATGACGGGCGACGGCGCCGACGGTGGTGGATCTGAAGATCACTCACGATAGAGGAGATTGATTAAAGATTAATAATAAATTGGATTTGGACGGATTGAAGTAAGAAATTGAAGTGATCAATTGATGGGGAATGATAAGATTGATTATTCGTATACAGTGTGTCAGGAATGAAGGGGGATTTAACAGATTAATTAATGTATTTTTATTTTTATTTTTGTGTAATTTTATATTTGATGTAAAACTGAGTTTTTTTTTTTTTGACAAGTGATATAAAACTGAGTATTAATTGAGTTAGTTTGCAAGAATGATCCTTGTTTGTATGAAAAGACACTATTGGCCATCACGTGCGTGGCACATGGGCTCACTAACGGGAAAAATAAACGGCCCGTTAGTTTTGGACCAATGATGCAACTGGTGTGATACCACAGGGACCAAGAACACCACCTTGCACACATTTGTATGAAACTTGCAAATGGTGTGATATCACAGGGACCAAAAATGCAATTCGTTCTATATTTATAATTGATTTTTGTTATATAATAAAGTTGTTTTGTTGTGTATACTTTTTAATTGATAATTTATGATCTCAAGGTAAACTTAGTTGATTGCTTCAACCATTAAAACCGACAAATAAGAGGTCGAAATTGAAATATATATATATATATATATATATATATATAATATATATATATATATAGTGTGGTGAGAGAGAATGAAAGGATATATTAGGAACCCAAAAATTGTAGAAACCTTAAGAACCTTCTTGCATATATATGCTCATAAAACTATGTAAGCACCTATGTTCATAGTTACATTTATAAAGTCATTTATTAATTAAATTTTTTTTAATTGAACAACAAGTTATTACACATATTCATATACTATCTATTTACATTTGATCATCAACTATCTCATAAAACGTTTATTTACAAAAGTTTTGCGTACCAGTGCTCGACTTGCATACATATGTTCATTACACTATTAATGCACATATCTTCATAAATTCATGTCTCCACATAATTGTATAACGGATAAAGATTCATGTCTCCACATAGTTATAAAATCCAAAGTTGGACCTAAATAACTCAAAAAACAATTATCATGTAAAGAAGTTCCTAAAGGTTACAAGCGATGTACTACTTTTCTTTATCTATCTATATTTTTAAGTAATTTTTCTTTCTTAATTTTCATCATGAATCCAAGCAATATACTATTGCGTAAGTTTTTCTATTATGTAGCTACATAAAGAAAGAAAGAAATAAATAAATAAACTGCTCAGTGTCGTCTTCCGCGGGTTTTAAGCCCCAATACCTCGACGGTGTATGGGGGAAGTTAAGATGTAGGCAGACCTTACCTCTACCTAAGTAGAGAGGCTGCTTCCATTTCTACCTAAATGGTAGAAAAGACCCTACAACCTTTGCATGGAATGAAGATTGAACTCTTGACCCCTGTCTCCAGATGCCAGAGTGTTTACCACTGATCCGCATGCTGATTTTATGTAGCTACATAAATCATGTATTATTGTGTTGCAACGCTAAAAAGTATGGTTGGTTTATCATCTTTTTTATATTTGAACTCAACTACAAGGAAAACAAAAACTCATAATCCATGCCTATGAAAAGAAAATAGTTGGTTGATTTCATGTATACTTAGTCTATATCTTTTATTTAAGTAAAAAATATGAAATATATAAAGGTTTAATTTAATTAAGAAAATAGTTGGTTCATTGCATGTATACTTAATTAGTCCATATGATGTAGATATAATTTTTACGTAAACTAAAATAATAAAAAATTTAAAAAATCATCAAAATGATCTAAAACCTACAAATTTAAAACCTTATTGTTCTTTTAGGTTAAATTTTAAATTTTCTAAAAAGTTCAACTTATAATTCATAAATAAAAGCATTAGCGAAGTGGAAATTAAATTGAAATCATCTTGGTTGCTTATTACTAAAAAATTAAAAATATACAGGCATGAAAACTACATTAGATCTATTAATATATGTTTGTTTGTTTTTCTCTAAGTGTTTTTCAAACGATTAAAATAAAAGATAATCCAACAATTATATTTTACTAACAATTAAAATGTTTATTTCATTACAAATATTAACTAATAAAATTCCAATGTCATTAAATACTTTCAAGCTAATTTTGGATACTAATTAAAGACGTAAGGGTATATATTAATTAAAATATGAAGTAGAAGGATTAATATTGACATTGACTAATTCTTAAGTCAAATATGACATCATCATATTCATCCAAAGGCTCTTATTCAAAATTAAATTTCATCCAATGGTTATTATTTTTTCATTTTAGAATTTAGGATGCTCTTTTATTATCATTCTTAGATATTTTTGTTTCTCTATCATAAAAATAGCAAATAATGATTAATATCCTTAAAGTTGGTCAAAGTCAAGGTAGAAAAATGACGAGCAATGTATGGGACTAGGAGTGTGTGAGTGACATTTATGCCGCCAGTTGTGACTATAAGGTGTTTTGACTATCTACATCAAGGTGATCGCCAATCCCTTCATATATTGGTTTGGGAGTCTTGTAACAAAGGTTTTGATTTGAGTAGGCTGAAGTTCAGGCTAGTTTTAATAAGTATTGGATTTTATTATTGATTAATTAATCATCGTGTCTACAGGCGGATGTGTTGATGTGTTTTTCCAGACTCATGATATTAACGGGTCTTGGCTTCGTCTGACTGAGTTGGGACAGGTAGGCTTTAGCAATCAGATTATCATGAACGGAATTCAGACTATAAATTGTTTAGTTGGTCATTCAAAGAATAGAACATTCAAATGATCAAGTCGATGGGAGTTGTTTTTCATTTATTTTTCTTTTTTTATTTAAATCACAATCTTTCTATTTCTGTCGTACTGCTAGACTACATGAAGGTCTAATTAAAATGCAACTTAAGACGTCGTTTGGTTCTAAAAGTGTACGAAAAATGATTGAATGAAATTAAAAAAAATTTTATATTAACGTACCATGACAAAGAAAAAATTTCAAATTCCATTTTACAAATCATTATACAATAAGAACCAGACTTTCAAAAAACACTCTCACTTACTCCACCCCATAATAATGACGACTGAGATTCGACCATGATGCAAAATACGATGATTTGTTCACTCTACTTAAAAAACTATACATTTACATTTAAATTAATAAATCAAATGTGTGATAGGTTCAAATCACTTTTCGTAAAAAATGATAATTCCATTCAAGTTTTAACACATGATTTATATATTTTCCTAATTTCCTTAATCATTATTATCCTTATAGATGTGATATTACACCAGCATTCTACTTCATACATTGGGAGAATAAAAAACTTGAATTGTTTTAATTTTTAATAAAAATAGTGAAGAAAGGTTATAGAAAAAGATCTCTTTGTTTGAGTATGTAAATTTGTAATACATTAGTAATATGTAGGTGTTTACGGAAAAATTATTTTATTTCAAATTATTATATATATTTATCACAAATAACTAATTACTTATTATAAAAGATATATATATACAAGCTTATTTTTATAAAAAAAATATATATTTTTGGGTTTCTTGCATTATGATTGAATACGTTTTCATTTAATAAAATTTTGCCCGACACATGTGGTCTTTATTTATTAAAAAAACTGATATTTTTTAAATATGAGTGTTACACCAGGTGTGGAGACCGAAATTCTTTTGAGGGTCCATTTTCTATTCGAGCTAGACCCAATTTTTTTTACATTCTCGGATACGATTCTTATAAATATGACAAACAACTTTTAAAAATGTCCATTGTTAAAAAAATTTTGGCTCCGTCTCTGCAACCATATATATATGGGGGATGGGAATATAAGGCTGTTAGGTACCTAAGCTTAGGTGTGGAACACTCACATATTATTTTTTTAATCCATAAAATTCATGGGGGCCATGTGATTTAATTAAAATTCAACAAATATTAAAAAATTAGTATGTGAGGGGTTCCACACCTAAGCTTAGGTGCCGGACAGCCTTATATTCACTTTATATATATAACTAGTCCTAATACCCGTACGATGTACGGTAGCTATATAGATTGTATCATAAAGAATTCGAATATGCCACATACATGATTCGTGAGTATAAAATAAATTGTGGTTAAAGTAAACCAATGATCAAAGCTAAATTATAATAAACAGCAATGATAAATATAATATATGTTTAGTTAGAGTGTTGGATTTACCTTAAATTTTTACAATCACATCAAAATCGAAACTTATAAGCATAGTGGATGACGGCAAATAATATAAGTAATAGGAGTTGAAAAATTGAGAAAGAAAAAAAAACAATTTTATTAATGAGAAAACGATCAATTAAATAAGGTTATAATGTGTTTTGTATATAAGCCAAGAGTTAGAGTTTAATTCTAAGTCTAATAAGAAAATTGAATTTATATACAATTAAAAAAGCTAATTTATAAAATAAATAAATTAGAAGGACACGTGTCGATCAAGGATTACGCCACGTGTCATTTCAAGAACATATCAATCCTGTTTTAGTTTATTGGTAGATATATATATGTGTATATTATATTATATTATATTATATATGGATAGTTGTTTTGAAAAAGAAAAATAATATTTAATTGTTGTATAAAAAACGTTGGGGTTTTATCTATAAGTTGCTTGATGGCGTTAGACATTCTCTTGCAAGTAACTTGATGGCTTGGATAAAAAATAATACTACTAGCTAGAAATTTGAGGCTCACCAACCAGACTTTTGCGCCTCTTTAGTATAAGTCCAAAAGAATTTTAAATTCTAAATAATCAAGAAGAGTAGTCAATGTTATACTAAAATTAAAATCTAACGAAAAAACCTATTTTCTTGTGGATATATATATATTTAAATATATAAGAAAAAGATACACTAAACGTCACTAAACGACTGCCTTTTCTACCTATATATATACATCATCCCACACACCCTATTATCATTGTCACCTGCCATATTATTCAATTCTAGCCCTAGAAAACATATACAAGAGATATATACGAGTATTATACAAATATGTATGAACAAATCGACTTCGATCTTTCTCTCCTTGAATCCATTTCTAATTATCTTTTAGATGATCATTCTGAGAATAATTATTCATACAATGACCATCATAGCCCGGTTGGTTGTTTTCCTCCCGTTTTCGATTCTATTGATCAGTTTAATCTTCCATCCATCTCTCCACAATCGTCCATAAATATTGATCCATTAGAAATGTATAGTAGTAGTCCGAATCTAACGGATGACTTCATCGAGTCGTTGCCAAATTTAGATGAGTTCGAAATATCTAGCTTACTAGACTGCACTAGTAGTGACTATATGATCAATCCAGTCACTACTAATAACACAACAGAAATGTTTCCATCTCTAAATGTCCCACTAAGCTGGGATTTTTCAACAGGAAACGTTGTCGCGTTCTATAATATCGATCACGAGGTATTGCCCCCTAGGGAGAACCTGCTGACATCTCCACCTTCATCCGAAAACAAAGAAAATAATGTTGACGATATGAGGAATATGGAAGAAGTCGTCATGTTACCATCTTCAACATCAGTTCATGAGAGGAAATATAGAGGGGTGAGAAGGCGGCCATGGGGCAAGTTTACAGCGGAGATGAGGAACCCGGAGAAAAAAGGATCTAGATTATGGCTAGGAACTTACGAGACCCCCGAAGAAGCAGCCATGGCTTATGATCGAGCCGCCTTTAAGCATCGTGGTGCTCATGCTTTGCTTAACTTTCCTCATTTGATCGACTCACATAACGACTATCAGGAAAAGCATGATGACAACAAAAAGAGATCTATTGTCTCGTCGACATCATCATCTTCTTCTTCTTCTTATTCCTCTTCTTCGTCATCGGATTCATCAAAAGATGCTCACAAGAAGAGAAGGAGATGAGCTATATAGTTATATATCTATGTACCTTTGAAAAATAAACTTAGATGATATATAATTATATATGATGTATAACAAATTTTAGTACGTACTCCTGTGTAATAGCATGCTAATATCCATTAAATTCAAGTCCGCACAACTTTAATCATATTTCCACAGTTAAATGTGTGTTAAATTCAATAAAAGTACAGATTTTAACTTTTTTTTTTTTGGAATGGCTAACAAATTTCATATATTTCAATTAACGAACCACATTTCTAATTAATTATTGTCTGAATTTTTTTACATACACTGAATTACAAGTTACAAGTATAAAGCTCTCAACATAGTTTTACGCAGTTTTAAGTGTTGCAAAATCTTACTTAATTCCTCCATTCCAATTACTTTATGCAAAATGATATATATAGATCGATAAATTTAAAATATAAACCTAAAGATAGACGAACTGTATTGGATGTTTGATACTTAATTATATTATGAAATTTATCCCTTTTCATCTTTTATACTCGTAATTGATTATATATGCAATGTGTCATCATCATATTTTATTGCTTTTTTACTCATTAATTAGGCATATATATTAATCATTTCTCTTTCACAAACATAGAAAAGTTATTTAAAGATAGGTTGTAATCGATAGAATGTCAAAATATAGTTTACCATTTCATTTAGTACAAATTTAGCTTGAAAAATACTCGTAATAAATATGGTACTTAGTTAATGGCATAATGCGTAAAGAGATAATAATAATAAATGTCATTTAATTAGTCGATCTGGACGATAAATTTATAAACAAATATGATTTTTGGACAATTAAAATGAGACGAAAGAGTACTATTTTTATATTTATACCCGATTTTTATATTTTGTTATGTAATACTTTAAAGTTTAAACATTAGGGATGCATTGTAAGAGGTATTAGGTGGTAGGGAATGATTAAATAAGCTTGTTTGTAAAAAGAAAAGGTAATCAATGCTTAGAACTTAGAACTTAGAAGTGTCCATTTGTTTAATAGCCCACCGGTAAGGAACTCTCTCAATGAGGGTTTGGATTTGGGGAGACCCAAGTTCAAGTCTTTGAGTGCAAGGTTTTTCCCTAATATGTTGTCGTGTCTTTAGGCGGACTATATATTAGAAGGTTTTCCTCCTACTAGGTATTGGGTGAGGGGACTCTCTAGCTTGAACCCGGTTAAAACAACATAGTTTAAACCTTCCGTTGTTATATCCGATCCACACTTATAAAAAAATCAATGCTTAGAAGTCGGTAATGGAGCATTCCCAATCATTTGAGGGTAAGGTAATCAATTCTAAATAGTACGAGCATTAGTTAACTTTCCCCAATATTTTCTTTTACATTCCTTTAGCAAACTATATATAACAACCATTTTTTTTACGTTTCCTTTTATATATAGAAATTTAGTATTACAAGTTGACTTTATATTTTTCTGTAATGTTTTCTTGTATTTATTCACATTTATAAATATAAAGATTGATTCACATTTTTTATTATCAACAAATTGATACATAATTTTTAGAATTGTGGATAATACCATGTGGATAAATAATATTTTTGTTGTTATACATCTACCCTTGGTTGAGAACAGTCTAAATGTGTGAAGATTATTTGTTTTTTTGTAGTGAAGAGGTCCTAGCTAGGTTCGCAACCTTTTTTGGTAAATATTTTTGGAGCGGCTTAGAAAATAGCCGTGAACGCTTACAAGGATACCCGAGTTTAGCACACATGAATTTGAGTAGAAAAACTCATCATCCATGAGTACTTAAAACAAAAAGGAAAATAAACATTCCTAAGTTAACCCGTTTACATATCACTTAGCTTCTATTAAAAACATATGCAATGATTATTCATGACTATATATGCATTGACTATATTGGTACCTTTTAATTGTATTGACTATCGGGTATCGAAGAAATTAAAATATGTACAACCAGTTTTACATGGAACAGATAGCCCATGACTAATAATGGAAGAGTTGCGTTGGTTTCGTTCTACTGCAATGGAACAAATCTTTCTGACCAGTGACACAATACATGTCCAATTTATTAGTCGAAAATAAATTCAGAGACATGTCTAATATATAAGCTTCGGATTCAACTAACTTAACTATTAGTCAAACTTTTGAAATATTGTAGCGAGCAGAGGTGACTCAACAGTACTATGGGACTAGGCGATCGCTTTAGGCCCCCAAAATTCTAAGGCCTCAATATTTTGTATATTAGACTTAATGCTTGAATTTTGGACTGAGTACCAGTATATAATTTGCATTGCAGTAATACCCTTTTGGTTTTTGCATCAACATCTGCATCTTTTTTATTACTAGTAGTTCAATAACAAAATTCGAGCTACTTTTTTTTTTGCTTTTTTTTATTTTATTTTATATGGTAATGAACTAGGCCCCCGAAATTGATCTCGTTTGAGGCCTCCAAAAACCTTAAGCCGCCACTGGTAGCTAGGTTGTTGAATTCTTTTGTTCAGATAAAACTTTGGATTAGATTGTAGAATATCATGTGTGTTACAAAGAAAGCCATCACAGAAAAACTTTACTGGATACACAAAATAGGAAATTTTTGCCCTCACATTCAAGAGAAGGGGGGTCTGGTTATTTATTTATGATATGAAAAAATTGAAGAAGATGATTGTGAGGCAATATATATACTGTTAACAACATTTAATATTTAATTTTATTTTTATCTTGATTACGTATAAAAGAAAAGAAAAGAATTTTGTTAACAACCCAGAAAGGCTCTGTTTCCTTTTTACTTAATAACCTTAATATTAAAAACTTAATACATTCAGTTCTATACCAATTTGCCAATAAAAAAAAAAACTCTAGAACCATTTGCCAATAAAAATGTTTTAAACCAATTTTTAGTTGAACGGATTTGATTAATCTACTATCTATACATTGAATTTATGAATACAATCATCATCATACAAATAACACTATAACAGTACCATCTAATTTATCCACATTCATCATATTAATTAAATGAATGACAATAAGCATAAAAAATAAATGTTCGTTAAGATGAATTAAATAGTTGTACATTTATCATAAAATTCAAGGGTGAATTTTTGATATAAAAATTAATGTACATCATTTTTATACACGTTAAATGATGCCTTGAGACTTTCATTTAACATTTTCAAAAAAATTATTGCAAGTTTAAAAACTACAAAAGCCTATTTCTTTTAAAATAAAAAAAGTTTTAAATAGAGACCGGAATTTTTACCGGGTTAGAAAATTATATCACTTCTACCGAAAGCCTAACCAATTTTACAAAAAACTCTTTACAATTAAACTGATTTGCTTAGATAGCGGCTAAATCAGTTGATCATCAGCGAATACGAATCGATATTTAGAGTATTCATCAAGGAAACGTAACCCAACATAAAACGATTCAATTTTCCTAATACTCGACTGTTGTTTATAATTATAATAACGGCGCCGGCAAAGTGGAAGTCATAATTTATGTCGCTTAAGTTACTAATTAGTCATCTTCAGAAAAGTACATTTTGAAAGTTATATATTTTATCAACACAGAAACCTTAATCCAATGAATTTGATAGTATTTTATGTATGTAATAATGAAAGATCCAAAGTTTGGAAATTAAAATTAGCATTATTATTAATTGTACGTATTATGATAAAATAAATATTTTTAAGATTCCAACAACAAACTAACTATGTACACATCATGAAACTCGAATACTTTTTTTTTTGTAAAGTTAGTTTCGATTCAGACGTGCTGGAGGCAATTTTAACCAGCGATTTGCTGGACCTTCAACCCCCTCCTCATGAAAAATACCTTGAGATGAGAAACCCAAGACTCGAACCCGAGACCTTGGAAAAACTCACCCCGAGACCCACATAGTGGATTTAGAAGATACCCCTAGTCAATCCACCTAAATGGAGTTGGTTGAAACTCGAATATTCTTGGCTACTTCCACTTCAATCAATCTAAGATAAAATATAAAAAGTATTAATTAAGTATACACATAAATAGACCAACTATACGGTACAAAGGTTGACAAACAAGTCTTTAAAATACTCCGTATATTTTGTCCACAAATACAAAACGTGATGTATCTGTATCCTGTAGTCAAAAACATCTATATGTAAACTTAAAGGGTCACCAATGTTGAACAGCCTCTTACAAGTTACAACCAATCCCATAATTTTTTCTCGGCTGGATACAGTGTTAGTACTCACAGCATACACTAGCTCCCTTCAACTTAAAATGTTGCAAGTTGCACTTACTGAAACAAATATTTGATTTTTACGCGTTTTTTTAAGCGCTTATAAATTTGTTAGTTTATTCTCACTTTTTAACATGTAAAAAATGTCTATATTTATAACATATAAGTGTGTAATATAGAAAAAAATTACTTTGCACATTTAAAATTGTAGAAAAAAAAATGTTGCGTCTATAAGTGCGCAAAATTGTACGTTCGTATAAGTGTAGAAGCTTTTTATACGCCCCAATTTCTACGTGCAATGGAGGTGCATGAAAATTGATTGTGCAGGATTAATATATAAACTTTTAAGTAAGAAAAATTATTTACACACTTATAAATGTAAATGTTGATTTAATAAAAAATTAAGTGCATAAATATTTAAATGTGTACATAACTTGTACATTTTTATAGATAAAAGGGTACCCGCGCAAAGTGACGGCATTTAAAAGCGACTATTAAATAATATGTCGCCGGTTGAGTAGAGGGCGGCTGTGTGGGTGATGGTGAAGACTGTAGAGGATATTTGTGTTTTTTGTTGTATGCGTTAGATTACCCTAGGTTAGATGATAAGGGTATTTATGACATTCAATAAATTAATGGATAGTGATAATTATTAGAGTAAGGGCATATTTGATAATTCAAAAGCATAAAAGTTTAAAGAAAAAAAGTGGCATTTGCTTTATTAGGGATAACAGATTGACAAATTCTTCGTACATTGTGGGAAAAAAAATGTATAGAAGTTAAAGAAATTTGTTAAAGCTTACTTTTTAAAGTTCAGTTTTAATTGTATTGTTGGAACTTGGAAGGGTACTATTACTGTAGTCTGTAAATAAAGAATGTAGTACCTTTCCTTATTATTTAAATTTTAGATGGGTTCATATAAGTATATAACATGGAAAATGATAAATCCTCCTAAAGATTAGCCTAAAAATCATTCTAAAACTTTAAGAAGGTGACATGTGTTATCCACTAATTCTCTTTCTTAATTTTGCCCCCTGATTTTTTCACATGTCATCATCCAATAGTTAGGAGGATTTTCAGGCTATTTTGTTAGGAAGATTAATCATTTCCCATATAACATATATTGATCATTTGGGCTGGGATGACCCATAAGGCATAAACAATGCTTCTCCATTTTACTTAGCCCATATCTTAAATTTATCAGATTCTCAGCACATTTTCTATTTCAAATTTTCAACATCTCTTTTTTTTTGGGATCATTGTATATACGCAGGCAAAATTATGTAGTTTATTTAGTTAGTGATTTGATACATAATTTCAGAATTAATAATAATTTTTTTTACAAGTACGGATGGAATATTACAATGGATGGTCTAAAATCAATAATAGTTGACACTCTTATGTAACTTAAGGTCCAAAAGTAGAGCATGAGAAGGGAGAAACATATATCATTTCGATCAAGTCTGGACGAACTTGATGACCCACTTTTAATTAAAGGTAAGGATAAGTGTGTTGATGAAGTTGGATATCATAAACATAAGGTTGGCAGAAAGATCAAATTCTCTATGAGCATCCAACTCATCAAGTCAAAAGTGAATTGATCATGCTTCTTTCAACAACACAATTGATAGCCCCATTTTTGAATAGGATCCAGTGATTGATAATTTGATAATGATACCCACAGTTTGAGGTGCAGGTTTTTGATTCTTGTGATTCAAAAATGGCAAATATATGTAGTTTGCCCAATGCACGATCAAAACACGCAATGACACTTCATAAAACCAACTTAGGTGTGAGATTCGAGATCCCTACACAATCGAAAGGGTGTTTGGAGAGCTACGGGGTTACACATTAGTTGAATGATTATAGACCATATTTTATATGGATATATATGACAATTTTGGGTTAGTTTGTTAATACAAGACAAATACAAAAGAACTAGAGAATTTTGAGGCACGAACCGTAAATATAAACAAAGAGTTGCTTTAACTAAGAAGACATGTAAAAATAAGAGCCATAAAAATCGTCAAAATTTTCAAATCATTGTAAGTCCACAAAATTTAACATAATTTAAACTGAACATTATTTGAGTGTTTAATAACACTTCGAACAATCAAAATATGTGAGAAAGAATTAAATCACAAATCAAGACTGATATATACAACAAGGTAAAGAATAGATAAAACATTTCGATAAAATCACACGTTGTACTTTATGAATCCATCTTTAGTGCATCTGTGTATCTGAACCAGATTTAGATATTGGCATTGCATCTATGTATCAATGTATGGGTGTTAATTATATACGAGTTTTTTTTTTGTGTTTATTATATTTTGCATTCAAATCAATGCTGTAAATTTGTTTATGTGTATGATTGAGCTTCAAGTGTTTTTTATTTTCAAATATTTGTGTTTAAAGGCTGCCCTATAACAAAACGTGTAAACACTTTATAATTTATTATGGCTTGCCTTGTTACAAAACACAATATATTGAAGTATTGTTACTACATGAATTAAAGTGGGCAAATATCTCATCTCCCCCAATCAAAAACCATAGAAACTAGTTATCCTATCCAACATAGAACACGTCAGCGCTATCTAGATTATCAAATTAAGAATGAGTGGTTGTCTCTTACTTTCCATTTTGGATCTCCTCCAAGCTTAATTTTGTGGCAACTATGCAGACACTAAAAACATAAAAATATATCTAAAACTTGTTTGCTTTGTTGTTACAACATTTTTAGATAATACCCAAATCAATATTCTTCTGCTAGCCAATATTATTTTTCAGTCTAGTAAAATGGCAACAACCACACAATGCATGTCCACTAGCCTCATCGACAGCAAGGCTGTTCCGCGGCAATCTGCTGCCGCGGCTTCCTCACAATGTGTCACTCTCCCGTCCCTCCCACCACCACCGCTTCAGCAGCAAAGCCCCGCTTGGAAGGCCACCGGATATTGTTAGTGCCACTTACTACATGCTTTCATTTACTCATAAATATATCATTAGTAACCGCATATATCGTTGCGAACATCCAAAAATTGGATGTTAGCAACGAACTTTCGTCGTTACTAAATTTGTATATAGTTGAACAATAAAATATACGATTTAGCTAGTTGAGAGAATATATTTTTATACTATATATTTATGCTGGTATGTATATATCAGGTCGAAAGTTAGCGAGGAATGTTGCTGCCATGGCTAGTGGAGCAGAGGCACCTACCGAGGTCGCGGAGGTCGATGGCCCTGATGTTCAAGAGCTCATTAAGCCACTTCAAGAGGCGGTATACATACGGATTCCTTCTTTTTACTATTACCAATTCTGCACCTCTATACTTGATCCTATATATATGTATAACAAGAATTCTAACTTGTGTTGGTTTGATTATACATATATGATATATATAGTGGGACAAAGTGGAAGATAAGTATGCAGTGAGTAGTCTTGTAGTATCAGGAGCTGTTTTACTTTGGGGTTCAACTGGACTAATCTCAGTATGTGATCACACACCTTTTACTTTCATCCACAATGTCTTTAGGCCTTTTGTATGAAATGTAAATTTTGTATGATTTTGGTGGATCAGGCAATAGACAGGCTTCCCCTAGTTCCAGGTGTTATGGAGCTTGTAGGAATTGGTTACACCGGGGTAAGTTCAAGCTTTTTTGTTCTGTTTTAATTCCTTTGTTACCAATAAGCACATTTGACATACCTAATCTAACTTATATACATTACGCGGTTGCTTCTTACAGTGGTTTGCATACAAAAACCTGGTTTTCAAGCCTGATAGGTACTTCCACATTTGTATCTTTCACCCTTGATTAGTGTATGTATAAGTGTTTATAAATGGGTACAATGGATGGGATTTCCCCGTTCATGGAATCCGAGTTTTTTAACTCAGATGTATGTAGCCTAACGGGATATTCTTTTTAACCGTTTAACTACTGTGGTTCGAAAGTTTTGAACTGAGACCTCTCCACACGTCTAACCCCTAAGCCACCTTGGTGGTAGGTTATGTACTGGTTTATATACATACATACCTAAACAGTTCACATATTTTTTGGGCTTTCAGGGAAGCTTTGATAGAGAAGATTAAATGCACATACAAAGATATTATTGGGAGCAGCTGATTTGAGAACTGGAAATAGAGTGCCTTGATGATTTAAGAATCGGCCCGAGGATTTTATATCTATGTATATTTTACTTCATTTTCATTTTTCCTTTTAATTCCATGATAAACTTTTTAACGGGAGAAACCATGCGATGATGAACATCTTGTGAAGGCATGTACATGTAATTCATAAATTTCATCTTTTGCTTTGGTCATATGTGCATATTAGAGGCTTTCTTAAGGAAAAATATAGGTAATTATATATATATAAACTATAGTATTCAAAAACTTAAATGAAATTATAAACCTCCCTTGTCTAAATACATGATGTTTTTTCACATAACATATAAAAGAAAACTGAAGGTAAAATATATGTATCATATGTCAACTTTGCACACAGAAGGCCCAAGCAAAGGAACCTGACCCATTACTCCTTTCTTGAAACCAATTACCACATCACATCCAACATGAACTGTTTTCCAACCTGACTTTACACCTCCATACTTCCATTTCCTTTTTCCGGTCAAAACAACCCGTAAACTCACGGGCGCCCCATTACCTCCATCACTTGCCAACCCATTAACCACCTCTGGTGACAAGGGTAACATAGGGGCCATAACCACTGTGCTATCACTTTTATGATGCAAAGGTGGTAGCATCAGTGGTGGAGTGATGGGCTGGTTATTGTTTGACAGAAAAATCGCGAGGTGTTTGTAGTAAATAGACACACGGGTGTTGGGGTTTCTGTTGACTAGAGTCAGCTGCAGGGCTGTGATGGTGGTGGGGGGTGTTGCAGTGTTGAGGTTAACAACCGCGACACCCGCAACTGTGAACTTGGGTTTATGGGGACGGTAAAGTAGCCATAACACGAGTGCGGTTATAGCTATGAGTAGAAGGATGACAACGACCACTTTGGAAATCGAACCACGGGTATCTTCAGGGGTGTAACGAGAAGGTTTTTTTTGGTGCTCAACGTCTGGCAGGTCGCCACCGGTGTCGGTGTGGTTGTGGTTGTGATTGTGCTTGTCGTCGCTCCCCATCTTTAGACGGTGGTCTGGTCCAGTATGTTTCGGGCTGTTGTATTTGTGACTGTCATATTTAATTCGAGAGGTGAAGGGGTGGAAGTTTGGTCGTGGCAAATAAAAAGATGGGACAAGTGTAATGAAAGAATGTATTGACATTGCATCTATATCTATATCTATCTATATATATCTTATTAATTGATGATTATAGTTTGCAGCGTTTGTTTGTTTGTTGCTATAGGGATATGGTTGAGATATTGTTAACAACTTAAAACGTATGGACTACTTGTTCATCAAATAGTATGGACTATTGAGAGTAAAAATGTAAAAAAGAAAAGAAACGAAAATAAATTAACCGGGTATTTGCTTGAAGTGATGTGCTTCAAGTCGGGTACGCCAAAGAGTGCCCTCCCTCGATAGCTATATGCCGACCCCACAGCCTCACCTTCAACAAATCCATACATAATTACCATCAGTGAGTTGTACTTGTTCGAGTATTGCTCAGAGCATGAACGTGAGTACCACAATGAATAAAGCTTCGGCAACGTGATAAGGCAGTTTTTCGTAAGTTACAAAATCATCTACCATTATTGACTGTGGGCGAGGGAGTGAAATCGATTGCGTAAAGATTTCCGGGTAGGGTTGTTGGATCCAATTTCAAGGAATGTGAGTCAAGCCGCCACTTTGTAAATGAGGTTGTGGGCCAAATTTCCGTCTGTTTGGTAGAGTCCGGTAAGGGATTTTGGGCCTTAATAGGTGTTTTTGGATGGGCTTAAAGTTCAGTCTCATAATTGCCACATAAGTTATAATGATCTAAATTTTTTAAGGTTTGGTTAAATTGATATGCTCAGTTTTTCAAGATTGCCTAATCTTTGAGTTATGAAAAAAAAAAGTTTTTTTTGGGTAAAAGGTATCACCCCTGTTCATGTTGTATATATATCAAAAAAGAGTTATGGCACCCTATCTGAATGATAGGATGACAACTACATCTGCCATGCTTCCAAAGTAAACCAAAAACCAAAATCTCTATCTAGACATTTGGATAAACAAATACTGACTAGAAAAGAAAGTTAAGAATCTCGAGCTAATGAAAAAGGCAAGTCCCAAGCTGTAAGAAATCTTTCCAGCCTCGTTGTCTTCTTGTATCTAAACGTTGAGAGCTTTAGTCTCACCACGTTTACAATTTCCTTCACAAGCTGGTCTTTAGATCTTTTCCTTTTTTTGAAAAGCCTGTTATTCCTTTCATTCCATATAAAGTATACCGTTGCTGCCAATAATAGCTTAATGGAAACGCCATACATAGATCTTTTTCGAGCAATTGGTTGTAGAGCAGCCATAATATCATCCCAAACCGGGGAAACTATATGAAACTCACCCTTGCAAGCTACTTGCTGCCAAACTTGTGAAGAATACAGGCATTCAAAAAATAAGTGAGTATGAGTGTCCGGTTGTTCCTCACACAAGGGGCATACAATCGGACCATCCTGCATTCCTTGAACATCCCAATGGCGAAGCATGTCTTGCGTTTTCAGCTTCCTAAGAAATACCAACGACAAAAGAAAGGCATGCTTTGGTATATTATGTGTGAACCACACCATTTGGTGCCAAGCAACCTCATTGGCTCTTGGCCGAATATCATCCCAAACGACATTCACCGAGTACTCCCTGTCAACTCCAAATCTGTCCCTCCAAACCAATATATCACGTTGATCATTCAACAATGGGCAAGAAACATTAGGAAACTTACTCTTCCAAGAATTCGGCCAATTCCATTGGCCATTAGTTATTATGGACTCAAGTTTTGCATCAGCCTGGTAACCAGCTTGCATAATCATTCTATTCGTTAGCTTGTCCATTAACGGGCTATGAACACACCAGTTATCAAGCCAAGCAGAAATATTCAAACCATTACCAACAATATGCCAAACATGCTTCCGAATCAATACTCTAACCTGCATGAGTTTGCGCCAGCTCCACGTGCTATTTCCTTGGTTTGTAACTTCCCAAAAGCTTCTGCCTCGTAACTTATAAGCATAAATCGATTTCACCCACAAGGATTTTTTAGAGGTCAAAATACTCCAAATATGAGTCGAAATAAGTGCAGTATTAAAAACATCAACTCTACGAATACCCAACCCACCTTCATGTTTCGGAAGACAAACTATATCCCAAGCAACTTTAGCTTTCCCTTTTTTTTGTTCTCCTTGGGACCAAAGGAAACTTCTAATTATCTGCTCGATATCATGCACAATTCGAGAAGGCAAAATAAACACTGAAGACCAATAAACATGAAGCGAAGATATTACAGATTTTACCAGTTGAAGTCAACCCGCAAAGGAGAGGAAACGGTTCTTCCAATCTGACACCCTTTTCTTTACACGTTCCACTAGTTCCGTACAATCCCTCAAATAAAGTCTAGAAGAGACCAAAGGGACCCCCAAGTACTTGACAGGTAAGGTACCTTCTTCAAAAGGGAACACATTAAGAATAGCAAGCTTTACATGGTTTAAAACATTACAAAAGTAAGTTGTACTCTTAGGAAGGCTAGGGGTAAGGCCATAAGCATTTTTAAACTCTTCTAGCGAGTCC
This sequence comes from Erigeron breviscapus, assembly GCA_034093135.1. Lineage (NCBI taxonomy): Eukaryota > Viridiplantae > Streptophyta > Magnoliopsida > Asterales > Asteraceae > Erigeron > Erigeron breviscapus. The sequence continues at coordinate 57,728,246 of CM067167.1, read as the reverse complement.
ATAATGACTCTAGCAGATTCGACATCCCCATGAGCAAACAAGAACAAATCATCCGCAAAGCACAAACTGACAATATTTGCCTCCGAGCAACGATAATGAAATCGAAAGCTATTAGACGCACTCACATTCCTGTGCAAAATCCGAGATAAAACCTCCATTACCAATGTAAATAAATAAGGTGATAAAGGATCGCCTTGTCGTAATCCTCTTTTACCTACAAAAAACCCATGTAAATAACCATTGATACATATAGAAAACGAAGCTGTGCAAACACATTCCATAATCCAATGTATCATTTTTGAATGAAATCCAAACCCAATCAATATGGATCGAAGAAAACACCAATCAACCGTGTCATAGGCCTTTTGTATATCAACTTTAAAGGCACATCTAGCTGGTCCTCTATCAAGATGGTAATTGTGCATCAACTCCTGTGAAAGTAATATGTTGTCTGAAATACACCTCCCAGGAATGAAGGCTGATTGGTTTTCACTTACTAGATCAGCCAAACAATGTTTTAATCTGTTAGCAATGATCTTCGTAATACATTTAAGTATAACATTACAAAGGGAAATCGGTCGATAATCATTAATCCTTGTTGGTGTCGCAACCTTTGGTATTAAAGCTATGACAGTGTGGTTTAGCTCTTTAAGAAGTTTACCAGATGTGAAAAACTCTTGAACCGCATTCACAACATCACTCCCCACTATATCCCACGCCCCCTTGAAAAAAGCTGCAGAGTACCCATCGGGACCAGGTGATTTATCATCACCCATCGAAAAAATGGCATCCTTTATTTCTTTATCATCAATTGATCTAACCATATAGTCCGCTGTATGCGTTGGCAGTTTAATGCTAAATAAAAAATCCATATCTAAAGGATAGGTCATACCCGAAGTGCCAAGAAACATCTCATAGTGATTAAGAAAAGCTGCATAGTTATGAAAAAAATTTGAAGTTCGTAAATAGCTAAACTAACATTTTTGTTGACATTAGTATTCATCCATAAATAATTAAAACGGTAACAAACTCAATAAGGTTGTTGATATTGAAAAAGTACAAAATTCACGTGACAGTCATAGCCACCACCAACTTGTCGTAGCCGTCATTGTCGTTGCATTTCATGGTTACCGTGCTACTATGTATTAACATTTGTAACCGGGGCAACACATGACAAGTACCTTCAATCAAATTAACCCGGCATGAAGCGGCAAAACTTATCCTCGTTAATGTCATAACTTGATACGGAGCAGTATTCTTTTTACTTTTTAGTTTTTTTTTCTTTTCATATTTGACCCAAAAAATTTAAAGGTGTACGTACTACTCCAATAACCAAGTTGCAATAATATTCCTTCAAATTCCCATATGTTCTAGTACAACTTCATTGGGGTCTAAATAATTGTAAACCGTCAACACAATATCAGGCCTCTTGGAAGCAAAAGTCCAAACACCATGTACCAAGCAACCAAACCATAAAGCACAATCATTTGTGGTTTGTAGCATTTTGGCTTGTAGTCCACGTGAATTCAATTTTATCACAACCACAAAAATATTAGATATACAAATACATTATATAACACACTCATTTCTTTCCTTGTTATTTGCCACACTTGCTCCCTCCACTCATCCACACAAAAAGGTAGTACATTTTCCAACACATTTCCCTTTTATGCTTCATTAATTTTTGCTTATTTAACTAGTATATAATATATATTAATCCTTTCTGCTTTCATAACTTGATAGTATTTTTACAAACACAAGTGTAGTAAACATGGCAGCTGCAACTGCAACAGCAACAGCATGGCATTGTGTGACAAAAACCAACAATGCATCAGTAGCTACTGCATTATTATCTCCCAATAGCAGAGGATCAGAGGTTAAAGGACTAAATGTGTTAAGAGTTGGCAAGACACAAATGGTCCTTCATGAAGGACTTAGAGTTGTGTATAATAATAGTAATAAATGGAAGGTGGCTGGTCCAAATAAAAACGCTCAAAATGGGAATCCAAGAAAGTTGATCATATGTGGATCATGTGGTATGAATTTGGTATTTGTTGGAGCTGAAGTTGGGCCGTGGAGCAAAACCGGTGGACTTGGTGATGTCCTTGGTGGTCTTCCTCCTGCCATGGCTGTATGTTGCTTTAAACTTATGTTGTTTCTTGCATTTTAACCCGTGTTTGTAATTGCTTATTCATAAGTGTTTATCTACCAAGAAAAAAAAAAGAATGTACTAACATGCTTTTTATTTTAAATTGCTTATCCCTTCTAATCTAAAGCACATAATTAGTAGTTTTTAGAAGAGTGTTTGTAAGTTGCTTATTTGCTTTTAATATAAGAAATAAAGCAGAAAAACACTTAAATAAGCAAAATCTCAAACACCCCTTTAGTTTATTTGCAACAATGTTGAATTTTATCACAAAATTGCATTAGATATGTTTGATTGTATAGGCAAATGGGCATCGTGTAATGACGGTATCACCACGTTATGATCAGTACAAAGATGCCTGGGATACAGAAGTAGAGCTTGAGGTATACTAATTACTAAGTACCAATTGTGTATTTATGTTCATTTCATCAAAGAAAAAAAATGTACATGCTTTTGGTTTGATATATACATACACATCTATATATAGCTCAAGGCTGGAGACAGAACTGAAAAGGTGCGATTTTTCCACTGTTATAAGAGAGGTGTTGATCGCGTGTTTGTGGATCACCCAATGTTCCTTGAGAAGGTCAGCAGCGACGCCCCATTTTATTCGTACGTTCACTTTAAAATAAGTTAGCTAGTTTTTTATGATATATATGGAATTCAGGTTTGGGGAAAGACGGCTTCAAAAGTTTATGGACCTGTTGCTGGAATAGACTATCAGGACAATCAACTTAGGTTCAGCTTGTTATGCCAGGTTGATAATTTGATATGTTTTTCTAAAGAATAATAATGCACTACTTTAAAAATGTACTATTTTAAAGCTTAATTATCTCGATTCCAGGCAGCTTTGGAAGCCCCTAGGGTATTAAACCTCAATAGTAGCGAATACTTCTCAGGGCCATACGGTATGATCCATCTTATATAACCCTTCAATTTATGAATGATAATTAAAGATGGTCTTTTTGGTTGGGTGCAGGGGAGGATGTTGTGTTCATTGCCAATGACTGGCATACTGCCCTCATTCCATGCTACTTGAAAAGCATGTATCAATCAAGAGGATTATACCCAAGTGCTAAAGTAAGCTATTTTAGCTACGTTGATTACATGTCTAATGTCTTACAAAGATATCATTTAGTTTAACATTTGAAGTTTTATTCTATGTAGGTTGCCTTTTGTATCCACAACATAGCTTACCAAGGCAGATTTGCCTTTTCAGACTTTTCTCTCCTCAATCTCCCAGACGAATTTAAGAGCTCTTTCGATTTCATAGATGGGTAACTAATTAATACTTGTCAATTGATTTTTGCTGTGGTAATTTATGTTGTTTCCGTATATTTTTCTAGTTGTGTGATTGTTGTAACTCTGCAGATATGACAAACCGGTCAAAGGAAGGAAGATTAATTGGATGAAAGCCGGAATACTGGAGTCACACAAGATCTTAACCGTTAGCCCTTACTACGCCCAAGAGCTTATTTCCGCTCCAGACAAAGGAGTGGAATTAGACAATATCCTGCGGAAAACAACTATCCAGGGAATAGTGAATGGAATGGATGTCCAGGAATGGAGCCCCATGACCGATAAATTTACTACTGTCAAATTTGATTCTAACACTGTAAGAAATAACACTTAGCTAAATGTTTAATTTTTGGTGGATGATATGTATTACATAGCATGGTTGCTAACAAGATATGTGATTTTATTTATAGGTTATGAGTGCAAAGCCGCTTATAAAAGAAGCACTACAGGCAGAAGTTGGATTGCCTGTGGATAAGAACATCCCGGTTATAGGATTTATAGGGCGGCTTGAAGAGCAGAAAGGCTCTGATATTCTTGCTGCAGCCATCCCTGAATTCATAGGCGAGAACGTTCAGATAATAGTACTTGTGAGTTGCTAAGTTTTCGTACATTTTATTTGTTTGGTTTACATACATACTAAATGGTTCATCATTCATGATCTTTTGTTTTTCAGGGTACGGGTAAAAAGGTCATGGAGAAACAATTGGATGATCTGGAGATAGAATACCCCCTAAAGGCTAGAGGAGTCGCCAAGTTCAATGTGAAATTGGCTCATATGATCATAGCCGGTGCTGATTTTATAATCGTGCCTAGTAGATTTGAACCTTGTGGTCTCATACAGTTGCAAGCAATGCCATATGGATGTGTATGCATACAACCTATAAGTTTGTCAGAGTGCTAATAAATAAATAAGTTCTTACTTCGGTCTTTAATTTATAATGTCAGCTGCCTATTGTTGCATCGACTGGGGGGTTGGTTGACACGGTGAAAGAAGGCTATACAGGATTTCAAATGGGGGCGTTTAATGTTGAGGTAACATATATTCCCCTGAATTAGTATTAATTCCGTTTTGTGGACAATTGGCTAAATTTAACAAGTAAACTATTTTTGCAGTGTGAAACTGTCGATCCAGTGGATGTAACTGCAGTGGCAACGACTGTTAAAAGGGCGTTAGCAGTTTATGGTACTCCAGCATTTTCAGAGATGATTCAAAACTGTATGGCTCAAGAACTTTCATGGAAGGTTAGTTGTTGAAATGAAAAAATTTGGTATCATTATAAAAGTAATATGTACATATTCTTACACATAATTGTTTGTGTTTTCTGAAATGTGGTCAGAAACCTGCTAAGAAATGGGAGGACGCGCTTCTGAGTTTGGGGGTCGAAGGTAGTGAGCCTGGGATCGACGGTGAAGAGATTGCTCCTCTTGCCAAGGAAAATGTGGCTACACCTTGATCTACTAATTATTAAGCCAACATATGTTCCAGAAATTTAACATATATCTACTAGTTAATGTCCTGCTAACCTTCAAATATATATTTGACTAACAACATCAACCAAATGAGAGTTTGGCTTGATCTCCAATCATTGTATCATAAGAGAGTTCTAAGTATGAGTTCCACGTTGTTGTATATCGTGTTCGTATGGTAATTTAGTTATATGGCAAATATTCAATGTTATGATATAATGTTTGAAACAAATGTTCAGCACCAATATTAATCTGGACCCAAGTACCAGATTATAAAGAACAAGGCTCAAATAATATAGCTAAATGCTTGATTGATTAGAAGTAAAATAGGTTTTAATACATAACATCGGTATACGTGTAATTTAGAAGTAGAAGTAGGAGTAGGATAGAATGCCGTTAAAAAAAAAAAACATAACATAGAAATAGAAAGAACAAATTTATAAAAGAGTAAAAGTAATTTTGGAACAAAGCCCTCAATCTATCAAACTATCATACAAGAGCAGCAGAGCCATAACGGCAGGAAAAGGATGTGACAACGAGAGGGAATGTTCAAAACCCTATGTGGGATGATACGATGTATATATAGATGCAGAAGATACAACTTGGTCCTTGATCTTTCAGTATGTCCAGAAATAGTCTCTCCTTAGTCACAGTCCTTCAACTTGTAGGTGCATCATAGTAGATAATAAGTGCATCATAGAAAATAAGTGCATCCATAGTTGATTTTAAGTGCATCTTGAGTCTTCATACTTTTATTCCTTCCAACTTCAGACCTTTCTTGATTTTATTCTTGTAGAACCTGAAAACTACTGAAAATACATCAAGTTAGATAATAATTAAGTTGCTTAAGACAACACCCCCCACAACTTAATTCTGGAAGATATCATAAAGACCAAGTTTTTGACATAGAGACTTATGTTGCAATTGTGGGAGTCCTTTGGTAAAGAGATCAGCTATATTATTTTCAGAACTGATCTTAAAAATCTCAATGATTCCCAAGTTAACTTTTTCCCTTGTAAAGAAAAGATCCAATTCAAAATGTTTGGTTTTTTCATGAAACACAGGATTGGCTGCAATTTTTATTGCAGCCTTGCTATCACACATGATTGGAACAGGAGAGTTATCATATATTCCAAAATCATTCAGGATTTTCAAGACCCAAATGACCTCACAAGAAACTGCAGCCAGGGATCTAAACTCTGCTTTAGCAGAAGATCTAGATATAGTGCCCTGTTTTTTACTTTTCCAAGAGATGGGTGAACTGCCAAGAAAGAGATTGAAGCCTGTAATGCTCTTTCTGGCAGTAACCTGTTTGGCCCAATCAGAATCAACATAGGCTTTCAGGGAGAGGTCATTATCCTTTTTGAAAATGATACCCTTGCCTGGTGAACCCTTGAGGTATCTAATCACTCTTAAGGCAAGTTTTAGATGAGATTCATAGGGATCATACATAAACTGACTTAAGACATGGACAGCATAAGCAATGTCAGGTCTGGTTAAGGTAAGATAAATTAGTTTTCCAACTAATTTTTGATAACCATTGATATTGTCAAGAGGTCTATCAGAATCATCCTTAAAGGAGAGTAATAGAGAAGCATCAACAGGGAAGGCCAAACTCAGAAATGAGATCAAGACAATACTTTCTTTGAGACATGCATAAACCATCTTTTGATTCAATGACTTTTATACCCAAAAAATATTTTAATTTTCCCAAGTCCTTAATGGAAAATTTTGTGCTCAAAAACTGTTTACATTTCTCAATTTCTTCAACATTGTTTCCAGTGATGACAATGTCATCAACATAGACAAGAAGGGCAATAAAAACTTTATTCACCCTTTTAGTATATAAAGAGTAATCATTCTTACTTTGACTGAAACCATGTTCAATTAAAGCACTTTTCAATTTCTCATTCCACTTTCTAGGTGCCTGTTTAAGGCCATACAAGGATTTGATCAGTTTACATACCTTGGTGTTTGAGTTAGAATGATAACTTGGAGGTTAAGTCATATACACATCTTCTTTAAGATCACCATACAAGAAGGCATTATTGATATCCATTTGGTAAATTGGCCACTGATTAGACACATCAATAGTAACAAGACATCTAATATTAACCATTTTTACTACATGGGAGAAGGTCTCATCAAATTCAATACCAACTCTTTGAGAGTATCCTTTTGCAACAAGTCTGGCTTTGTACCTATCCACTTCACCAGTGGACTTATACTTGATTTTATATACCCATTTACATCCAATAGGTGTTCTACCTGGTGGAAGGTCAGTTAACTCCCATGTACCATTATTATATAAGGCTTCCATTTCAGAGTTCATAGCATCAATCCATAAAGGATCTTTGCTAGCCTCTAAATAGGAAGATGGTTCATGTAACTTGTTTAAATTAGACACAAAGCAAGTATTTTCAACATTCAGTTTAGAATAGCACACAAAATTTGATATAGGATGTTTGGCTCTGGTCTTGTTAGTAAGCACATAGTCATCAAGATTTCTAGGAGTTCTAATGGTCCTAGAAGTCTTTCTAAGATTAGTAACAGTTGGTTGATCAACCCTTTGAGTTTGAGCAGTGGAAATAGATTGATTAGGGTCAGAATTGCCCTCATAAGTATTGTCATCATCCATAGGTGTTGCAATGATGGTTTCATCCCTAGCAGTCACAGAATTGCTACCAGAGGGATTATTCCCATCTCTTCCATCACCATTGAATGTGTCTATGTGAACTCTCCCTTCATCATTGGGTCTTAGGGCATTAGTGCTATCATTTTCAAGAAAAACAGAATCTAAAGGTTGCAGCAAGGAAGAAGGATCAGAATTATTAATATTATTGGAATCATCATGCATTTTAAAAGGAAACACATTTTCAAAGAATTTGACATCTCTGGGGTACAAAATAGTTTTGTCGTCGAGAGAAAACAATTTGTAGCCCTTTTTTTCATTTGAATACCCAATGAAGATGCATTTTTGAGACCTACTAGAAAATTTATCATTATTATTTAAGATAGTTGAAAAACATAAGCAGTCAAAAGCCCTTAAGTGAGAGAGAATAGGTTGAGACTTAAAGATTAACTCATAGGGTGATTTTCCAGATAACACAAAGGAAGGTAACCTGTTAATGAGATAAGTGGCAATTAGAACACAATCAGACCAAAAGGATAAGGGTAATCCCCCCTGAAACATAAGGGCTCTTGCAACATTAAGCAAGTGCCTATGTTTCCTTTCAACCACCCCATTCTGTTGAGGAGTGTAAGGACAAGAGGTTTGATGTGTAATCCCATGAGTTTTTAGAAAGGAATTAAATTTTTGATTTACAAACTCAGTTCCATTATCACTTCTGAAAGTTTTTACAGTTTTGTTGAATTGATTTTTGAGCAAGTTGAGAAAATACTCAATGTTTTCAAAAGTTTCATCCTTGCTTTTAAGCAAGAAGGTCCAAACACCTCTACTGAAGTCATCAACAATGGTCAGAAAGTATTTAAAACCTTATCTGCTTGGGACCTTGTAAGGTCCCCAGAGATCAAGATGAACAAGTTCACCAAGATCATTACTCTTGTGCATACTTAAAGGGAAAGGGTTTCTGGTGTAACATCCTAAACTTTTCGTGTTTGACTAGTTGACTATTCCGTTAGTTAACGTTAGCTTTCGTCAAGTTTATTTGCCTTAATTGGCTTATGTGTGACCAATGTGCTATACGTGTAAGGTTAAAATGCCTTAATGATTCATGTGTTAATGTATTTAAGATGATTAAATGTGTTTAAAGTGTTAGTAAGTATTCCCGTTAGGTCGTTTGAGCCATAAACGTAAAGAAGTAAAGTCGAGGGGCCTAAGTGTGTGCTAAGGAAAGTTGTTCCAGCAGGTTAAGGGGTCATTAGGGTTAATCAAAACACAATTTCAGTTCTCATTCTTCCCTTTCCAAGCCCAAGGCCGCCCCCTCCCTTCCCTTGATCAATTCTTGCGAGTTACGATCGTTTTTTGGTGATTTGAAGAGGCTTTGATCCATAGTTTGCATCCTTTGTGTAATCTCCAGGTATTTGAGGTATTATTACATTGATTTCATGTCCCTTCAATCCCTTGATTCGTTCCATAACTGATCTAGGCCTTTAGAGGGTTGATTGGAGTCAAAATCGGGTGTTTTAATCGATTCGGTAACCTAAAATGTTTGTTATTGTGATACAAATCAAATGGGGATTAATCAAGGATTTCATTGCATCATTATGGTCTTAAAATGATGAATTTTGAGGTACAAAAGTTGTTCATAAGGTTTGGGATCATTTGGGTTGTGTTTGGTTAAGTTTTGGAGGTTAAGCCATGAGGTTTGTGCAGATTCGGAGTCAGTTGCGGCGCAACACCTAAGTTGCGACGCAACTAGAATACAGTGACTTAAGTTGCGACGCAATTTGCCCATTGCGACGCAATAGCGACAGAATTTTAAATGGCCATAACTTTTGAACCGTAACTCCGTTTTTGACAAATAAGCTATCCACGGAATCGTGAGAGAGTCTACTTTCTAATGGTAATGCTTTCAAAAGATGATTATGATGTCAAGTTTCCTGAAAGGTTAATTTAGTGAGTGAATGCCGAGTTCCATCGAGTTATGTAAGCTCTAAAGTATTAAACTAACCTCCGATGCATCAAGCATTGTCGTGGGTCATATTTATAGGTATTTAGACATGATTCATGACCATAAGTAAGTGGGTATTTGTTTAGCTCATCTATTGGTCATTTAATGATTATAGGTAGTCGGGAATACTTGCAAAGCTCGGTAACTTACGTTATCACTTGTTGTGCTCTTCAGCGAGGTAAGATAACATCTTTTGTCACCTGATGGTACAACAAAACCTGTTTTCATAAGTTAAACCTTCCAAATGTTTATGATGCTTAAAAGTAAGTTAAAGGGTGCTTATGGGAGGTTGTTACGGGATATGTGGCTTATCATTTATGATGTATGATAAGCATTTGCAGGTTGCAAAGGTAAGATGTAAGTTTTTATGAAATGAAATGTTGGCATGATATTGTTATACGATTATGAAATGATGATGTGCTTATGTTATATGTTTTATGCATGGCTTGAACACCTAGTCACTAGACTTATGATTAGGATTGCCATGTTCACGTGCACGTTAAGGGCCCTAAAGTAAAAGACGAATTATGTGATTAGTTTAGGTGAAAGTGTAGCCTAAGCTAATATGATTAAGAAGTCTCGAGCATATGTAAAGTCTTGTGTTAAGCTTAACCCGTGTTAGCTCTAAGGAGCTAGTGCGTACGTGGTCACGTGGTTTGGAAATCATGATACCTCCCGTGGCATAGTTACGTTTGAGTATTCCGGGTGGAGTAACTAACCACCATTGCATAAAGGCATAAACGGTTTATTCAGTTGGAAATGACTTTGTCAATTCCTTAACGACGCCGATGGACCACCTTATGGTTTACCCATCAAGTCGGGTGTGAGGACTCCATGTATGGTCTAAGACCGCCTACACACAACCCCACATCCCTAAGATAAGTGGCTTATGTCACTTAGCCTATGTCTAGGCAAAGATACAAAGTAAAGAAAGAAAGAAAGAAAGAAAAGAAAGAAAAGTTAGGCACAATTAGGAGTATGATGAATCCTAATGTGTTATGTTTATGTTGTGTAGGTGATATCTCTATTGTGATATGACATATGTTATGATGATTATGTGATATTAACAGATATGAAATGATTTTGTTAATATATTATGAAATGGCAAATGTTTTCAATATGTGTTATCTTACTTAGCTAATTTATTAGCTAACACTTGTTCTTTTGAAAATGTTGTGCCTTCAGGATAATCAAGCTTGAGTTAGGCGAAGATTAGTGTAACACCTGTCGTTTAAAAATATGGATTTCCAAAAAATTTCGCCTAACGGCGTCGAAGAAAAGCGGAAGTAAACTTTAAAAGACCAAACCAAAAGAATCTTTTTGGTTCATTTATTATTTGGTGTTACTAGCCATATCCTCAAAATAAGTTCAATTGGAAACCCATCGGTTGCCCAACATTAAACAACCGATCACAATATCAATTCAAGACATAAACATCTTAACATAAAACAAATGTCTAAAATGAGCAGCCACTATGGGTAAACTACAGCCAGCTTCAAGATCATCTACCCATGCCTCACATCTTCTCACATCTACCTGCTCACTAATGTTGGACCTGAGGGCACAACACATTTTTAAAAGAGCAAGTGTTAGCTAACGAATTAGCTAAGTAAGATAACACATCATTAATAAAACATTTGTCAATTTAAAACTTTATAGAAAAGTCATATGAATCGTTAAGGCACAAATCACATCATACATTACATCTCACATAACATATCATCACATCAAACATCATCATAATAGGATGAACCACCCTAAATGTGCCTAGTCATCTTTCATATCATTTTCACATATCATCTTTGCAAGTGTGACATAAGTCACGCATATCATATAACATATACATCTCATTAAGTGTGACATAAGTCACACCCGACTAGATGGACAAACCTTACGGTTGTACATCAATGTCGTTAAGGAATGGCAAGCCAATCCAGGAGTAGTCTGTATGTTCAAAGACATTGGTGGGTAATCACGCCACCCGGAGATACTCAAACCACGTAATTATGTTGCAAGGAGCCACCCAAGCAACCACATATACGCACCCGTCAGGCAAGGGCAAGTACGGGTTAAGCTTAACACTTCTCACATCATTTACGAGCTCGGTTTGCATCACATATAGTTTAGGTGTCCACATTACCTAAACATCATCACATATTCATCTTTTACGTTTGGGCCCTTAAACGTGCACGTGTCATGGCAACTTAATAAGTCTAGTGAACTAGATGAACAAGCCATGTAATCATGCACATTTCACATATCATCACATATATCGCATTTCAATTCATCTCGAGACATTACATAGCATATCATTACATCTCATATCATTGCATAACATTTCATAGCATATCATTACATCTCATATCATTGCATAACATTTCATAGCATAGGGTCTGCATTTCAGGCCTCAATAGTCATGTACATAGCCCATATCACCTCCCGTGTACCCCGAATACCCATAAGCAATCAAGATAACATTTGGGAAGTTATTATATGAAAACCATGTTTTTTGTTGAACCCTCAGCGTGTCAAAGTAGTGTATCTTACCTCGTTGAAGAGCACAACAAATGATAACGTAAGTTATCGAGCTTTGCAAGTATTCCCGACTACCTATAATCATTAAACGGCATAATGAGCTATCAATTACTCGCTACTTATGGTCATGACTCAAGCCTAGATACCTATAAACATGACCCATGACAAGACTTGATGCATCGGAGGTTCGTTTAATACTTTAGAGCTTACATAACTCGACGGAACTCGGCATTTACTCACTAAATTAACCTTTATGGAAACTTGAAATCATAATCATATTTTAAAAGCATTACCATTAGAAAGTTGACTCTATCACGATTCCGTGGATAGCTTATTTGTCAAAAACGGAGTTACGGTTCAAAAGTTATGGCCTTTTGAAAATTCTGTCGCTATTGCGTCGCAATGGGGAAATTGCGTCGCAACTTAAGTCACTGCATTCTTGTTGCGCCGCAACTGGCCCCGATTCTGCACAAAACTCATTGTTTAACCTCCAAAACTTAACCAAACACACCCCAAATGACCCAAACCTTATGAACGACTTTTGTACCTCAAAATTCATCATTTTAAGACCATAATGATGCAATGAAATCATTGATTAACCCCTACTTGATTTGCATCACAATAACAAACATTTAAGGTTACCGAATTGATTGAAACGCATGATTTCGACATCAAACAACCCCCTATTGACTTAGACCAGATATGAATTGAATCAAGGGATTGAAATGACATGAAATCAATGTAATAATACCTCAAATACCTGGAGATTACAATAAGGATGCAAACTATGGATCAAAACCTCTTCAAATCACCAAATAACGATCGTATCACGCAAGAATTGATCAAGGGAAGGGAGGGGGCGGTTCTAGGGATAGAGAATGTGTGTGTGTGATCTGAATAATGAAAGAATTAGGGCTAATCACCCCCTAATCTGCTGGACACACTTTCCTAAGCTCACACTTAGGCCCCTCAACTTTACAACTTTACATTTAGGGCTTAAACGACTTAACGGGAATACTTACTAACACTTTAATCACACTTAATCATCTTAAAACATTAACACATGAATCATTAAGGCTTTAAAACCTTACACATAAAGCACATTAATCACACATAAACATTAAATCTCCTAGAGACTTAACGGAAATGTAATGTTGACTTAAAGACTCAAGTCAACCATTAATTAAAATGTTTGGGATGTTACAATTAGCTTGATGAGATTGGGTAGAATGAATAAAGAAGACTAGCAAAGACTTTTGAATGCTTAGACTTCCCATTAGCCTTATGTTTTGGCTATCTCATTTACGTTTAAAGACTTGTAATAATGTGGCATTTATGTTGGTGCCAAGACTTGGATTTACTTTTATTATTTTGATGATGCTTATTAGTAACACCATTTATAAAGGTACCATCCGTTACGGATGGGGCAGATTTTAAAGTGATCTTTTTCGCTACATTTTAAACGCCGTTTGACAAAGTTTTTGAAAATCCAGGTTTTTAAATGACGGGTGTTACATGGTGGTATCAGAGAAATGGTTTAAGTGAACCAAAAACCGACCAAAGCCATAGGATTTTGGACTTAAACCGCATGAGAAATGATAGGCTTAAGTAGTAATGCTTTAGCTTTATGATGAAATATTTTTAGGACGGGTTGGGATGAGTGAGAGTGTAGGTTAAGGCTTATGTTATGTATTATGCCTAATGTATGTTCATGTTAAGTAGTCTTATTCTTCAATTTCTCGCTTCCTCCTCAAAATTCATCATTTTAAGACCATAATGATGCAATGAAATCATTGATTAACCCCTACTTGATTTGCATCACAATAACAAACATTTAAGGTTACCGAATTGATTGAAACGCATGATTTCGACATCAAACAACCCCCTATTGACTTAGACCAGATATGAATTGAATCAAGGGATTGAAATGACATGAAATCAATGTAATAATACCTCAAATACCTGGAGATTACAATAAGGATGCAAACTATGGATCAAAACCTCTTCAAATCACCAAATAACGATCGTATCACGCAAGAATTGATCAAGGGAAGGGAGGGGGCGGTTCTAGGGATAGAGAAGTGTGTGGGGGGGGGGGGGGGGGGGGGGGGGGGGGGGGGGGGGGGGGGGGGGGGGGGGGGGGGGGGGGGGGGGGGGGGGGGGGGGGGGGGGGGGGGGGGGGGGGGGGGGGGGGGGGGGGGGGGGGGGGGGGGGGGGGGGGGGGGGGGGGGGGGGGGGGGGGGGGGGGGGGGGGGGGGGGGGGGGGGGGGGGGGGGGGGGGGGGGGGGGGGGGGGGGGGGGGGGGGGGGGGGGGGGGGGGGGGGGGGGGGGGGGGGGGGGGGGGGGGGGGGGGGGGGGGGGGGGGGGGGGGGGGGGGGGGGGGGGGGGGGGGGGGGGGGGGGGGGGGGGGGGGGGGGGGGGGGGGGGGGGGGGGGGGGGGGGGGGGGGGGGGGGGGGGGGGGGGGGGGGGGGGGGGGGGGGGGGGGGGGGGGGGGGGGGGGGGGGGGGGGGGGGGGGGGGGGGGGGGGGGGGGGGGGGGGGGGGGGGGGGGGGGGGGGGGGGGGGGGGGGGGGGGGGGGGGGGGGGGGGGGGGGGGGGGGGGGGGGGGGGGGGGGGGGGGGGGGGGGGGGGGGGGGGGGGGGGGGGGGGGGGGGGGGGGGGGGGGGGGGGGGGGGGGGGGGGGGGGGGGGGGGGGGGGGGGGGGGGGGGGGGGGGGGGGGGGGGGGGGGGGGGGGGGGGGGGGGGGGGGGGGGGGGGGGGGGGGGGGGGGGGGGGGGGGGGGGGGGGGGGGGGGGGGGGGGGGGGGGGGGGGGGGGGGGGGGGGGGGGGGGGGGGGGGGGGGGGGGGGGGGGGGGGGGGGGGGGGGGGGGGGGGGGGGGGGGGGGGGGGGGGGGGGGGGGGGGGGGGGGGGGGGGGGGGGGGGGGGGGGGGGGGGGGGGGGGATAGATGATCTCCTAAGGTAATGTGCAAATTCACCGGTCAAAAGTTGATAAACTAGTACCATTGATTTGCGTACGATGTGTTGCGAGTAAAGTTATCCACTACGTCTTATAAGTCGACGTATGCTAAGAGTTGTGATTGGAAATGAAGTGTTATGAGAGAAGAAATTCGCTAAATTGAGTCCAACGTTAGAGACAAGGACCATAAAGGAAAAGAGGTATGAGATGCCATGTATGTGATGGAAGTTGTAGTGGTTCAAGATGAGAAGGTGGTTATAAAAGTTGACGAAACGAAGTTCGAGTTTAAAAGGAAGAACACGAGTTCCAGAAGGGAGTAAGAAGTTCAAGGTTGATAACAAGCTAAATGGTGATTGTCCTGGTTGCAAGTTGGCTCGTAGGTGTGATACTTGTGGTGGTACGGGTCATCCTGCTTCAGAGTGCAAAGACAAGCCGAAGTGTTACCGGTGTCACCAAACCGGTCATTTTATCAAGGATTGCCCACAAGGAAAAGACGATGGAAAGAAGACGGCTGCTCCAAAGCCTAAGGTTCGAGATCTTTAGATGACAGTCGATGCCGCCAAGGAGAACGATGAGGTAGTAAGCGGTACTTTTCTTGTTAATTCAAAACCTGCTTCTGTTCTTTTTGATTCGGGTGCAAATAGGTCTTTTGTGTCTACTTTATTTGCCCCTAAGCTCGATAAAGTTACTACTCGCCTAGATTGTTCTATAGAAGTTGAAGTTGCTAACGGTACTATTAGTGACATTCAAGAGGGTTATGATGATTGTTCCATTGAGATAGAAGGTCGTTTCCTTCCCGGTTCAGTTATTGCCCACTACTCTTGCTGGATTTAATGTAGTGATTGGTATGGACTGGTTATCTCAACAAGATGCTAACATTTTGGGTTCCAAAAAGATGGTGCGTTTCTCTACTCCGGATGGTCATGTTGTTTCGGTTTATGGAGATAAGAAGAAAGGGAGTTTAAAGATCATTAACATGATGAAAGCTCTCAAATGTATACGACAGAATAAGAACCACTTCCTTGCTTATGTTATTGATGCACGAAAAGAAAAGTCTCCTATTTCAGATGTTGATGTGGTTTCTGATTTTTCTGATGTCTTTCCTGATGATCTTCCCGGTATTCCTCCCGACCGTGAGGTCACTTTTCAGATTGATCTTGTACCCACTTGTTGTGCTCTTCAGCGAGGTAAGATAACATCTTTTGTCACCTGATGGTACAACAAAACCCGTTTTCATAAGTTAAACCTTCCAAATGTTTATGATGCTTAAAAGTAAGTTAAAGGGTGCTTATGGGAGGTTGTTACGGGATATGTGGCTTATCATTTATGATGTATGATAAGCATTTGCAGGTTGCAAAGGTAAGATGTAAGTTTTTATGAAATGAAATGATGATGTGCTTATGTTATATGTTTTATGCATGGCTTGAACACCTAGTCACTAGACTTATGATTAGGATTGCCATGTTCACGTGCACGTTAAGGGCCCTAAAGTAAAAGACGAATTATGTGATTAGTTACGATTATGAAATGATGATGTGCTTATGTTATATGTTTTATGCATGGCTTGAACACCTAGTCACTAGACTTATGATTAGGATTGCCATGTTCACGTGCACGTTAAGGGCCCTAAAGTAAAAGACGAATTATGTGATTAGTTTAGGTGAAAGTGTAGCCTAAGCTAATATGATTAAGAAGTCTCGAGCATATGTAAAGTGTTGTGTTAAGCTTAACCCGTGTTAGCTCTAAGGAGCTAGTGCGTATGTGGTCACGTGGTTTGGGAATCATGATACCTCCCGTGGCATAGTTACGTTTGAGTATTCCGGGTGGAGTAACTAACCACCACTGCATAAAGGCATAAACGGTTTATTCAGTTGGAAATGACTTTGTCAATTCCTTAACGACGCCGATGGACCACCTTATGGTTTACCCATCAAGTCGGGTGTGAGGACTCCATGTATGGTCTAAGACCGCCTACACACAACCCCACATCCCTAAGATAAGTGGCTTATGTCACTTAGCCTATGTCTAGGCAAAGATACAAAGTAAAGAAAGAAAGAAAGAAAAGAAAGAAAAGTTAGGCACAATTAGGAGTATGATGAATCCTAATGTGTTATGTTTATGTTGTGTAGGTGATATCTCTATTGTGATATGACATATGTTATGATGATTATGTGATATTAACAGATATGAAATGATTTTGTTAATATATTATGAAATGGCAAATGTTTTCAATATGTGTTATCTTACTTAGCTAATTTATTAGCTAACACTTGTTCTTTTGAAAATGTTGTGCCTTCAGGATAATCAAGCTTGAGCTAGGCGAAGATTAGCTTGATGAGATTGGGTAGAATGAATAAAGAAGACTAGCAAAGACTTTTGAATGCTTAGACTTCCCATTAGCCTTATGTTTTGGCTATCTCATTTACGTTTAAAGACTTGTAATAATGTGGCATTTATGTTGGTGCCAATACTTGGATTTACTTTTATTATTTTGATGATGCTTATTAGTAACACCATTTATAAAGGTACCATCCGTTACGGATGGGGCAGATTTTAAAGTGATCTTTTCCGCTACATTTTAAACGCCGTTTGGCAAAGTTTTTGAAAATCCAGGTTTTTAAATGACGGGTGTTACATCTGGTCTGTTTAGCTTTATGACAGATTTCACAAGGTGAGGAAGAAGGTTGCAGATCCAAGTTAAGTTTGTTTTTAAGAGTGGTCAAAACTGGATCTGCAGGGTGTCCAAGTCTATTGTGCCATATATGTTTAGATAAGTGACACACAATATTCACATTATTGCACATAGGGTCAATACCTCTAAAATTTCTTTGAAAAACATACAGACCACCAGTTTCATTACCACTCCCAATCATTTTCTTTGACTTCAAGTCCTGTATGTAACGCTCATCAAATGAAACAACAAGTTTGCTATCTCTAGCCAAACAATGCACAGATAAGAGATTCACACAATATTCTGGAACAAATAAAACTCCAAATATAGTGACATTTTCAGTCAAAACAAGGTCACCAATATTTAAAATTCTGGCTTGGGTCCCATTGGGGTGCCCAACAGTGAGACCAAGACCAGAAATGTCCTCAACATTGATTAGATTCTTATCATCACAAGTCAAGTGCTGATTAGCACCAGAATCAACAATCCAACCAAGAATACATTTAATGATTGTATTGGAACAGAAAAACCTACTAAAGTTTGAGTTAAAAAAATGGTTTGAGTTAAAGAAAGTACCTACCATATTGGCATGAGCACCTTTGGTTTGAGATTTTTCAGCTAATAAACTCATCAACTTAGCATACTGATCATTAGTGGGAGTCATAAAACCAGAATTATTGGGAGAAGGAGGTCCACTATTAGAAGTGGAGGCAATACAAGAACCAGAATTATAAGAATTAGAAATGGCATTATTGTTTGACATAGGTCTATGAAAAGATTGAGAAACATTTCTTCTAGCAGAGGTGTTTCTGCCATAACCAGGTGGATATCCAACAACTTCATAGCATCTATCAAGAGTATGACCAAATTTGTTACAACTAGTGCATTGAAAATTGAGATTTGGGCCCCTTTAGACTCAAAATTTCTATGCTCATTGTTCATGTTACTGAAATTCTTGTTGTTAAAAGTTCTTTTGCCAGTATCAAAAGATTTGACATGAAAAGCACTAGTTTGAGGTTTAGAAGCAGTCTCAACAGAGGGTATACCTCTGTGAGATTCTTCTCTAGATATGATAGCAAAAACAGTTTTGACACTTGGGAGAGGATCTCTAGTTAAAAGGTTGCTTCTTACAGGCAGATAGATCTCATCAAGACCCATTAGGAATTGCATTAACTTTAAAAGATTTTGGTGTTCTTGTATTTCTTTAGCAGCATTACAAGTACAAGTAGGCAGCTTAGCAAGAGCATCAAATTGTTTCCAAAAAGAGTTCAAGTTATGATAATATTCAGAAATAGGTCTTCCACCTTGAGAGAGGGAGTTTATTTTGTGATGAATATTAAAAGTAATGGAACCATCAACTTTATCATAAGTTTCTTTTAATTCATCCCAAACAACTTTAACATTTTTTGAAAATTTTTGACCCAAATACAACTCTTCAGTAATACAGCCAATAATCCAAGATAAGACTACAGAGTTATATCTATCCCATTGTTTAGCCAAAACATTATTTTCATCAGATTTAGTAATAAATCCCATCTTATTTTTTTGTTTCAAGAGCTAGTTCCATGGCACAAGCCCAAACCTTATAATTTTCAGTCCCTTTGAGCTTAAAATTTATTAAAGGTGTTCCAACAGTATCACTAGCATGCAGATACAATTCATCACCAAAGTCAAGTTTACTAATCAAAGTAGAAAAAAACACTTTCTTCACTTTCAGAGTCTTCATTTCTATGATTAATATTTCTAAGATTTTCATCAAGAACTTCACCCATTTTTGCAGACAAGATACAATAAGAGAACAGAAGTAAACAAGTAAGATAACAATCCTAAAGAGCCAACAAACAAGGAACCAGATTTAGGGACACTAAAGAGCCAAGACAAGTATTATTTGTAGCTCTCTCTTCTACCAAAAGAAAGGTTAGAGCAGCAGAAGCAAGAAAAGAAAGAGCTTAAAAAAGGAGTAAACAAGTAACACATATAGCAGATAAGCAAGAACACAAACAGTAGATAACCAGAAATAAAGGGGTCCCAACCTATAGGCCAAACCCTTTACACTCAGAGCCCTCCAAGTGCAAAGAAAGTTTGCTACAGAAAGGGTAGGATAGAAGAACTCACAGAGGGGTCTCCAACAGTAATTCCTTATACCAGAATACCAACCAGAGAGTGAAAGGCGTCAAGAATGAGGCCAAAAACACTCAATAATGGAGATTCTTCGATGATCAAATCCAGTTTTAAAAAGGAAGGATCCAATACAGAGAATCAAGGATAATATGCAATAAAATTCCACTTCAAGAGGTAAGGTAAGATCTTATGATATAAGATGAACCCTACACACGAGCAGAAAAAGATTTTAAGAAAAGTAATATAGTAATATTATAAGAATCAATCTATTTGATATAAACCCTAATGGGAAAATACCCAAATCGAGATAAACAAAAAATATATATAACCAATCGATTAAAACTTGCAAACCCTAATAAGGATCAAAGCTGAAATCGAGATAAGGGAGAGTATGAGGGAACATGTCTCTGATACCATGAACAAATGTTCAGCACCAATATTAATCTGGACCTAAGTACCAGATTATAAAGAACAAGGCTCAAATAATATAGCTAAATGCTTGATTGATTAGAAGTAAAATAGGTTTTAATACATAACATAGAAATAGAAAGAACAAATTTATAAAAGAGTAAAAGTAATTTTGGAACAAAGCCCTCAATCTATCAAACTATCATACAAGAGCAGCCATAACGGCAGGAAAAGGATGTGACAACCGCTAATCAGATGGAATGTTCAAAACCCTATGTGGGATGATACGATGTATATATAGATGCAGAAGATACAACTTGGTCCTTGATCTTTCAGTATGTCCAGAAATAGTCTCTCCTTAGTCACACTGTGTCCACTTCAGTCCTTCAACTTGTAGGTGCATCATAGTAGATAATAAGTGCATCATAGAAAATAAGTGCATCCATAGTTGATTTTAAGTGCATCTTGAGTCTTCATACTTTTATTCCTTCCAACTTCAGACCTTTCTTGATTTTATTCTTGTAGAACCTGAAAACTACTGAAAATACATCAAGTTAGATAATAATTAAGTTGCTTAAGACAACAGTTTGGACTCTTGGAGATGAACTTGTGTTAAATACACCACATGTACATATTGTATTATAACATCTTATGGTATGCCCAAATAAGGATAGAGAAAAAGGAAATGGTCTTAAGAATTTTGTGTGAGGATGCACTTTTTCTTGGTATATATGAGAAAATGAAACCAAGTAAGAGTGGAACAAAAGTAAATGACTTTTAAAAGTTTGTTGCATACAGTGGTTCAAAAGTTTGTTTTCCTAAAAGTGTGAGAAGCCAACTACACTTGCTTTTAGGTCATTAGAAAAATATACGATCTTTTATGTCATTATGTTGCCTTCATTAAAAGTTACGCCTTGCTCCACAGCTTTTTTTAAACATGTCACTGATTTCATTAAAAGAGAGAATGACGATTTTCGCTTTAGGCAATTTTGGATTCTCCATGGCAATTTGACTTTTTCATTACGATTCCATAAGTTATGTATAAAATAACCGGAAAAAATTGCTCAAAATTGTATATTAGAGTGATTTGTATAATGAGCCACAAGTTATGATGCATTTGATAAACTTAAATGTTTTTCTAACATACACATTCATCGTTCATATAAAAATAGAATGAAATTAATGAACATTAAATATTTTATTGTTTGTTTTGAAAATATAAAGTTCGATAAATGATCCTAGCTTGTGCTCATAGATCCAATTTAGCAAAACCAAATTACAGAACGTCGCAGCTATTCATCATCAATGTCGGGTTAGTATCTCATTGGTATGCATTTTTACCTCTTGGGGTGAAGTCGGGTTTGATCCATGGCATGAAGTGGTATTCCTCGATATCTGAATAGACTAGCTATGGAAGACTTGTAACCGATGAACCATTAGTACGATAATTCCACATGGAATTAAATATGGTGTAATTATTTGAGGGGAAAAAATTGAAGAGTTTTAATGTTCTACTGTTGAATCCCAATCCCTTTGATTTTGGCTTAAATAGAAAACCTTCTAAAAATTTATGGAGTAATAACAACGAATATAACGCGACTTACCATAAATGAAACATAAACTAAACGACTTTTTGACAATGGTGCCATCTCTTTCCCAATTGCTTTTTAGTTCTGGTTTTCTCAACACCAGTTTATGCAAGTAAAAAGGGGACTCATAAATCAGAGCTTTCAATGAGCTTCGGGGTCTATACATATATTCATGATCCCGGACCCCCACTATCTCCTATAGACACTAGAATTGGCAGTGGCGCTATACAAAGTCATCACAAAAGTTAAAGCATATGACATTTCATATTTATATACTTTTCATTCTTTTTCGAGTTAATTGCAATACTGGTCCCTGTGGTTTGTACGTTTTAGCAAGGGGGGTCCCTATTCGAGAATCGTTGCAATGGGGGTCCCTATTTTGAGAATATTTTGCAAAATTGGTCCAAATTTGACGGATCCGTTAAAGGTGGCCGTCAAGTGTGCACGTGTGGGGGTATTTATGTACTTTCCACCCCACAGGGACCCCCATTGCTAAAATGAAAAAACCACAGGGACCAATCTTGCAACTAACACCTTGATATTTTTTTGATTTAATTCAAGAGATTGTAATATACAATTATCTGCTCGTTAGGTCTCTAATACTAAATTTATGTACACTTTAAAATTTTAATAATAGAGATATACCTTATATAAATACTTTTATTTTAGAAAACTGATTTATATATAAACTTTTGTTATTATATAAGCTTAAATAAATAAAAGATTGTATCTTAGGAATTTGATATTTATTAAAAAGGAAAAAGCAAATCTGTTCGAATAATATAAATGTCATATATGGTATTTTAGTTATCTATTCTCGAGTCAAATACACAGAAAGTCAACAACATTTTTTGAAATAAAATAAATTATTAAATAAATGAAAATAAAAAAAACTTATAAATTCTAATTTACAAATATAAAAAAAAAAGCAAACTAGTAATTTGATATTTGCCTTAAAAAAATAAAATCTTTGATATATTATTAGAAAGTAGATATAAGTTATTATGGGAATAGGAGTTTAATTATAAATTAAAGTATTTATAAGTTTTAAAATTTTTAGTGGAAATATGTTTTTAGTAATTTAACAATAAATAATCATGAAAAGCTAAAAAGTGTTAAAATTTATATTTAAGTTAATTATTTAATAAGATTTATTCTTTTTTGGAAAAGTTAAAAAGAATTATTTAGTGATGGATTTTTAAAAATTGTAAGTTTATAAAACTTTTCTACAACTATTAATATAATTAATAATTAAAAGTTTTTTAGTTTCATATTTTTTGATTTATAATTTTAATTATGATACATGTAAATTAAATTTTTAGGTTAACTAAAATTTTTAAATGGTTAAGAAGTGGTTAGACAATAGTCTTTTATTATATATAAAGAAGAGTTAGTTGCAAGATTAGTCCCTGTGGTTTTCCCATTTTAGCAATGGGGGTCCTTGTGGGGTGGAAAGTACATAAATACCCCCACACGTGCTGCACACGTGCACACTTGACGACCATCTTTAACGGATCTGTCAAATTTGGACCAATTTTGCAAAAAATTCTCAAAATAGGGACCCCCATTGCAACGATTCTCGAATAGGGACCCTCCTTGCTAAAATGTACAAACCACAGGGACCAATCTTGCAATTAACTCTTCTTTTTCTTTGAAGTTAATACATACTATAAAAAGTCAAATCTCAAGAATTATATATTTTTTATGAAAGCAAATATTTATAAAGTTTCCATACAAAAAATGAGAATCCATAACTTATCGATTAATAAGTCATTTTATATATCACTACATCCGTTATATATTTTAATTATAAATATAACTCATACAAAGTCATAAATTCAAACTCTCCTTGGAAAAAGAGAAGCTAATCCAAAGCCAAAGAAAGAAATTGAGATCTCTCGATCTCAGATCTAGAGAGAGAAACTCTTGAGGGGCTATTCCATGAATTATATGTGTATTTATATAAACAACATTTTCAATTCATACTAAAACTAAAATGTATAATTTTATGTTTCAATTAGAATAAATTTGAGATTTGAAGGGTTTTTTTTTTCATCTCAAAATCAAGTAGCTCTATTACTTACATATTATATAAGCTTATATAGTTCGGCTCTTCTACTAAAATGTTGATAATATTTTCTTTTTGTTGCCGAAATCATGTAAACTTGATAATACAATCGTAAATATTGATTTCAAATATCGGGTAGAATATAGATTTTATAGTTATTGTTATATCTGAATTTTCTTGTAATATTGGTCCCTAGTTCATTTATAATTGACCTGTATATATTTATATATACATAGTTTTGCCGTTAAAAAAAGTTAAGTTGTTATAACTAAAAGCATAGGAAATGAAAAATATTAAAATATACATAATGGAAAATATTGTTTCACGTTAGCTGTCTTTCATGTTTTTTCGTTTAAAAAACAAAAATATTTTCTAAAAACTAAACAAGACTTAAGATTTTCGCAAGAAGAGACTCATGTGTATGTGTTCTATAAAAGTCGAAGTTGTTGTAGTTAAGAACACTTAAAACCACCCATGAACCGTTTTTAAAATTTGCAAGTGGAGTCAATAATGGCGCCATTAATCTTTACTACCTATCTACATATAGTGATGAACAAGAAATACTAAGTTCCGATCTTGAACAATCTCAATATTAAGAACCGGTTCCAAAATTTAAATGGGACCGGATCGGTATTCATATTTGGAAGTTCGCTTAATCGGTATTGGGAAAATCCAATTACCAACGGGAAATCCCGATATCAGTTCAAATACCAAGATTTGACTGTTTTCAGGTTTGTTGTTATCGGAATTGATACTAGGACGTTCTTATGCCCATCCTTAATATGAAATCATAATATACTGGTAGTATTTTTTATTTTTTTGATATAGTCGACGTGGAAACTTGTATATAACCGAGAGAGGATTCATAATTCTTAAATTCCAGTGGCTAATTAAATATACTACGACTACAGGTTTAGTTTTTGGTGTTCAAAGCAAAAAAGCTGTTGACCACACTTTCTCTTTCTATCTCATTTTAACATTTTCTATTTACACATGGAATGACACACACACTGTCATCATCTCTCAAAGATTTATGTAAAAATACATACACAAATATACACATCTCTTTCCTTTCCTTTACAGATAAAAAGTTCTTTCCAATCAAAT
Organism: Erigeron breviscapus; assembly: GCA_034093135.1. Lineage (NCBI taxonomy): Eukaryota > Viridiplantae > Streptophyta > Magnoliopsida > Asterales > Asteraceae > Erigeron > Erigeron breviscapus. Next base: position 57,703,244 of record CM067167.1, on the reverse strand, counting down.
CCTTTGCTTAATTGTTTGGTGAGAGAGAACCTATTATGCCCACACCACCATTACATCACTCACTTTCTTTTTTCTCTACCCAGATCTCTCTCACTTTCTTCTCCTCTTTCAGAGCCCTTTTCTTTGTTTTGCTGTAAATGCAGCCACATTATCATTATCATTACTATATTTTGATTGATTATATCTATTTATATTAATATTATTATCAATGGGGAAGAAAGGTGGATCGTCTTCATGGCTCACTGCTGTCAAAAGAGCCTTTCGATCTCCTAGTAAAGATTCAGACAAAAAAACCAACAAAAAACATCATGATAACAACATTAATCAACAACACCATGTTAATCATGATCAAGTCGATGAAGAAGATGACAAGGTTTGTATTAATTCTTGTTCATTTTTGTCATCCCATTCATCTTTCTACTTTTTTTTTATATTCGGATTGGCTTATTTTCCGGTCTTATTGAAATTTATAGAAGAGTCAATAAGTCCGTAAAATAAGCCAATCAAAAAAAAAAAAACCATGTTGTAATTAGTAACGGTTTTCTGTTAAATAAAATGAATGCAGAAAAAAGAAAAGAAGAGATGGTTATTTAGGAAGCCCACTAGTGTGTCTGAAAATGCGGCACCACAACAAGGTGGGCAGCCCACTAAAATTACCACTAATATAGGGGCGTCTACAGAGGCAAGTGCTTCGGATCAACGGCATGCGATTGCGGCGGCGGCGGTGGCAGCTGCAGAGGCAGCAGTGGAAGCGCAACCGCAGCCGCAGGCCCGGCGGGCTAGTTATACAAGGGAGCACTATGCAGCTACCATTATACAGACTGCTTTTAGAGGTTATTTGGTGAGTGTGAAAACATAGATCTATCCATATCATTTAATTGGCCTATGATGTCATAACTACCTCCTACATTCATTCATTTCATTTCTTTGATATTACATTATTTATCTATTTATTTATTTATTTATTAGACTTATATATTCCTTTGGCTATTATTTATTTATACCCTCAAAAAAATATTGTTTGTAAGTTGTAATAGTGTTATGGAGATTAGGATTTAGGGTAATGATTAAGAGACAATTTGCTATTTGTAGGAAGTATTCACGTGTCTCGTGCGTTTACTTTTTCTTTTACACATAGACACACCCATAATTTTGGTGCATTAGACCAAAAAAGGTACATTAGACAAATGTCTTCCCAAAATTATTTTTGGATTGCAGATAGCCTTTTCTCTGAACCCTTAAAATATATGCAAACATATAAGATATATTAATCTGTGACATATATAATAAGAAAAATAAGAAGGCAAGTGACTTGTAAATGAAAAAGGTCATAAGAATGTGCTTCAACAAATTGGTTTAGTCTAGGATGAAAAGGCACATGGGAAGATGCTGGCTACCCCCCACATTCTCTCTTTTGGATATTGTAAATGCTTGCTACTCCTATTTACATATTGCCATTTTTTTTTGTAATGGGAGTCAGGAGGTGATGCGTGCACAACAATTTTTTGTCAATACACTAAAACCAAACATATTCATATGTGTTTACTTCTTAGGCCAGGAGAGCTCTTCGTGCACTAAAAGGACTGGTAAAATTGCAAGCATTAGTGAGAGGCCACAATGTGAGAAAACAAGCCAAAATGACACTTCAATGCATGCAAGCTTTGGTTAGAGTACAGGCTCGTGTTCTTGATCAACGCATGAAACAATCTGATCAATGTAGCAGTCGAAAATCTACTTTTAGTGATACCAATAGTGCGTGGGGTTCTCGCTATCATCAAGATATTTCTGACAGGCGATCAATGGTGCCTTATTTACCCTCTAAATTTATATCCATATTTATTTATATATATGTTACAAGCTAGGTCAATTGATTTGGGTTTGGTGAGTTTCAGTCACGGGATGGAAGCAGCATTGCTGATGATTGGGATGAACGACCACACACTATTGAGGAAGTTAAAGCAATGCTTCAAATCAGAGCTGCTAAACGTGAGAAGACGTTATCACAAGCCTTCTCTCAAGAGGTTTGTCTTCCCTTGATTGCACCTTCCTATATATAAGATCAAATTGCATCAGAAATTAGTATCACACTTGAGTTTCATTTCTCTTTTGAGTTGCAAACTTCGTTTCACCTATAAAAAGGTAAAAAGTTTTCACTTTTAAGGTAATCTTTTAACTTCTCCACTGAAACCAATCAAACCACATTAATGCCTAATGAACACTACCTATATAAGATATGTTTGGAAGTGTCTTACCTTTTATGGGTGAAAATAAAGTTTAAAATGGGTAACTAGTTGACGTTTTCCCTGTTTGGGTTATCAGAGATGAAAAGTCTTTATAACTCAGACATACACAGCCTAAGCGGGGTATCCTCGTGATTTCTTCTGACCAATTCCCTGGCCACCTTGAGATTTTACCTAGGGAGACGTTTTGAACTTGAGACCTCTTATGAGGAAACAAGACACCTAACCACTAGGCCTAATGTATGTTACTTAATATTGGATACTTGTCTATGCAATTTGCCTTATGTGAATCAAATTTCTTGTATTGCCATGTCTTGTTTGTAGTCGCATGAAAAGATGAGAAGGCACGGTAGGAACCCGTCAATGGGAAGTGATAACGAGCTTGGTGTTGGAGACAGACACCAATGGCTGGATAGATGGATGGGTTCAAAACGATGGGAGACCAGGCCCATGGCTAGAGCCTCAACCGATAACAGAGATGGTGTTAAAACTGTGGAGGTTGACACTTCTCAGCCTTATTCGAACCTACCCCCCAACCACATGAGAAGATCTAGTTACCAATATAACCACCACCACCATTACCAAAACCCAAGAAATTCCTCTTCCTCTCCTCTGCATAGAGCGCCGGTGACCCCATCACCATCCAAAACAAGGCCTATACAAGTCCGATCGGCCAGCCCCCATTATGTCAGGGAAGACAGAAGTTATCACAGTACTCAAAGTCAAACCCCGAGTTTAAGGTCCAACTATAGTTTCAACACAGTCTTGCATCAACATTCACGAGGCTCTACTAGTGGCGGTACAATGCCTAACTACATGGCTGCAACAGAGTCAGCTAAGGCTCGAGTACGGTCTCAAAGTGCACCTAGACAAAGACCTTCAACTCCCGAAAGAGATCGACCCGGGTCTGCCAAGAAACGACTCTCTTTCCCAGTTCCAGACCCGTATAATCAAAATGTACAAAACGGGCAAAATTTAAGAAGTCCAAGCTTTACAAGTGTGAACGAAGCGTATACATACGGGGTAGAACAGCAGTCTAACTATTCATCGTATTATACAGAGAGCATTGCAGGCGGAGAGGTATCGCCTTGTTCAACGACCGATCTTAGAAGGTGGTTGAGGTGATTAATACTCTAATAAAATCTAACTTTGTGATGATTAAGATTTAAGGATGGTTGATTTTCAATTCTTTAGTTAATCCTCTAATTTGATTAATTAGTTTTGGTCCAAGCCCAAAAAAGAGATAAAGTGGGTCAAGTTTGGTGTGTGATTGTGAGTGTGATTAATTTAATTCAATAGGGGGGTGTGTACTGGGTTATGGGTTGTTTCCAGTTTTTGATGTAAATGCAGTCAAGTCACATGTATCCTGCATATTTTATGGAATAATAATATAAATATATGTTGGCCTTTGATGAAAGTATAACAAAGATTTATTTAATTATGTTAGCACTTAGCAGAGTAGTTATATCATATGTTTTTTAATTATTGGGTTTTATCTCTCCAAATAAACAGTATGTATGGGTTGGCCAAACTACATTACATGTGCAGGGTGCAGGCTAGTGGTCAGTTCAATAAAATGGTCGGTCAATGTTTTTTGTAAGCACATGTTAAAGCATTTCAATGCATTATCAATGGGACAGAGGCACCAAACAGAAACCTGATAGTAGGGTTGCAACTTGAGAGAGTGCCGAGGTTTGCAAGGCTGGCAACATGATGCTAAGCTTGAAGCCGGTTCGCCTTCAGATACAGCAAGTTTGGCAACATGATGCTAAGCTTCCCCACTGACTCACTCACACCCCTAACACACTCAAACGGGAATCTCGCACCCTTCCCAGGGTGACCAGCCTCACACTAACCATGGCTTTCACTCTGTAACTCTCGTGCGGCCATTGGGGTGGCTCCCCCTTCTCTCCCATATGTTCATCGCATAGTCATGGGCCCCTTGTATACAGAATACTCTAATGGCTCAAAGATATGTATTAAAAATATACTGTGTTACTTATTTAGTATATTTAAGGGATCTGATTCATATAAACAAAACTTGGTGTTGGCTGCACAATGATTTGAAACTAGTACTAATTAATTGTCTAGGCTGATCTGGGCACCAAACTAGTTAATGACCACACTGATCAGTAACAAAGATGTTCAAGAACCGAGTTAGTGAGCACTAATTATTAAGCTAGTCAGTGGCTATGTTGATCAACAACAAGCTTGTCAGGATCCATAAATCGATCAGCTGACTCTGCTAATTTCAAGCTCACTCACTTATAATTGTTCGGACATCCTAAAAACCATTTATGAGAAGTTTATACGTGGTTTAACGTACCATCGTGTCTAAGTTTGTAACTTCTTGTAACTAACCGAAGAACATTGTGGGCAATTCAATTTCATGTACTTCCAAGTTTAATTGGCCGTTCATATATGTCTAAAAGTGTCTTTAGACTACCTACATCAGTGAACCGATTCAACCCAATCTATAATTAAAAATTAATTTCTCTCCCTTCCACCTATACAACCCAACCTAACTCAAATTTTCACTCACATTCACAACCCAACTAAACCTATTTTTTTTATTATATTAATACAGTTTATAATTATTTTTATCATATTAAAAATAATTATTTAATTTAAATAAATAAATAATATTTACAATAACTTTGTAGATATAAAAATAAGAAAAATAAAACAAAAAATCAGTCAATATTAAAATTTTATTTTTATAAAATAATTCCGTTTTTAATAAAATTTAGAGTTAATTACACATCTCAACAACCCTACTTCTTTTTCTTTCCCAAATCTTTCACATCCCTATAACAGCAACTATCATCATCTAAAACCTATCACATATATGCTCCTTTAATCCAAAAGAACAAAACACTGACCAGTAGAGTTACATCATCAGAAGAACAAATGAACATCATTATCACCACTAAAAACTAAACATAACATCATCAACTAACATCATCAACATCATCACAATGTGCTTTGAGTCCATAAAATTTGTTCTTTTAGTTACATCACCATCACATGCTTTCCATCGAGATATACACTAAATTGATATTTGGAAAACACTAGCAGTAGAGATTTCTAAAATACCGGTCAAGATCATGAACGGCGACAGTCAAGATATTAGGGTTTCAGATGGCGGGTATGGGTGGCGGCTAGCCGGATCTTAGGGTTTTCAGATGGTAGGTGGTGTCCAGATCTAAGGGTTTCAGAGGTGGCCGTGGGGTGTGGTCGAACTTTAGGGTTTCAAAGGTAGACGTGGGTGGTGGCCGGATTGTTGTTACCCCTGTTGACCGCCGTTGACTGATGACGTGTTTGACCACCAGCACCATCTCTCGGATCTTCATCTTCAGATTTTCAAATGTTTTCATCTTTCTTTTATGAATATAGGATCTCCTTGGTTTAATTGGTGATAAAGAAAGGTGATTTCTATATTAGATTTAGATTTGGTTTAATATATGATTATAAAACTTTTGGATGAGATTTGTTGTACTTTGGATTTAGTTGGTTGTAGTTTTGATTTTGATTTTGGATTTTAATCTAAATTTCATCTTAAAAAAAAGTAGATTCTGATGTTTTAGTTGGATGATATTTGACGATGTTGATGATCTAAGTTTTATCATAAAAAAATTAGACAAAGTGATGTTTTAGCTGGAGGATGATGATCTAGACATGGGTTATGAGAAGTGAAATGACGAAACTACCCATCACGTGGCTGGCACGTGATAGCTTTTTAAACGGAGGTTACTACTCAGGACCAAAAGTGTTGACGGGACAAAGTTTTTTGGACTAAAACTGTAATTTATTAAACTTAGAGACGAAAGCTGCAAGTGGAGGTCCAGGACAGGGACGATTTCTGTAATTAACTCTAAAATTTATGTTAAAATGTTCGTAAAAGAAAAATATAAAATACCATGATTTTATATTTATATAAAAACATTATAAAATGTAAGATATTAATGAAAAACTAGCAAAGGGTGAAACTAATTATATATAATAAATGTTATCTAGTGAAAACTTGCCATGTGGCAAGGAAAATGTAACAATCTAAGATTGGATTGAGAGCCAGATCGTGAGAATGGTTTTTGGCATTTTCCTGTTAATTATTTTTATATTGATCGATCCATTTCCAGGTTTCACGATAAGGGTGGTCTTATAAAGGAGATTTATTGATCGATCGGTCAATCCAAACTAAAGTATTAATTTTTATCTATACTATATTATAAAGCAAATAGTCCATGTCTAAAATTTTAAGTTTCAACATTTACTTACCCAAAATGTCCCTCCTATCTATTTTATATTTACCTAAAATAACTATAATACCTTTCTCTCTCCTCAAATCTCAACCACTCATTTTTTTTCTCTCCCATCCATAAATCATTTTATTCCTCTAATTCATTTAAAATCTTTTATCTCAAAAACCATACATCGATAAATTATAAAAATTATATGGGTGTTCTTAAAATTTCATGCTCTTTCATTAGAGAGGTTATTCGATATACTTTCGACGAATTTTTAAATCCGAGGGCGGAGCCCGTCAGGTAGATCACCCCATCACCGCCACCGCCATTACATCACCACCCCGTCATCACCTCCATCACCGCCGCAACGCGCGGGTACCTTTCTCTCGTACTATATAAAAATTATACCCTCATGTTGAAAGTTTAGAAAAAATTAGGACATGCGAATTGACCAAATTACCCTTAATGAATTAAATCACCACAAAACCTTAATATTAAATTACACCATTAGTCCCTTATATTATAAAATATCTTTTTTTTAAACTAGATTATACCTGTTCGACGGACAGGGACATCATAAGTAAAAGTAATTACTAATTACTTATTATGAACGTTGTTTTATTAAATGATAAATCACATCATATGTAAGACCAAATAAATGTAATAAAAGATATTAAAATTTAACACTCTATAAAAGTTGATTGTATTATCTACGCATAAATTTTACCATAAGACTAAAAGGATTCTTAATGATATTATACTCTTATTATGTATGTAAAATTTGAAAGGAATAGAAAATAGATTCTAGAAAGAAGCAAAAATGGTCCCTGTGGTTTGTCAGTTTTTGCAAAGGCGGTCCCTCTTTTGAATTTTTAGCAACGATGGTCCCTGAAGACATGTTTCAGTTGCAACAACAGTCCCTCTCTAACGGATCCGTTAATTAATGTTGTTAAGTTTTCCATGTGAGTAGCATGTGAAGGGTATTAATGTCTTTCAGCCTACACAAACCTCTGGGGTACTTTCTCTCGTACTATATAAAAATTATACCCTCATGTTGAAAGTTTAGAAAAAATTAGGACATGCGAATTGACCAAATTACCCTTAATGAATTAAATCACCACAAAACCTTAATATTAAATTACACCATTAGTCCCTTATATTATAAAATATCTTTTATTATAAACTAGATTATACCTGTTCGACGGACAGGGACATCATAAGTAAAAGTAATTACTAATTACTTATTATGAACGTTGTTTTATTAAATGATAAATCAAATCATATGTAAGACCAAATAAATGTAATAAAAGATATTAAAATTTAACACTCTATAAAAGTTGATTGTATTATCTACGCATAAATTTTACCATAAGACTAAAAGGATTCTTAATGATATTATACTCTTATTATGTATGTAAAATTTGAAAGGAATAGAAAATAGATTCTAGAAAGAAGCAAAAATGGTCCCTGTGGTTTGTCAGTTTTTGCAAAGGCGGTCCCTCTTTTGAATTTTTAGCAACGATGGTCCCTGAAGACATGTTTCAGTTGCAACAACAGTCCCTCTCTAACGGATCCGTTAATTAATGTTGTTAAGTTTTCCATGTGAGTAGCATGTGAAGGGTATTAATGTCTTTCAGCCTACACAAACCTAGGGATGTTCAAAACTATCTATATCCGAACCTGTTATCCGAAAATCTGATCCGGTTTTCTTCAAAAAGTCGGATATCCTATATTTCAGACTTAAATTCGGATAGCGACTATTGAAAAAGTATAAGAATTTCAATATCTTTTTTTTCTTAAATCCGAAAATATCCGAAAATGTCAAAAAAATATCGAAAAAGACTATTTTCAGTATCGGAAATATTCTAAACTTTACAAAAATATCTGAAACTTAGTCTCAATACGAAAATTTCTAAGATATTTTTTTTTTCTTTCTAAAATTCGGATACTTCAGATATCTGAAAACTTCGAATATCCAAAATTTTGAATATGTTCGGATATTGAAATCCTTTATCCGAAATTTCGAATATCCGAAATTTTAGGGGGATATCCAAGTTTCAACTATCCGATTTTTGGATATTCGAACTTTCGCATAGTGAAATTTAGTATCCAAACTTTTCGAATATTCTTGGATATATTCGAATGCTCGATATTTCCAAAACTCATTATCCGGATCCGAAATTTAGGATATCCGATGTTCGGATATCCAACTTTTTAGATAAAATCAGATCGGAATTTTATATTACAGGGTCGGATACGGATACTTTTGAACACCCTATGTTTGTGTAGGTAAAAAGACATTAATACCCCTCACGTGCTACTCACGTGACAAACTTAATGGCACTAATTAACGGATCCGTTAGAGAGGGACTGTTGTTGCAACTAAATCATGTCTTTAGGGACCACCGTTGCTAAAAAATCAAGAGAGGGACTGTCGTTGTAAAAAGCGACAAACCACGTGGACCATTCTTGCATTTAACCATAGTTTACAAAAAAATAAAAAAATATTAAGTTATATCAAGTGGTTTGTGCATAATATTAAAGTTAGAGGTCATGAGTTCTAATCTTGTATTTGGCTTTTTTATTTGCTATTTAAAATTGATAAAACAAATGTCCACATATGAACGTCACGTAAGAAAACGAATGGAGTGTCACACGAACACTAAAAAAATATATATTTAAATGTCAATATTTAAAAAAAACATTAAAATTATCATAAAATGACTCATAAGCGAAAAGCTAGTTAGACAAACAAAATAGTCACATAATCCCTAAATTTATATTATTTTTTAGTTATATATAAAGATTAGTTATTTATTCAGTCGTTAAATGTTTATCATAATAATTATTTTATAAGTTAATTGTGTATAAAATGTAAAAACGAAACCTCTCATTTTATCATTTAAAAATTAAAATATAATTAGTAATCGATTACATTTATCATAAGACAAATTTTATATATTTGTAAATGGTTTTACGGGACAAAGAAAGTATATGTTTAATTTTTTATACAAGAAAATATTTAGTAAAACAGGATAAAATGTTATCTCTGGGTCAACACTAAATAATCAAGTAAGATATAACCTTGTGGTGGTAAAAATGGGTTGAAAACGTTCATAATTAAATCCAGACTAAATCATATATCTCTGGGTCAACACTAAATAACCGAAAAAACCTCATATGTCTATCATGTTAAGCTAGATATAGCATGGTTACAAAGATGTTCAAGAACCAAGTTGATGAGTACTAATTAAGCTAGTCAGTGGCTACGTTGATCAACAACAAATTTGTCAGGATCCAAAAGTTGATCGAGACTCCTAGCTCGCTCACTTATAATTTGGATATCCTGAAAACCGAAGTTTTAGACAGTGGCGGAGGCAGGATTTTTATTCTGGGGTCGCCGAACAGTTTTGATGATATTAATAAGTGTAAATTTACACTACAAAATTCAATTACACTAGTCTGGGGTTGCCAATTACCTTAAAACTAAATAAATAGTTAGAAATAGTACTAGAAATATAGAGTTTTATTAAAGGTGGCCACCATATAACTCCTCCACTGGTTTTAGATGTGGTTTAACGGCCCACATGGGTTGGTAGTTTTCTTTGATAGATACAGAGAGACTGTCTAGCGAGTATTTAATTAATGTAATACTACAAAAGATAAGGAAACCCAAATGAATCGAGGTCAAAATAAAAGCATGTTGGGCTTCAAAAGATAAGGAAACCCAAATGAATCGAGGTCCAAAATAAAAGCATGTTGGGCTTTAAAAGAAAACGAAACCCAAAAGTGACCAATTTCATTGTTCCCAAATTTTAGTATCCATAAATCCAAATTACAATTTTTATTTTCACACTTTATATTAAAAAATATATATATCTCACATTGACGGAAATTGAAACAAACAATCGAACTTGTTAATTCGAAGAATACCAGAAACAATTCTTCAATTTATTAGTGATTCACAATGAAACCGATAATTTGGCGATTTCTCACACTAGACACACACTTGTGAATAGGAAAGTGATTTTTATATATAATGAAAACTGATCATTTTTCAATGTTTACAGACATATAAAAACAGACATGCAAAATTCGAACGGAAGAAAATGAAACATATATGCAATCATATTAATCAACAAAGAATAGAATTGAGTTGTGTACCTTTTGCAAAGCTCCAATAAAAATATAATAACAATCATATTAATCAACAAAGAATAGAATTGAGTTGTGTACCTTTTGCAAAGCTCCAATAAAAATATAATAACAATAATATTAATCAACAAAGAATAGAATTGAGTTGTGTACCTTTTGCAAAGCTCCAATAAAAATATAATACAATCATATTAATCAACAAAGAATAGAATTGAGTTGTGTACCTTTTGCAAAGCTCCAATAAAATATAATAACAATAATATTAATCAACAAAGAATAGAATTGAGTTGTGTACCTTTTGCAAAGCTCCAATAAACTAATAATAATATATTCAAGTAGGATTAAACAAACAATCGAACTTGTTAATTCGAAGAATACCAGAAACAATTCTTCAATTTATTAGTGATTCACAATGAAACCGATAATTTGGCGATTTCTCACACTAGACACACACTTGTGAATAGGAAAGTGATTTTTATATATAATGAAAACTGATCATTTTTCAATGTTTACAGACATATAAAAACAGACATGCAAAATTCGAACGTGTTAGAATATATCATATATATAAACATATAATCACGAGTAAGCGCAACGGAAGAAATATCAAACATATATGCAATCATATTAATCAACAAAGAATAGAATTGAGTTGTGTACCTTTTGCAAAGCTCCAATAAAAATATAATAACAATAATATTATTATCAAGTAGGGTTTAAAACAAAACCCCTCTACGATCGCACACTAGACACCCCGTATAATGTATGCTAGTACCCCGATCACTTAACCGAACAACCCTTTGTTCTAAAACTTCAATCTTCAAAGAAGTAATTCCCCTTAATAAAAAAGAGAATTGGCACTTCAAAGTGTAACACCCGTCGTTTAAAAATATGGGTTTTCAAAAACTTTTCACCTAACGGTGTTAAATTGCGGAAGAAAGGACCTTAAAAGTCAAAACCAATAAAACATTTTGGTTTCTGCATTTAGTTGGTGTTACTTGCGACATCATAAAATAGTTCAAATGAAAACCCAACGGTTGCCCAACATAAAACAACCGTCCAAACGTCATTACATAAATTCGACATTAAATACGAAATGTAACGAATGTCTAAAGAAAGCATCGTCTAAGGGTAGCTAAGGCTCCTGCATTGCATCTACCCAAGCTCACACGTCCTGCATCTAGATTCCATCAAGCTAAACCTGAGGGAACAACCACATTAAGAAACAAGTGTTAGCTATAAGAATAGCTAAGTAAGATAACACTTAATTTAAAAGCAATTGTCCGATTAAAACAATCTTCATTATTAGACAAGTTTTAGTAGGCACAACACACATCACACGTTCACACATATACTGCATTACAACTTCGTATCAATTAGGATAATCATCCTAAATGTGCCTATCCTGCATTAGTTCCCACATTATCACACATATCTTCGTTATCTGCATTATTAGTTCACACATAGTCACACGTATCTTCGTTAACTGCATATAAGTGTGCCCTGCATCACACCCGACTGGATGGTCAGTCAAAAGACTACTCATCTTACGTCGTTAAGAAATGGCAAGCCAATCCTTGAGTAATCCGTATGTGGAGGTTGGTCAAACCCCTCGTATTACTCGCCCTGCGTTATAAAGACCATGTTGCGAGGAGCCACCCAAGCAACAACTGCATCTACGCACTCGCCCGGCTAAGGCTAGTACGGGTTAAGCTTAACACTGTTCCCTGCATCAGTTTTATGAGCTCAATTTCACACATATAGATTTGGGTCCCTGCATTCCCAAACATTCACACACATATAGTCTAGGTAACACACATTCCTAGACATTCACACACTTTAACTTCATTACGTTTGGATCCTTAAACGTGCAAGTGACATAGCAACCTAGCAAGACTAGTGAACTAGGTGTACAGGTCAATCATGCATATCACACATCAACTTCATTTCTACATATATCATGCGTATCAACATACTTCATTAAACTACATTAACTGCATATCTACATACTACATTAAACATTACTGTAATACACTACAATAGGGACTGCATCTCAGGTCTCATGGTCAACTGCATAACCCATAACACCTCCCAAGTAACCCTTAAACCCACATATAATAATAAGGTACCGAATGGAAGTGTATATGATTTGAAACCAGCTTTTAGTTGATCCCCCAGCGTGACAAAGTAGTGTATCTTACCTGATAGTAGCGTACGCGCACAAACAAGTAGCTAATACTGCTTATCAGTAACCTCCGACACCTATCGTACATTAACATAATGAATATAAGTCATTTAGGACCTTAAATAGACCCTCGTACGAATTTAATACTGACTACGTAAAATTTCAGAATTACACCTAACGAAGTTAATCTTCGTACGAACTTAAACTTCGTTCAATATACTTTACGAAAATAGACCTTATCTTCGTTTGGTTCTTACGAACTTAATTCACACTTTACGAAGATAGGCCATTAAACGAATTTAAACCTCATTTTCGTTTTGTTTTCCAGTTTACGAATTTGCCAACGAATTTGACTTCAAACGAATTTAAACAACGAACTTCATCTTCGTTGGGGCAAACGAACTTAGACTGTATAAACGAACTTGGCACCAGCAAACGACTTTAAACACAATTTCGTCCAGAAATCTAAAACGGCTAACTTCAATCAATTTTTCCAGATTTTGATCGATCAAGGCTTCTTTCCAAACATGTTTTTGACCCCAGTAAACACATTTTGATCAACAAATCGGCTAAGGACTCGATTGACACCATTTTGAACGTTAATTAATCAAAACACCATTAAACACTAATTCTTTTGAAAACTTCTTTAAAATCAGATTTGAATCCATCTAATTCGACCTTGGATCTCGAAAATACATTCAATGATTCAATAATTACCTGCTTGACTCGATGATTGATCAATTTCCAACACCAAAACGTTTGATCAGAACTCAATTAACGGCTTTAGGACTCCAGGAAGAGTTAATTACTTTGTTAATTGCTAATGGCTGCCAATTAACACTAGATTAGGGTAATTCTAACCTAAACCCGTTTTTCACTTTCCACCTATGTCAAAATCAGTCCTCGGACTTCTATATCCTTCATTATTGGTCACAAACTGCATTATTGACCATATACAACATTAGCCCTTCATTAAAAGGCACTACATAGCCTTTAAGCGACATTAAACACACTTTTATTCGTCATTAATATTTAGGCTCTCAAACCTAACTACTTTATCTACGTTAATCACACATAGCTACATTCAAATATTAAGTAAAGACTTAACGACACCCCAAATTGACTTAACGGCATTAGTCAAACATTACATAAAAGTTCGGGATGTTACAACAAATATCACACCTTCCTTCAAAGAAGTAATTCCCCTTAATAAAAAGGGAATCGGCACTTCAAAGAAAAAGGGAGCAAAAGGAGGGGAAAAGTAATGTGAAATTATGTGTGTGAAAAACCAAGAATTAAGCCTCTATTTATAGGACTTAATTAGGTTTGGTGGAATTTGACCACTTGGTGGAATTTGACCACTTGGTGGAATTTGACCACTTGGTGGAATTTGACCACTTGGTGGAATTTGACCACTTGTGAATTTGACCACTTGGTGGAATTTGACCACTTGGTGGAATTTGACCACTTGGTGGAATTTGACCACTTGGTGGAATTTGACCACTTGGTGGAATTTGACCACTTGGTGGAATTTGACCACTTGGTGGAATTTGACCACTTGGTGGAATTTGACCACTTGGTGGAATTTGACCACTTGGTGGAATTTGACCACTTGGTGGAATTTGACCACTTGGTGGAATTTGACCACTTGGTGGAATTTGACCACTTGGTGGAATTTGACCACTTGGTGGAATTTGACCACTTGGTGGAATTTGACCACTTGGTGGAATTTGACCACTTGGTGGAATTTGACCACTTGGTGGAATTTGACCACTTGGTGGAATTTGACCACTTGGTGGAATTTGACCACTTGGTGGAATTTGACCACTTGGTGGAATTTGACCACTTGGTGGAATTTGACCACTTGGTGGAATTTGACCACTTGGTGGAATTTGACCACTTGGTGGAATTTGACCACTTGGTGGAATTTGACCACTTGGTGGAATTTGACCACTTGGTGGAATTTGACCACTTGGTGGAATTTGACCACTTGGTGGAATTTGACCACTTGGTGGAATTTGACCACTTGGTGGAATTTGACCACTTGGTGGAATTTGACCACTTGGTGGAATTTGACCACTTGGTGGAATTTGACCACTTGGTGGAATTTGACCACTTGGTGGAATTTGACCACTTGGTGGAATTTGACCACTTGGTGGAATTTGACCACTTGGTGGAATTTGACCACTTGGTGGAATTTGACCACTTGGTGGAATTTGACCACTTGGTGGAATTTGACCACTTGGTGGAATTTGACCACTTGGTGGAATTTGACCACTTGGTGGAATTTGACCACTTGGTGGAATTTGACCACTTGGTGGAATTTGACCACTTGGTGGAATTTGACCACTTGGTGGAATTTGACCACTTGGTGGAATTTGACCACTTGGTGGAATTTGACCACTTGGTGGAATTTGACCACTTGGTGGAATTTGACCACTTGGTGGAATTTGACCACTTGGTGGAATTTGACCACTTGGTGGAATTTGACCACTTGGTGGAATTTGACCACTTGGTGGAATTTGACCACTTGGTGGAATTTGACCACTTGGTGGAATTTGACCATTGGTGGAATTTGACCACTTGGTGGAATTTGACCACTTGGTGGAATTTGACCACTTGGTGGAATTTGACCACTTGGTGGAATTTGACCACTTGGTGGAATTTGACCACTTGGTGGAATTTGACCACTTGGTGGAATTTGACCACTTGGTGGAATTTGACCACTTGGTGGAATTTGACCACTTGTGAATTTCGACCACTTGGTGGAATTTGACCACTTGGTGGAATTTGACCACTTGGTGGAATTTGACCACTTGGTGGAATTTGACCACTTGGTGGAATTTGACCACTTGTGGAATTTGACCACTTGGTGGAATTTGACCACTTGGTGGAATTTGACCACTTGGTGGAATTTGACCACTTGGTGGAATTTGACCACTTGGTGGAATTTGACCACTTGGTGGAATTTGACCACTTGGTGGAATTTGACCATTGGTGGAATTTGACCACTTGGTGGAATTTGACCACTTGGTGGAATTTGACCACTTGGTGGAATTTGACCACTTGGTGGAATTTGACCACTTGGTGGAATTTGACCACTTGGTGGAATTTGACCACTTGGTGGAATTTGACCACTTGGTGGAATTTGACCACTTGGTGGAATTTGACCACTTGGTGGAATTTACCACTTGGTGGAATTTGACCACTTGGTGGAATTTGACCACTTGGTGGAATTTGACCACTTGGTGGAATTTGACCACTTGGTGGAATTTGACCACTTGGTGGAATTTGACCACTTGGTGGAATTTGACCACTTGGTGGAATTTGACCACTTGGTGGAATTTGACCACTTGGTGGAATTTGACCACTTGGTGGAATTTGACCACTTGGTGGAATTTGACCACTTTGGAATTTACCACTTGGTGGAATTTGACCACTTGGTGGAATTTGACCACTTGGTGGAATTTGACCACTTGGTGGAATTTGACCGCTTGGTGGAATTTGACCACTTTGAATTTGACCACTTGGTGGAATTTGACCACTTGGTGGAATTTGACCACTTGGTGGAATTTGACCACTTGGTGGAATTTGACCACTTGGTGGAATTTGACCACTTGGTGGAATTTGACCATTGGTGGAATTTGACCACTTGGTGGAATTTGACCACTTGGTGGAATTTGACCACTTGGTGGAATTTGACCACTTGGTGGAATTTGACCACTTGGTGGAATTTGACCACTTGGTGGAATTTGACCATTGGTGGAATTTCACTTCAGTTGCAAATTGAAGGAACAAATCCTGTATTGACTACAAGTGTCTGGCCATGTCGTTTCTTAACATTTCTGAAAATAGCCCTTTATTACTGCCTTGTTCAGGACAGTTAGAACTACAATCAAGAAATGCAATCCACAAGCATAACTCACTTGCATCTCAAGTCTAAGGATAAATAAAGCAACCATTTCACGAATTTCATTTAATGACGCCGATCCATAAAATGATAATTCGTTCTGTGGGGTAAGTCCAATATTCACCTTTTGAATATCATGTGAGTTTGGTACGATCCACCATCTTCAAAATATTCCCTTAAATATTTTCACCAATCTCTCACAATTTGTCTTACTTTAATTATATTCCCATATAATTAATCGACAATAGACATTTAGAATATTCACCTAATATTCATGGATTAAACATGCAAATATAGGACACAATTATTATAGAAATGAAACCACTTATACCGCGTATAAAAATTCATTTATTAAAAATAACAATTGTTTAACATCCCATTATCCAAATACTAATCACAGATTTACATGATATAACTTAGCAATATTTAAGACCTAAGCCTTCTACATGCTTATTGAGCTTTCCCTTCGACAATGCCTTTGTAAAAGGATCCGCCAAGTTATTATCTGTGTGAACTTTGAGTAAATTGATTTCACGTGATTCGATTTGCTCTCGAACATAGTGATATCTCCTTGGTAATGTCTGGCACCTTTTTGAACCCCAGGTTCATTGGCAATGACAATTGCTCCAGAATTGTCACAGTACAGATCCATAGGTGTGTTATTTGATGGCATCACATCAAGTCCAGAAATAAACTTTCTGATCCAGACAGCTTCCATTGCTGCATCCGAAGCAGCTATATACTCAGACTCTGTAGCAGACATAGCAACGGTAGATTGCTTCTTGCTCTTCCAATCTACTGCTCCTCCATTCAAAATGAAGACATACCCTGACTGAGACTTGGTATCATCCTTATCAGTCTGAAATCCAGCATCACAGTATCCAGTGACTTTAAGCTCTTGATCCGGATTTCCTCCATACACCAAAAACATTCTTTAGTAGCACGCATGTACTTAAGAATGTTTTTCACAGCAGTCCAATGATCCTTTCCGGGATTTTTCTGATATCGGCTTACTATATTTTGCGCGAACGCAACATCAGGTCTAGTGCATCTTACCGCATACATGATAGATCCCACCGCAGAAGCATAAGGGATTCTCTTCATACGCTCCACCTCTTCAGGTGTAGAAGCACCATTCTTGTTGGATAAACTAAGTCCTTCTTGCATAGGCAAGTTCCCGCGCTTAGAATTTTCCATCTTGAATCTTTTCAAGATCTTATCTATATACGCACTTTGACTTAATCCGATCAACCGTCTACTTCTATCTCTATAGATTTTGATTCCAAGTATGAATGCTGCTTCACCCAAGTCTTTCATAGCGAAACACTTTCCAAGATAAGATTTGACGTCTTTCAACATTGGAATGTGATTTCCTATTATCAATATGTCATCGACATACAAGACAAGGAAAGTAACATTACTCCCACTAGCTTTGCGATATACACATGGCTCATCAGGATTCTGAACAAAATCAAACTTTTTGATCTCTTCATCAAACCTTTTATTCCAACTTCTTGATGCTTGCTTTAGTCCATAAATGGACCTTTGAAGTTTGCATACTTTGTTGGGATATTTAGGATCGACAAAACCTTCTGGTTGTACCATATAAACTTCCTTGTCAATAAGACCATTCAAGAAAGCGGTTTTGACATCCATTTGCCATATCTCAAAAGTCATAGTACGCTGCTATGGCTAAGATGATCCTAATAGCTCTAATGTCCGCAACCGGAGAAAAGTTTCCTCATAATCAACTCCAAAGAGTTGAGTATAACCTTTTGCCACAAGACGAGCTTTATAGGTGTGTACATTTCCATCCATGTCGGTCTTCTTCTTGAAGATCCACTTACACCCAACGTTTCTACCATTTGGTGGAAGATCAACCAAGCTCCAGACTTGATTGTCTTTCATGGAATTTATTTCCACATTCGCAGCTTCAAGCCATTTGTCAGATTCCGGATCTGATAATGCAGCATTGAAATTAGGAGGTTCACTCAAATCTCCTACTACGTGTTCTTCAGACTCAATCATAAGATTTAATCTATCACGAGCACGTATTGTCCTTGAGGACCTACGAAGTGGAATCGCTTCATCTTCAACTTGTAGTTCATTTTGAGATTCATCTCTTTGAACATTCTCCCCCCCCAAGTTGAAGATTGCTAGTGTCTTTAGAAGTTGACACATCTTCTTGATGCTCATCAAGTTCAACAATCCTCCCACTGTCTTCTTGAGATATGAGTTTTTCTTCAAAGAACTCAGCATATCGTTTGACACTGACAGTGTTTTCCGTAGGAAAGTAGAAGTAGTAACCCATCGTTTCCTTTGGGTATCCTACAAAGATGCACTTAACTGATCTGGATTCAAGTTTGTCAGGCGTATCTCGTTTCACGAGTGCCTCACATCCCCAGACCTTTAAGTAAGACAATATGGGAACACTCCCATGCCACAATTCATGCGGTGTCTTGTCAACCTTCTTAGTTGGAACCATATTGAGAATGCGAACAGCAGTCTCGAGGGCATAATCCAAAACGAAAAAGGAAGAGTTGTATGATTCATCATTGATCGAACCATTTCCAACAATGTTCGATTCCTCCTCTCCGAAACACCATTGTGTTGAGGAGTATATGGAGGAGTAAGCTGTTGAACTATTCCACAAGCTTTAAGATAATCTTTAAACTCTTGACTTAAGTATTCACCACCGCGATCCGAACGAAGGACCTTGATGGTTTTACTGAGTTGATTCTCCACTTCACTTTTAAATTCCTTGAATGTTTCAAAGACTTCATGTTTATGTTTAATCAAGTAAACATAACCATAACGACTGAAATCATCCGTAAAAGTGACGAAATAGTTAGCACCTCTCCTTGACACATGTCTAAATGGGCCACATACATCCGAATGTATTAGTCCAAGTAGCTCTTTAGCCCTTTCCGGTTTATTTTGAAAAGGTTTCCTTGTCATTTTGCCGGAAAAACAAGATACGCATTTTTCAAATGATTCATCATTTGTTTGTAAGACACCGTCCCTTTGAAGTCTTTCAATGCGTTTCTTGCCAACATGAGCAAGTCGACAATGCCAAAGATAAGTCGAGTCCGAATTGGGCTTGACTCGTTTGCTAACATTATACATTGAATTATCCTTTGAATCACAACCACGCATATCAATTTCATAAATACCATCACAATCAATAGCATCAAAATAATGAACATTATTTCGAGAAACTGAAATACCAATATCATTAAAGACATTAACGAATCCGTTGTTTTTCAACAAAGAAACTGAAATAACACCTCTAGTAATAGAAGGTGCATAATGACAATTGTTCAAAACAATTATTAAACCACTAGGTAAAACCAAATGATAATCGCCGATCTCTTCTACAGCTGCAGGTAGGCCATTTCCCACGAACAGTTGTAAAGATCCCGGCTTCAGCTTCTTTCCCCTTCTAAGCCCCTGTAATGAATTACAGATATGAGTACCACACCCAGTGTCGTAAACCCATGAATTCCGCTTAGAAAATGAATATAATTCAATGGTGAAAAATATACCTGAAGTCCCGGACGAACCGGGCTGCTTCTTCTTCAACTCAGCGAGATACTTTGGACAATTCCGCTTCCAATGACCCACTTCATTACAATGGTAACAAGGTAGGTTCTTAGCGGGATGTTCCTTCTTCGCTGGAGGGGTCTTCTTAGGTTTAGGAGCAGCAACAACTTGCTTTCCTTTACCTTCAACCTTGCCCTTTCCCTTCGGTTGTTTGCCTTTTTGGACCTTTCCCCCCTTGATCATGAGAACTTGGGGAGTAACAGTTTTCTTCGGAATCTTCTTTTCATACTCATTAGCCATGGCAAGAAGTTCCGTAACGGTTTTATTCATGCTATGCATAGTATAATTGCGTGCAAACTCTTCAAAATCCTTAGATAAGGACTTGAGAATCATACCAATTTGTACTGGCTTTGCATAAGCATAATCCAACCTATCCAACTGCTCAAAATATCCTTTCATTTTAAGGATATGAGCACTCACCGGTGTTCCTTGTTCATGTCGCAAGTCATGAAGTACATCGATAAGATCGAACAACTCCACTCCAGCTTGCTTCTCGAACATAGACTTGAGTTCAGTAAGCATATCACATGGAAATGAATGCTCAAATTGCTTTTGTAGGTCAGCATTCATGCTTCCCAACATCAGACAAGCGACCTCATTATGTCTATCATATGCAGCCGCATATTCCGCTAGTGCTTCATTAGAAGCATTAGCTTCAGGAGCAACGGGTCTTGGCTCTTCAAGGACTTGGTATTTCCTTTCAGCTCTCAAAACGATCCTGAGCTGACGATACCAATCATTGAAATTTGGCCCAGAAAGTTTTTCCCTTTCCAACATCGACCTAAATGCCGATTGGTGTATGTTTTGAGTGGTATTGTTTGTTGCCATCTACTAAACAGACAAAAGTTCAATTATCAGTATTCCGATAATTACCCTTAAGAAATGTAATTTTACCCTTGTTAAATTCATCTAACAAATTACTTTCACTAAGGCTAGGATCCAACTTGACATATAATCATTTCATCAGTTGATCTGCTAGAAATGACGATATTCAAAAGGTAATCGAAAATCGATAATTGCATTCATGCAACTCCTAGATTTATGGGACTTACAACAACACTGTAAAGGGGTATTAAGTGTTTTGTAAACATGTTTTGTCCCATCTTATGCCACGGGTTAAGGTCTCACCTCTTAACTCGTTTTAGTCGCCCAATTAAGAACATGTAGATAGTCCACCGCTGTCTCACAACGAGTGGTAATCTACCTTGAAGAGATACAATTCACCTACGTCTCACGTAGAGCAAAAAGCACTGGCAAGTGTTCTTAGCAAAGTGGGTGGCATTGACTTAACTTTAAATGGGTAATGCATTTGATATGAATCAAAGGTTTATGTTTGAAGACTCATGCATAATCTTCGAAACATAATATTTAATGAAATCTCTATTTCGATAGTTCTTAGTCAAGTTTATTTTAAAACCAATTTTTGCATCATCTTTATACAACTTATGAATAATACAAAAATTAATAAACATGCTAATTCCGAACTACTTAATCAAGTAACAAGTTAAGGTAGGCCACCTAAACATGGTCACTATGGTTCATGCATATGTTTAATCCCGGCTCCCCCTTCCGAAGAAAAGGACCACATACATCAAGTTTCCTTGATTGCGTAAGCCTTTAAACAAAATAACTAACATTTAGCACATAAACACATAAATACATGCTGTCTGGAGATTTCCAGTAGATTCACGACCAGTTTAAGCCTGTTTCTGGTCCGATTCAGCTTTCGACCATAACTACAAAGTTGTAGCCCTATGAGTCGACAATCTACAGTTTAAATTTCGACTTCCAGCTCATTACCGATTAATTGTTATGAATTTTTTAGTAAACTGTCGCAGATCAGAAAATTTACACGAAAAATTCACATTGTCACACAATTATCTTATAATTAACCCTACTTATTGGATCATTATTCTTTGCACAATATATCTCTATATATTCAGTAAAATCACAATTGATTTTGCATGAATTTCTTGTGATTTTACTATTATTTAACAACTTTAAATAATTAAGATACACATAATCATGCAATTCATCACATAAAACATGTCAATTCACAATTCAAAACTTGCTTGAGGGTTTCAATCTCCATTGAATAAGGTTAAAATTTTAATTAAACAAAAAAGAAAAACCCTTATATTATTTAATTAAACAACCGATTTTAATTAATGAAAAATAAGAAAACAACCTTTAATTATTTAACAATTAATTAAAATCAACCAACCCTTAAACCCCCCTTCAAGTTTTGAACTTTGTAATTAATAGATCACATATGTGGCTCTGATACCACTGTTAGAATATATCATATATATAAACATATAATCACGAGTAAGCGCAACGGAAGAAATATCAAACATATATGCAATCATATTAATCAACAAAGAATAGAATTGAGTTGTGTACCTTTTGCAAAGCTCCAATAAAAATATAATAACAATAATATTATTATCAAGTAGGGTTTAAAACAAAACCCCTCTACGATCGCACACTAGACACCCGTATAATGTATGCTAGTACCCCGATCACTTAACCGAACAACCCTTTGTTCTAAAACTTTAATCTTCAAAGAAGTAATTCCCCTTAATAAAAAAGAGAATCGGCACTTCAAAGAATTGTTCTAAAACCTTAATCTTCAAAGAAGTAATTCCCCTTAATAAAAAAGGGAATCGGCACTTCAAAGAAAAAGGGAGCAAAGGGAGAGGAAAAGTAATGTGAAATTATGTGTGTGAAAAACCAAGAATTAAGCCTCTATTTATAGGACTTAATTAGGTTTGGTGGAATTTGACCACTTGGTGGAATTTGACCACTTGGTGGAATTTGACCACTTTCACATTTTTAATCCTCCTTTTAATTAATTAAATACAACTAACTCTTTAATTATATTTAATTAATCATTTCGTGATCAAACTAATTAATATATTACTTTAACATATCAATTAATATTATCGAGTTACCGTGTCTTTTTGTGTGACCCCGTAGGCTTAAACTATTCCCGGACATGCGATTTATAATAAAATGATCACACTCCACAAACAGCCTAAAAACATAAGTGGGCAGAAAGTTATAAGTAAAACAAAGTCCAAAAAACCCCGAAAAACATATAAAAGGACTAACAACTCATAGAAATTGGAAATTTTGGGTTTGGGGGCTGACCCAAACCGCTTTCGGCTGTTTGTAGAAATGTGCTTCTCATTCCACGATCATATCGACCAGTCATACGCTGAAAACCGAGCCATGTCGCAAAAGTTATGTCTATTTTAATGAAACCTTCCTTGAACCTCTCTTGATCCTCCAAATATACAAGTGCTTGTTGTTCTATGCCTGGACATCAATATCTTTTTATTACTATATTATTATCTATTCAATTAATTGTTAAATAATTATTATCACAATAATTATTTTTGAAGGTTGATTTATTAATTAATAATTAATTACATTTTTCTTAAGACAAACTTTTTATATTTGTAAATGCTTTTTACGGGACAAAGGAAGTATGTATTAAATATTTTATATTAGAAAAGATTTAGTAAAACAGGATAAAATGTTATCACAAAAGGTTTTGGGTAAGGTACGTAAGCTTGAAAACGTTCATAATTAAATCCCGATTAAGGTCATGTTTTTTTTTTTACTTAATAAACTTAATAATTAATAACTTAATGCAGTCAAATTTCATGATTTTTTTACTTAATAAACAAAGGTAACCGTCAATTACCTACTTTTTACTTAATACACATTATTTATACATTCAGCCACTTAATACATATAACACTTAGGACCTATTTGATTCTTTAACCATTAAGTGACTGAATTGATAAAGTAACTGAATGGTTAAATAATGTCAATACAGTTATTTTTTGTTTATTAAGTAAAAAAACAAACATTTGATACTTAATAGATTAAGTATTTTTGATTAATTTATGATTTTTTTATTAAGTACTTAAACAAACATCACTTTACTGACTAAAAAAAACCTAAATCACATATCTCTGAGTCAACACTAACTAACCGAAAAAGTCTCATATGTTTATCATGTTAAGCTAGATAAAATGTTAGACCGTTTATCTTTATCATGTATTCCGTATTTGGTAACATGATCGAAGTGACATGTATAGTAGAATTCTAGAATCCTATGTACGCGCGTGTACTTAGTACTCGCGTTTGGCGTTTAGGTTGCAAAGATAAGCTTATCTGTGAATATGTAATTACTCGTATATATGTATATAGATTGGATTATATTTTGTATTGCGTACGTATCACTACAATCAATTGGCATGCATGATGAATTGATGATGACATGCTGCCATTTTGCATGTGAAAACAGTTGCCCTCATATTTTCACTTTTTAACCTATCTTTTTTATTTCTTAAATTTATGACGTTGACGTGAACCTTATTCGTCCTCAATTTCATGTTACCAAAAAAAGCTTTGAGACATCTTGACCTGTTCCACTCAAAAGGTATATATATTGACGAGTCTTATTTCTAATAGCTAGCATATATGATGATGTCATACAACGGCCTCTTCGGTTTTGTAAACCATCAACACACAACCTCATCACCAGTAAGGAATGTTCAGTTAATTAAGTGACGAAGAGTGTGGAGCCCCCTTTTGTGGATATGTGTGTATCTATCTATATTTTTTTATAAAAATTATCACACCTCCCATTCTTAGAAATAGTTACATACGAAATTATTAAATTACCCTTAATAAATACCTACTATGGAAAGAGTTTTTATAAAATATCAAATTTGCCCTTAATGAATTAATTTACACTCTAAACCTTTAATAATTAACACTTTAAGCCCTTATCTTCTAAAAATTAATTTCCACTATCACAATTACATCAACCTACACCACTTGACACCGCCACCACCACCAATAGTACCATCACCGACACCACTAGACCGCCTTCCCCACCACTGTCGCCGCATTGCGCGGGTACCATGCTCGTATATGTGTATGTATATATGCGTGTAATTGTAATTGATCCTTTTGGTAACTAGCGATTTGCTTGCTACCTTGTATATTAATACAAATACACTTTTTACCGTTCAAAAATATATATATATATATGCGTGTGTAAAATACAATAACAAATCAAGTGAAGAGGTACATCTGCAGGCAGGAGTGTACGGTGTACCGATTAATGTGACGTTAAAGGTGACTCAAGTAGATAAGTAGTAAGGGTGGAGGGAGTGGGGGAGAGAGTTGAGAGGGAGATGGGAGGGAGATGGGAGATATGGGAGTGGTTCGGCCGCCACTCGAGCGAGCTCGCGGAGGGATGGTGGTGGGCGAGATGGATTCTCGCTGCAGGTTGAAGACGAGATGGGGCGCCAGGGACTGAAGGTGTAATATTTCAAACGGTCATGTGACCGTTGGAAGGACTGGGGGTGTAAAGTTAGACGCGCCAGGGACTAAAAGTGACAAGTCTGCCAAAGATTTTTTTTTTTGAATTCCTATATATAGTACGAAATCACAATACAAAAAACACAACCAAACCCCATTTTTACTCTATATTTCTCAATTCAAACACAAATAATAACATATTTTCATCATATGGATCCATTATCCTCATCATCTTCATCATCATCGTCGTCCGAAGAGATTTCTTCGGCTTCCGAATTTTCATTTCCTTTTTCGTTGCCGGATTTATCCACGGGTAGTAGCCTACCTTTTTTGCAAAGTGTTCTTGACGCGGTTGAAGACGACACGACAAGCTCCACCGAAACCCGCGCCTACATCGAGCGGTTTCGGGTACGAGCTCACGAAACTCTTATGCGTGACTATTTTGTTGAAAACCGAAGTTTGGCCCGGTTTGGTTTCGTGAAAGATTTCGAATGAGTCAAAGGTTCTTTTTAAAGATTGTTAGTGATATTGAGCAACATTACGTGTACTTTCAAGAGCGTGTAGATCGGACGGGAAAAAAGAGTTTTACTGCCATACAAAAATGCACATCCGCGGTGGAACAACTCGGAACGGGCAACCCTCCAGATAACTTTGATGACTACTTGTGCATGGCAGCGAGAACGTCTCGCGAAAGCCTTGATCATTTTTGCACCGCGATCATCGAGTTATATCGTGGCGAGTACTTACGTAGGCCAACTAGTCATGACATTGCACGCTTGTACGAAGCGCATGAACGGAGACACAAGATTCCGGGAATGCTAGGAAGTCTTGATTGTACGCATTTTGTTTGGAGAAATTGTCCTAAAGCGTTGAAGGGACAATACAAGAGAGGTGATCATCCATACCCCACGGTTACGCTTGAAGCCGTTGCTTCACAAGACTTGTGGATTTGGCATGCTTTTTTTGGTCCTCCAGGGTCGCTCAATGATATCAACGTTTTGAATCAATCGACATTGTATATGAGGGAGCGAAATTCGACGGCTCCTGACTCGTCTTTTGCCGTAAACGACCGTCATTACAAACGGGGATACTATCTTACCGATGGAATCTTTCCTAGGTGGGCGACTCATGTTAAAGCAATGCCATATCCGACTGAAACAAATGACAAGAAGTTCAAGAATCGGCAAGAAATGATGTAGAGCGAGCTTTTGGTGTTCTTAAAGGAAAATGGGGGATTTTGAGTCGGCCAATGCGAGCGATGACGGTCGACAAGATTACTAACATCGTGCACGCGTGTATTATATCACCAGTTCGTATTGTGGATTCGGGAATTCAAGTGGTTTATAACCACGATGCAGTGGATGAGATACAAGATGAAGATGTCCATCATCGTCTTCGATATGATCTTACAGAGCACGTTGGGAGACAAAATTTAGCCCATCTCGACGACCCGATGGCTCAACCAACACCGATTGCCGATTTATTTATGTAGTTTTTATTTTATTGCTAATAAAATGTATGTGTTTTTATTTTATTTTATGTTTTGGTATCTTTAAATTTTTAATCGCTAATGAAATGTATGTGTTTTTCTTTATATATTTGTTGAGTTCTAATTAAAAGGGTTAATTATGTAAAGTTTATAAATGTTAAGGATAAATTATTAAAATGTGAAGAAAAAGTTGGGAGTGATGGTTGCCACTAAAAAAAGTTGAAAAAAAGGTTGGAGGGTTGAAATGAGGTGGAGTAATTTGATTGGATAATCGGAGGGAGATGGGAGGGATGGAGAGTGATCACTCCCTCCACCCTAATGATGGAAGTAAAGATGATATTGTTGAATGTTGAGAGACGTCTTAGAACTTATAGATAATTCATAAATAACTGAAAACATTTTGAGTTATTTTATCTACATGTAGACATATGAAACCTCTTTTGGGGTCCTTCCCGTCTATGAATTGAAGTTGAAGATCCTCCCTTTTCAAATTTTTGTTAATTTATTTATAACTACTCTCATTTAGATCATTAAGTGATTAAATGGAATAAGTGACTAAATAATTAAATATGTCTATATGTATTAGATGATAAAATAAATAAATTTATGAATAATTAAAGTACGTAACTAAAAATTTACATTTCATTAATAATGGATTGTATATCTGTATATGTAAATGAAAATAATATTTATGTATTACTAAGATAAGTTAAAAAATAAACTAACGTAGTTTAAATATATAATAACAAATATATAAGGTACTCAAGTACTACATATGACTATATATATAAGTCAAGAGTCATATGATATGACAAATTGGGTTTTATATCGAACCATATGACCGCTGGTGATTGAAAATAAATTAAATTAAAGTCTATCTAAAATTCAATGATTGGTTGACAGTTGACACATATATATATTAATTAGTTTTCTTCTTCATTACTAGCATCGTACCCGCACAATGCGGCGGTGGTCGTAGCAGCGACGGTATGGTGGTGGGGGCAACTGTTGCCTGTTGGTGATGGAGACGACGTTGAGTTGTATAGATAATTGATATAAAAGTAATTGATTTAAAGAGTT
Organism: Erigeron breviscapus; assembly: GCA_034093135.1. NCBI lineage: Eukaryota > Viridiplantae > Streptophyta > Magnoliopsida > Asterales > Asteraceae > Erigeron > Erigeron breviscapus. The sequence continues at coordinate 57,674,989 of CM067167.1, read as the reverse complement.
AACGAAAATATTTAAAAGATAAAGGATTGATAAGGTAGCTTAATAATTAATATTAAGGGATAGTGTATGTAAAATATTTTAAACGGTGCTAGGTAAAAATAAGGAAGGATATTGTAGACATTTTCCCATGTAATTTTCAACAAAAGAATATTTTTTTTTAATAAGTAGTATAGATAAGTCTTCCCTTTATATAGGTCGACCAACTTTTTCTTATCAACCAAAAACATACATCAGTCAATAACTTATACTCGTACAAGTTTAGAAAGTTAAAACGTGTAACAAAGAAATTCAATGTATTGGTTGGTTGTTGGTTGTTAACCAATATAACTGTAAATTAAACCTGTCTTACAAGAAAACCAATAACAAATAGACAATTAGAAACATATATCTAGAGTTGAAGTGACATTGGAGCCATAATAGTTGTTGGTTCATCCAGTTGAATGAATTTAAGAGTAAATTTATATCAATTATTGTCTTTGTAGTTAAAAGTAAATTTCGCTAATTATCTTTCTTGACTTTTCAAGTTATACTGACAATTCCTAGTTTTATAAGGAGTTTCACTTATAATCACTATTGACAAAATTACCTACAAAAAATACCCCAAAAACAAATAAGTAGTAAATAAGTTAAGTAATATATAACTCTTCTTAAAATACACTCGTGGGTGATAGAATTTTTTTTTTCCGAAAGGCATATGTGATAGATTTTGACTTGTAGTTTAGTGGGTAGGAAGATTGATGGAAACATGTAATTAACTTGAGTGAACACTGTGTCAATTCATGCGATTGGTGATCAAAGGAATTACTACGACAAAAGAATTGAAAAGATGTCATGGTCTGGCTGTTAAGTCTAAATGCTATAAGCAGCTGTTATGGTCTGGCTGCGTGTAAAGAGGGACTATTAAGAAGGCTAGTTGATGGTAGTTGGCTCCCCATCTATAAACATTAATTGCCATGATCGACCTTTAGTTTAATCGGTTTGGGAAAATAACGAGATTGGATTCGGGATTATGCGTTCAATTCGATCCGAGACAAAGTTTTATCATAACAGGCATTCAGACGGCAGGTTATGTTAGAGGTGGCGGTTTTTATGGGCTTTAGTTACCTAGTGTAGTCTGTTTTCGTAGACGTATGATATGTCTTCTGATTCAAGAAGTCCGTATTTAACAGACTTTGATTTTGTTAAACGTTCAAATATAACATGCATTTACATTCCCTGATAACAGACTTCGATTTAAAAGCCTTCTAAATGACTTGATATTTACATTTATTGGTTTACAAGTTTTCAAGTTTCTCTTTTAGTATATGAAAATGACATTTGTATTCAAACTAGTTAGTTCAATTACTCCAGTGTAAATTATGTTGAATAGATATTGACTTTTTGTATATATATTTTTGTAACATATACTCAAGTTGGGGAAATTTTGACTCTTGATTGAAAATCAAGGGCCAAGATTCAATGATTATCTTTGAATTTTGGCCCTTGATTTTCATCCAAGGGCCAAGATTACCCTAGGGTAACTTGAGGGAATCCCCTCCACTTTATATATATGTTTTTCTCTTGCTCATATTATTCATTATATTTCTTTTTTATATAGTTTGTAGCATATATATTCTTTGTGTAAGTACAGCCAGTCATTCCATGTGCTATAATAGTGTCATGTATATAATATAAGGGAAAAGTGAATATAAGGCTCTTTGGCACTAAGCAAGTTTAGATGTAAAACTCTTTACATACTAGTTTTTTAATATATTTTTTTTAATGAATAAATGTTTTGCCCCATGAATTTTATGGATTAAAAAATAAATATGTGAGTGTTCTATACCTAAGCTTAGATACTTAACAACTTTATATAACCATTCCCTATATAATATAATATATATATCTATAACATACAAGAAATAATTTGTAATTCAAAGTCTGACACATCCTCCCTTTCATTGGGACCAATATATGAGTAATTGTCACCAAAACGTACTGATTATATATATCAAGTCAAAGTTATCTTGTTGACCAAATCCAAGATCTCAGATAACTCAATATTTAAAACATAAAACACAATAAATTACACAAAAAGTGTTCACGTTACAATTGAAAAAAAAATACGACATCAAAATAATCAGGTGGGGATTAAAAATCATGACCTTTTTCCACCATTGGATTGATTGAATATACAAACATTTGATACTCGTAATATATATATAATATTTAGACCGGAACCTTAACCGGGTACTTGTTGATGCATTCGGCCCATGGGTTACTTTCACAACCCGCGGGAATCGCCTTGAGCGCTTTCCAAACTGCACTGTTACATTTAAAACCCGATCCAAAAGCAATCTGCCAAACTCGGTCCCCTTTTGAAACCCGACCTTTTGCCTCTGCATATGACAACTCGTACCACAAAGAACTACTAGACGTATTTCCAAACCGATGCAACGTCATCCTTGACGGCTCCATGTGCCTATCAGTTAGACTCAAATTCTTTTGCATCTCATCCAACACCGCCCGGCCACCAGCATGAATACAAAAATGCTCGAACGCGAGCTTGAAATCAGGAATATAAGGCTTCACTTTCATTTTAAACACTTTTCGCTTCACAAGTGTCAAGAAAAACATCAATTGTTCGGAAAATGGCAAAACTAAAGGCCCGAGAGTCGTTATATTCGTCTTGAGAGCATCTCCTGCGACTGCCATGAGTTCTCTGGCCAATGAAACGCCTACGATACCCTTATCGTCTTCTCGTTGATAGATACAATTATAGCTATTATCATCGGCTCCCTTATGTGTACGGACCGTGTGAGCTAGCTGATATTTTGAACGTTTTCGGTCTCTCGATTTGTTTGATAACAACATTGCAGCTCCACCCATACGGAAAATGCAGTTACACAAAAGCATTGATCTCTCGTTTCCAGGATACCAGTTTAATGTAATGTTTTCCATGCTCAAAACGACAGCGTATGAGTTTGGGTTTGCTTTCAGTAGATGTTGGGCCAAGTCTATTGATATTAGGCCCGCACTGCAGCCCATTCCACCGAGGTTAAAGCTCATTATATCGGGTCTAAGTTTGTAATGGTTAACGATCATTGAAGAAAGTGAAGGAGTTGGGTTAAATAAACTACAGTTGACAATAAGAATGCTAATTTCTTGAGGCCGAATGCCGGTCTTTTTAAACAAAGAATCTAAGGCACCAAACATGACTTGCTCTGCTTCAGCCCGGGCTTCTTTCATGTTAAGTTGTGGGGGTCGAGCCGTGATGCCTTTTGAAAGATACGTTTCGTCTCCTAAACCGGACCGGGTTGATATTCTTTTTTGGAATTGTAACGTTTCTGGCTCGAAATAACCCGAATCCTGGGACATCTTAGCGAACCCTTCGTTGGTCATTTTTCTGTCTTCTTCTGGCTTGTAACAAGCAAAGTCCACTAGGTAAACCGGGGTGGGCCGTTTGGCCCAGTAAACCCCGGAAAGAAAAAGTAAAAATATGCCACCGGTTAGACCGGTGGCAGTATCAAAACTTGTTAAAATTTGTGAGAAAGTGTAGAGTCCAAGCCCGGTGAGTTGAATTATGGTGGCTACCAATAATGGGAAAAGAACGACAAGCATAAGTAGTGTGGCAGTGTTACATGAATAGCCATAACCAAGTTTGACATATTTGAGTTTTACTGACTGTAAAAAATCGGGTAATTTTCTTCGAATTTTGATGACTACGGACGTTGAGTCCTTGATGTCTAGCTCCGCGGTTAACCTTTCCGTATCCATGTCCACAGTACTATTGTGATCCATTGCACAAATTATATATATATATGTGTGTGTGTGTATATATAATTATGTATGTAGTAGTAATTGTGTGACAATAATATGAAGAAGAATATTATGATATAATGGTAAACAAGTAGCTAGATTTTCTAGAGAAGGATAATTGGAGAGAAAAGAAATGGGGGTTGTGTTGTGTTTGGAAGTGGATTGGGGAATGGATTATAAAAAGGGGTTGGAGAAAATGTGAATGTGTGTATAGATGATGATAGGTAGGGTGGGCAGATAATAGATGATGTGTTATTTCATTAAATGGGAAGAAGGGGGGAAGATGGCTGGCTATAAGAGAAAGGTTTGTAGATAGCTCAACCACCTATAGAACATTAACATTATTTATAACTTGTGTTCTCACACATAATTGTTGGTGGAAACTCAAAATATTTAGTCAAATCTTTCATTTAATTTTTTGGTTAGCAAACCTATTGGAATCTAATTGATGTAAAACATAAACACAAATATTAATGTCCTCGCCTCTTGTTGTTTAACCAACTAAATGCACTAATTAATATTACATTACATTCTAGATAAAACTCACATCCTCGATTAATGTACGTATTATAGTTTCTTAAATTAATATAAATATTTTATACAGCCGTAATTAGAGCATACGTAATGGGGCTTGGCGGGGAGCTCGTGGTCGACCAACCACACCGGCCACCAAGGTGGACCATACAATACTAACGCGATGGTGTGTAGTTTGGCTCAGCGTGGGTAATTAAAGCCACAGCGATACGACAATGTGCGTCATGGTGTTATAAGGTCAAGTTTTCAGTGTAACATATAGTTACATGTATAATGTGATGTTAAGTGGTTACTGATTTAATGCTGTAACTTTTATGTGTCATTTGCATAACATTACAATCACACTTACATGGAGTAACACTCTTGGGAGAAAGAAAAAAACTAATAAAAAATAGAACCTAAAATTTATTAGTCGCAAAATTGACTCAAGTTAAAGGATTTTAATAAGTTTTAGTTGACAAAAATTTATCCAAGTTTAAGTTAAGATCAAACTAGAAGCTGAATCCATAGATTCTAGTTTATATTAGGATCAAACTAAAGCTAAGAGAGAACTAATATGTACCTCACCAAAATGTTCTTTTCGCGCTCTAGATCCACTTCCTCATAAGCCCGGCCGCCATGTAAAAATACTGTATATATATAGCAACCTCCTTTAAAAATTCATTCTTCTTTTCTTCGTTTGACCAACATGATCTCAAAACACATCTTCCGTATCGATGCAATATGGGAAGTTAAACTTGTACCAACACAAGCAACACCTTACCAAACTTTTCGCCAGACTAGACTACTCGAGGGAAGCATAAACAAGGGTGAAGCCAGAATTAATTTGGCCTTAGGGGACTTGACTTAATTTAAACTTCAATAAGTAGATCAAGTAAAAGACGTACGGGTAAATAACCATAACAAATTAAAGTATGGAATTAACTATAATTGACTATATATGCTGCTAATTGAGATCCATCAGTGATTTTAAGTTCCAAAGAGCAGCCTTATACCTCCGTCCAAGACTAGTCCTCCATCCGTCCTTCATCCAAGGACGAGTGAACACCACGGGGTTTGACTCGTCCTTGGATTCGTCCTCCATCACTAGTTCCCTTAGGGACGAGTTGTTTAAGCTTCTTTTCTTTTCTTTTCTTTTTTTTCAAAAAATTTGTGAGTGTATAATTAAATAAAAGGTAAGTCCAAGACTAGTCCTCAGTATAAGGTTGGTTTTAGGAGGATTAGTATGTGGATGGTTTTTTGTTGATGTGACGCTGATTAGGAGTAGTCCTTCTGGGGACGAGTCTCTGCATAAGGCGGCTCCTTAATAGTTTACAATAATGCCATATAAATTTATTACGGAGTATAATTTTCGCAATAAAATTTTGCAAAAATAATATGCGCCCACTAGTCATATGTTGATAAAAGGAATCAGTACAATAAAAGTTTCTAAAATTCTACGAGTAAATAAAAACAGTTACTAACATCAATAAAGTACTCCAGGAGTAATAAATTGACTATTTTTAGATGTCTAATGTTATATGAGGACTATCTTCTAAGAAATATCAGGTTCATTTAAAATGTTGTTGATTATTGTTTTTGCAAAAACTAAGTTATATTATTATGGTAATAACTAGTAGTTAATTATAGCTAGAGTATATAACTGTTAATTATTAGAAATATCAAAAGCAAATACAGTAGCTTAATTTTATTTCAACATCACAAGTTTATGCCTTATAAAACCCACATCTAAATTCAAGTAGTCTGTCTGTCCCATTGGCCATTGGGGTCCCAATTTTCTTCTGTCTACTTCCGGAATCTGGATCCAGGCAGGTAGGAACCCTGCTTTTTCGATAGGTCCTTTTTACGAGTATTTTTCTTTCTCTTTTTGGACCAATAGGGTTACTTCATTAATTTTCAGTTTATTGTTTCAAAAACTTATTTTATCTTTTTCTATATATGAATTCTATTCTATTTACTACTCCTGCCTATATATTACTCCGTAACATATATATACATACATACATGTAACATGTCTCATTAATTTAGTGCTCACATAACTTTGAAAATATAACCATGTGGCACTCGATCAAAAACAAGATCAACCAAAAACAATAAAGCAAAAGAGATCATAAGAGGAAATATATATATAATATACATATGGAAGTTAACTAGTTAGTTATATATTGAATTTTTATTATGAACGTGTAGGAAAGAAAGATTGTTGGTGGTTAAACAATACATACGTCTAGAAAGCAGTGTGTGCTAGTTGCACATGAGTTAAATTAGGTTAATTAGGAGAAAGTTGCTGGCTATGCATGGTATGGATTAAGTAGGGCGGTAATGGGTGGGTGACTATCCATCTACATACATTTATTATTATTATATATATATACATATTGAGAATATATTTCAAGGATTATCTAAATTAAATGTGTCCTACAAACACGTACACTACTATCAAATAATTTTTGCAGAAGATTGAAAAAATACTGACATTCTTCTTGAATCGAGAACAATATTTGGACCATTGGTTACACCTTAAGACACATATATATTAAATAATCTCTATATATTATATATGTGGGTATTTCTAATATAGGCTATCCCTTAAGACATATTTTAACTGTACTATCAATTAATTGATGAACTCAATCTTTTCAAACTTAAAGGAATGTATACACATCATAATGATGTACGTACATTGTTAAAGTCTAATAATTATCCTTTTAAAATGAATAATTTCGAATCATATATGTGGTATGGTTGAGTTCATTGAATGCGGTTTAACACTTTAACATGTATCTTTGGGGCATCCCGTTACATACATACGTACATGTATGTTGTTTTGGTATGGAGAATTGAAGTGGTCAATGAAGAGTATGTACGTACATGTATATATATAGATATAGATGTCAGATGGAGAACGACCATTGACTGAATGCACATATATATGGTTGATTGTACGTTACAATGAGGTGGTTTTATATCTCATCACATTTCCATTTGGTTAGGTTAGGTTGTACTAGCTTATTGTATAGTAGCTTTTGTAAACGTACGTAATGGTCATGATCATATATCTTTTGATGATATGATTTTTACCAGTCCACGATATCTTTTTCTAGAATAAAGCTTTTGTTTTTAATCTTTTTCATATATTAGTCAAGTACATATATACGAGTAGCTTGATAATGTTTGTCTCAATAATAATTAGGTCGACCTTAAAACTTATAACACATGTATCTACATGAGGACGGACTTTAAGATAACAAAAGCTTTAACTAAATACCTAACATATATTATCTTACTTAATTGCTTTAATTTCTGTTGAAACTACATTTCCCAGTTGTCTAAACACGAAATCTTGGCCCAACATCGGATGCTTAGAATTAATCTCCCAATTAACCAAATCAATATACGAATTGCAAATCCTATTTTGAAAGGGCTGGTCAACTTAATTATACGTCTTTTTACAGCTTTATCTTAAGCTGAGAGTTGAATCCGCAACCATTTGGTTTATTATAAAACACATTGTGTAGGCATCAGATAAGTTGGAACAATATCTAGCTTGTTTTGTATTTAAAGAACAGCATGTCCAAAAAGTAACAACCACCAAAAAATTTTGTTGCATTTATGGAAATCTAATTTAATTAGGTAATAATTAAACATAGAGAAACCTTGGTACATAACTGATCTATCCATTAATTCAGCTTAATTACTTATATATTATGCTCTTTTTTTTCAATTGCGTTTCTCAGGTTGGCCATGTTAAGTTGAAGTACTTCAAATTTAGTTGTTTTCGTTAGTTTTAGACTTTAATGTTGGCTTTACATAGTTATCTACTAATAGAGAGGGTTGCTTAATTAATTGCATAGTTTTTCATTAGTTCCTTGGTTTAAAAAAGTACATTATATCATATCTATATATATATGTATCTACAATATGCATATATGTGTACAATCGAAAATATGGTAATTTGAAAGTATCATAATAAGGTAATTTGAAAGTATCATAGCTTTAATTAGTCCCATTAAGACGGCGACGCGGTGAATCTTGTTGGAACCCAATTTAATTTTTGGAAAACTCCAGGATGACGATGGATAAGATGATACTGTTAGTATATGATCACGTAGAAATGAACGTATGTCCAGAAATGATTTAAGCCTACGGGGTCACACGTCTCGACACAAATGTATTTAATATTAATTAATATATTTAATGTATTTAATTAATATGATCACGATTTCAATTAACGAGTGGTCGTTAAAAACTAACGGTTACTAGCTAACGGCGTTAGTTAAGGAAGGCTTAATTTGTAATTAGGAGATTCTAGAAGTTTCCTAATTATAAACTAAAGGGGGCCGGTTTTAACTAATGAGTTTTTAACTCATTGAGTTTGACTTGGTTTCTTATATACTAATCCTAGTTTATATCTAATACGAATCCTAATCTATGTCAAATACGAAAAGGGTTTTGGATATAAAAAGGAAAAAGGAAAAGCCCTCTTTACTTCTTCTCCTCCTTCCTCCTTCTCTTCTAATTCGGCCGAACCTCCCAAGAACAAAGGGATTTTCGGTTTAGTTGTTTGACAAAATCAAGAGATAAAGCAAACGTTGCGGTTCGTGATCAAGTACTAGCATACGTGCATTCACGTGTCGTGTGTGCAATCGTAGAGAAGTTTATTTTAAACTTTCATAAAGTTTCTTGATTTATTCTCATCAATTTAAGGTACACGTTTTCTATCTTGGTTAATTAATTAACTACATAGGTTTTATCTTCCGCTGCGTGCTTTGTGATTTGATTTGATAAATTGTTATATAACCCAACAGTGGTATCACGAGCCTACTATGTATGTTTTTTAATTACCAATTAAATCAAAACTTGAAGGGGGGTTAGGGTCTTGATCTTAAAATTTTCGGATATATATATATATATTTAAATTGTTTTTGTAATTTAATTACATTATTTAAATAAGAAACAAATAATATCTAAATTATTAATATATATATGGTTCGAAATTTTTCCAGAAAATAAAAAAAAAAAAAAATTGTTTTTTTTTTAGGGTTCCTAATCCAAGTTTTGATTAATTACATGTTTATGTGATAAATTGCATGTATATATGGTGTACTTTTAATTATTTAATTGTTAAATAGAAGTAAAAATCATGAATTTTTCATGCAAATTATTCATGATTATTACTTAGATATATTGATATGAAATCTTGATCATTAGGGTTAATTATGCTAGATAATTGAATAATTAATTGTGTGACAATGTGATTATGTTTTGTGAAAGTTTCTGTTTGACACCAGTTCACTAAAAAATTCATAACTAATTAACCGTAAGGAGTTGGAAGCTGAAATCTTTACAGTAGATGCTTGACTCATAGGGCTACAACTTTTATGTTTTGTGCTAAGCCCAGTTCGGCCTTCATCAGGGCCAGATTTGGTCGTGAAGCTGCTGGATTTTCCAGATCAGCATCCTGTTTTATGGTAGATAAATTTGTTATAGATATTTTGGCTTACGCAATCAAGGTAACTTGATGTATGTGGTCTCTTTCCATATGAAAGAGGAGCCAATCTTATACCATAGTGACCAAATTAGGTTAATTACCTTAATTGTTAAGTTGTGTATTTAGTAAGTTTAATTTTGCTTTTTTATGAAAATTGTATGCAAAATTGTTTTTGGAAAAATAAACTTGACTAAATATATCGAAATAAGATTTTGTTTATAAAATTGGTGCCCTAAAATCAAAAGATACACCGGCTCACCCATTTGAACAAACTCTAAGAGAGGTATAAGTCGGAGTGCGCTAGCCTCCTAAAAGGGCGGGTTTTAAATCGCGTTTATCGCATACCTTTGCCCTTGCGCTTCTTTGTGCGTTCGAATGGAGCTACCGAGCTCTTTTGTATTTAAAGGCAATAAAATGAGTTTTATAAACATATTATGTTTAGAAGATATGCATGAATCTTCAAACATAACTTTTTGATCACACATCAAATTGATTGACCCAATAAACTTAAGTTATTGCCACCCAACTCGTAAAGGACACTTGTGGCTGTTGTTTTTACTCACTGGTACACAGTGGTGAAATGGCAGTTGCATGGCAAATCCCACTCACTGGTACACAGTGGTGGACAAATTTGCGCGTTCTTGGTTGGACGACTTAAAGCGAGTTAAGCGGTGAGACCTTGACCCGTGGCAAAAGATGGGACAAAACATGACTACAAATCACTTGATGAATCAAGTGTGATTTGTAGGTCCTATTCTTACTAGGAATTGCACATGAAATGCAATTACTGCTCGTCACTTACCTTTTGAGTGCAATCATTTCTAGCAGATCAACTGATGAAATGATTGTATGTCAATTGGATCCTAGCCTTAATGAAATTAATTGTTTATTTGATAAACATTGGGTAATTGATTTCTTAAGGATATATTATCGAAAATACTGATTTTTGAACTTAATCTGTTTTGTAGATGGCAATGAATCCTTCCACAAACACCAATGCTTTTCGGCAAATGTTTGAAAGAGAAAAGCTTAATGGATCAAATTTCAATGACTGGTATCGTCAACTGAGAATTGTTCTAAGAGTTGAGGAACGCATGGATGTCATTGAAAGGCAATGGCCGACCGAACCAAGTGCTGAATCCACAGCAGCTGAAAAAGCTGAATATAGGATTCAGTACACTAGATTCAATGAAGTTTGTTGTTTGATGCTTGCGAGCATGTCTCCCGAGCTTCAAAAACAATTCGAACTCTACACTCCATATGATATGATCACAGAACTTAAATCCTTGTATGAAAAACAAGCTGGAGTGGAACTGTTCGACTTAGTCGTGGAACTACATGACATGAAACTTGAATCTGGAAAATCGGTTAGCAGTCATGTGCTCAAGATGAAGAGCATTTTTGACAAATTGGATTCGATGGAGTACGCTTATCATAAAGAGGTAAAAGTTGGCATGATTCTCAAATCCCTTACGAAGGAATATGAGGGTTTTGTGCAAAACTATACCATGCACTCTATGAAAAAAAGCGTCAATGAACTTCATGCTATGCTCATTGAATATGAGAAGACGATTCCAAAGAAGGCCAATGACCAAAATGTCCTTATGATTAAGGGGGGTCGGATCCAGAAAGCTAAGAAATCGCACCAAGCTAAAGGCAAGTTTGATGGTAAAGGCAAGGGTAAGCAAGCTGCTTATTCCCCAAAACCAAAGAAAACCCCTCCGGCTAAGAAAGAGCATCCGGCTAAAGACCAGACCTGTCATCATTGTAATGAAGTCGGGCACTGGAAGAGGAACTGTCCAAGTATCTTGCCGAGTTGAATGTGAAGAAGAAGCAAGCAAGCGTTGCTAGTACTTCAGGTATCTTCACTATTGAATTATTTTCCTTTACTAAGCGTAAATCATGGGTTTATGACACTGGCTGTGGAACTCATATCTGTAATGAATTACAGGCTCTTAGGAAAAGGAGGAAGCTGAAGCCTGGAGCTTTGCAGCTGTTCGTGGGCAATGGTCTACCAGCACCTGTTGAAGCTATAGGAGAATATCATTTAGTTCTTCCTTCCGGTTTAATTATTGTTTTAGACAATTGTCATTATGCACCTTCTATCACTAGAGGTGTAGTTTCAGTTTCTTTGTTGAAAGACAACGGATTCATTAATGTTTTTAATGATTATGGCATTTCAGTTTCTAAAAATAATGTTCATTATTTTGATGCTATTGCTTGTGATGGTATTTATGAAATTGATATGCGTGGTTGTGTTTCAAATAATTCAATGTATAATGTTAGCAAAAGAGCCAAGAACTAACTTGGACTCTACTTATCTGTGGCACTGTCGTCTTGGACACATTGGCAAAATCGCATTGAAAGACTTCAACGTGAAGGGATTTTACAATTAAATGATGAATCATTTGATAAATGCGAGTCATGTGTTTCCGGCAAAATGACGAGAAAACCTTTTTCGCATAAACCGGAGAGGGCTAAAGATCTTCTTGGACTCATTCATACCGATGTTTGCGGCCCATTTAGACATGTGTCAAGAAAAGGAGCTAGCTACTTCATAACTTTTACGGATGATTTCAGTCGTTATGGTTATGTTTACTTGCTTAAACATAAACATGAAGTGTTTGAAACATTCAAAGAGTTTAAAAATGAAGTAGAAAATCAACTCGGAAAGACCATCAAGATTCTTCGTTCGGATCGAGGTGGTGAATACTTAAGCCAAGAGTTTAAGGATTATCTGAAAGCGTGTGGAATTGTCCAACAGCTTACTCCTCCATACACTCCTCAACATAATGAGTGTCTGAAAGGAGAAATCGAACCTTGCTAGACATGGTGAGATCTATGATGAGCCTTACGACTCTCCCATTTTCGTTTTGGGATTATGCTCTTGAGACTGCTGTACGCATTCTCAATATGGTTCCAACCAAGAAGGTTGACAAGACACCATATGAATTATGGCATGGAAATGTTCCTAATCTGTCTTACTTAAGAGTCTGGGGATGTGAGGCACTTGTGAAGCGCGATACGCCTGACAAACTTGAACCCAGAACTACTAAGTGCATCTTTGTCGGATACCCTAAGGAAACGATGGGTTACGACTTCTATGATCCCGTCAAAACACTGTTCGCGTTGCTCGATATGCTGAATTCTTTGAAAAGAAATTAGTTCCAGAGAACAGTGGGAGATTGTAGAACTTGATGAGATTCAAGAGGAAGATGTGTCACCTTCTGAAGCTCCTAGACAATCAAGTCTGGAGCTTGGTTGATCTTCCACAAAATGCTCAAACTGTTGGGTGTAAGTGGATCTTCAAGAAGAAGACGGACATGGATGGAAATGTACACACCTATAAAGCTCGTCTCGTGGCGAAAGGTTATACTCAACGTTTCGGTGTTGACTATGATGAGACCTTTTCTCCAGTTGCGGACATTAGAGCTATTAGGATTCTCTTAGCCATAGCTGCGTACTATGACTTTGAGATATGGCAAATGGATGTTAAGACTGCCTTCTTAAATGGTTACTTGGATGAAGAAGTCTATATGGATCAACCTGAAGGTTTTATTGATCCAAAACATCCCAACAAAGTATGCAAGCTTCAAAGGTCCATTTATGGACTAAAGCAAGCATCAAGAAGTTGGAACAAGAGGTTTGATGAAGAAATCAAAAAGTTTGGTTTCGTTCAAAACCCCGATGAGCCATGTGTATATCGCAAAGCTAGTGGGAGTAATGTTACTTTCCTTGTCTTGTATGTTGATGACATATTGATCATAGGAAAACACATTCCAATGTTGCAAGATGTTAAATCCCATCTTGGAAAGTGTTTTGCCATGAAAGATTTAGGAGAAGCGGCATTTATTCTTGGAATCAAGATCTACCGAGATAGATCAAAGCGATTAATTGGACTAAGTCAAAGTGCTTATATTGATAAGGTCTTGAAGCGATTCAAGATGGAGAATTCTAAGCGTGGGTTTACACCTATGCAAGAAGGACTTAGTTTATCTGTCAAACAGGGTGCTACTACACCTAATGAGGTGGAGCGTATGCGAAGAGTCCCTTATGCTTCGGCTGTAGGATCTATTATGTATGCGGTTAGATGCACTAGACCCGATGTGGCGTTCGCGCAGAACATCGTTAGCCGATATCAACAGAATCCAGGTGAAAGTCACTGGACTGCTGTTAAGAGCATTCTGAAGTACCTACGGGCTACTAAAGATATGTTTTTGGTGTATGGAGGAAATCCAGACTTGGAGCTCAAAGTGACCGGATACTGTGATGCTGGATTTCAAACTGATAAAGATGACACGAAGTCTCAGTCAGGATTCGTCTTCGTTCTTAACGGAGGTGCTGTGGATTGGAAAAGCAGCAAGCAAAAAACAGTTGCCATGTCTGCAACAGAGTCTGAGTACATTGCCGCCTCAGAAGCCGCAATGGAAGCAGTCTGGATAAGGAAGTTCATTAGCGGGCTTGACGTGATCCCCTCAAGTGACTTACCCACTGATATGTACTGTGATAATACTGGTGCATTAATCATTGCCAACGAACCCGGAGTTTCAGAAAGGTGCCAGACATTATGCTAGACGATATCACTATGTTCGTGAGCGGATCGAACTAAGTGAAATCAAATTACTCAAAGTTCACACAGATTTTAACTTAGCTGATCCTTTCACAAAAGCTTTGTCTAGGCCCAAGCTTGAAAGGCATGCCGAGGGCATAGGACTTAAATTAGCTAGTTATTTCATGTAAATCTGTTGTTTCGGTATTTGGATAAGGGATGTTAAACAATTTATATTTTTGATAATGAAATAAAGTACTTGATATGTTTGATTTCATTTAATATTAATTGTATCCTATATTTGCATGTTTAATCCTTGAATATTTTAATAAATATTCTAAATTGTCCATTGTCGATTAATTATATGGGAATATAATTGAACTAAGACAAATCTGAGCGATTGGTTATATTCTTGGAATATAAAATGGATGGTCCCACCAAACTCACATGATATCCATAGTTGATGCATATCGGACTACCCCACTAACGAATTCATCACTTTATGGATCAACGTCATTAAGTGAAATTCGTAAATGGTTACTTTATTGATCCTTTGACTTGAGATACAAGCAGGTCAGCATGTATGGATTGCACTTACTTGATATAGTTCTAACTCTCCTGAATAAGGGAGTACATAAAGGGCTATTTTCAGAAAGTGTATTGAAGTATGATGACTGACACGTGTAGTCAATACAGGATTTGTTCCTTCAACTTGAAAGTTGAAGTATGATACCATTGGCGCCCTCATTAGGACTAATTAAGATGTTTGCATGGCCGTGCCCAAATAAATCCAGATGGTTCTCGATTATATTTGGTAATCTCTAATTAGTTATGGAATGAGAAACAGAATCGTTAAATCATGAAATGACATTGATCCGTATTCATGTTTAACACGGTATTTGAACAAAGGGATAATAAATGCCTCAACCATTTAAATATACTTTAAGAAACTATACTTAAATATTTCTGGGAACATTGGCGTGTTGCTAGACGCTAACCAATGTTATTACCTTCATTTGTTACGAGCTCAAGTGGGAGCTGTTAGTATATGATCACGTAGAAATGAACGTATGTCCAGAAATGATTTAAGCCTACGGGGTCACACGTCTCGACACAAATGTATTTAATATTAATTAATATATTGAATGTATTTAATTAATATGATCACGATTTCAATTAACGAGTGGTCGTTAAAAACTAACGGTTACTAGCTAACGGCGTTAGTTAAGGAAGGCTTAATTTGTAATTAGGAGATTCTAGAAGTTTCCTAATTATAAACTAAAGGGGGCCGGTTTTAACTAATGAGTTTTTAACTCATTGAGTTTGACTTGGTTTCTTATATACTAATCCTAGTTTATATCTAATACGAATCCTAATCTATGTCAAATACGAAAAGGGTTTTGGATATAAAAAGGAAAAAGGAAAAGCCCTCTTTACTTCTTCTCCTCCTTCCTCCTTCTCTTCTAATTCGGCCGAACCTCCCAAGAACAAAGGGATTTTCGGTTTAGTTGTTTGACAAAATCAAGAGATAAAGCAAACGTTGCGGTTCGTGATCAAGTACTAGCATACGTGCATTCACGTGTCGTGTGTGCAATCGTAGAGAAGTTTATTTTAAACTTTCATAAAGTTTCTTGATTTATTCTCATCAATTTAAGGTACACGTTTTCTATCTTGGTTAATTAATTAACTACATAGGTTTTATCTTCCGCTGCGTGCTTTGTGATTTGATTTGATAAATTGTTATATAACCCAACATAAACCCTTATCCGAAGTGGGTGCTAAGTGAACGTGACGTATCGTTTAACAAATTGTTAACTTTTCTCACTCTGTTTCTATTCCACCTAACTTCCTTTGTTTGCGTATGATCAATATATGATCATAAGAATCATTGGTCACACGTACGAAGCAATTTTGAGAAAACTTGATTTGAACAAAATTGGAGTCGTGTGCGGTTTTTTGGCGCAAGCAAGTTGGATTGCTAGCTAGAAGAGGATCAGAATTGTTGTTGTCTACATCATATATAATTCTTGGTCAGTTGTGGTAGTCAAGCCCAATTTTCTTTTGTGGACTTTAATTGCGACCATTGACTTTGTATCGCTTCATCTTTTCAATAGTACGTCATCGTTTTTTTATCATGGCTTATCCAAATTGTTTAGATTCGGACCGTCCTGCTACATTTTAATATCATTACTTCTTTGGTTTCAATATATGTAGTATATCTATACGTACCATTGAATTTATTTATTGTCACCTTAATTTGTCGATTGATTGTGCTTGATCTCTTTTGTAATTTGTAGCAATATTCATGAAAAAAATAATCGAACACAGACGATTATATGGTCATCAAAGTATGCGGTCGCACATTTTATGATGAAGACAAGTTCCAAATCTCTAAAAATCTTCTTTATCTCAGTTAAATGGCGTAAAGCAAATGAAATGTGGGTTACAATTGGCACAAGTAAACTAAATTAATTTTAAAACCATATCATCTTTTTTAGTATTTTAAACTATGAAGTAAAACAAAAAGATGCTAAAAATTTCAAATACAACACGAAATAATATCAAGCTAATGTGCCACTTAAATGGAGGAATGATTGTATTTCGTCCTTTGTTCCCCATAGCAACTGGGGATCGACATCATTCATATATTAAAAGCAAATGAATGAATGAAAAGGGAAAACTTGTATGATTTTTTACAAGTCAATAGCAACAATGATGCAAAAGTCAATTGGCTTACAAGGGGCCAATATACAGAGAAAGTTCACACGCACATCCATAATCATTAAATAAGGTAAGATGTCTCTTTACATCCCTTTACATTCGGTACTCAACTTCACATTCAAGCTATTTCATTATGTTCTTAATCACAATTTACACGAATGCGGAATATGTCTGGTTACAAAACTTTTACTAATGTCAATGCTACTTTTCGGAAGAAATTGGAATGATGAATCTAATAACTTAACGTACATTTGTAATGACATTTTATATACGTGCCAACTTTTTAAAGCATGTTGGCTGGTACAAGGTTGGAAGTTAAAACTATTGGGCTTCGTCATCCGAACATGTTGGGAAGTTTAAGCCATGTAGTGCCGGTATATTCTCTAAATCTTCCTTGGCAAATAGAGGCAGCAACCAAAGTGCCTTCCTTGTGCCAAAAACCTACAACACAGCATAACATTTACATGGAACTTATCATGATGTTATAAATAAAAAGTAAGAATCCCTCGTGTTTAATATGCACTAGACAGATTGCAAGTTGAGGTGTTGATGAGTTTACCTGCTCAAAATTTTTCTTCTGTCCCAGATCATATTTCCACCTCACAACTCCTTTCTTCTCATACACCTGTTACAAAAACACAACAAAAAAAATAAAGAAAACTGAAGAGAAGGTTTAATTGTAGATGACAACCATCCACAACTTGCTATCGTATTAGATAAAGAAAAAGGGGGAATTTAATATCTAATACATATATGAAAAGCCGATAATTAATAAATATATAAAAACCAAGGTTTCCTCATGATTACCTCCACGGAAGTAGTATTGCTCGATAGGAGAGACGCATGCATTATTATGAAACATAGAAGGCTTAGTGCAAAAGCCAAATTTAAAACTGCATCAAGTTACAGAATCTATATGAATATGAGAAGCGGTATACGAGAGGTTTCAACTATAAGGTTGATAAAAAATTGAAAGTTACCGAATGTCAAAAATGTAAGAGCAAGATCGCTTGGTGAGGTTGAGCGACCTTTGGCTTCTTTAAAGAATTTCAAGAAACTTGGAAGTAATACTATAGTATCCATTGTTGTCTCCAGAAATGTATACAACTGTATTTTAAAAAAATTAGCTAATATTATAGTTCATTCACACATAAATGATTAGTCAATTTAAATGGCAAGGCGAAGCGAATACCAGGAACAGAAGAAAATATTTATAGTTGCGTGCCCCGACACAGTTCACCACCCATACACAATGATGATCCATCTTCAATACACATCTTTGACCTGCAACATATATGCCAAGTCGTTATTGTGCATTACCAGCATCAAAGTCTAACTATGGGGGGTGTTTGGCATCATGTTTTGAAAGTGATTATGTTATTTGAAATAATCATAGATAATTGGCTGTAACAAAAAAAAATGCATGAGATAGTGTTTGGAATTGTGAAAATTCGTTGTCGAGTATTTGGCAAATATTGGTTATTCAGGGACTTAAAGGACGTATTATCAGAATCAACTCAGTTGCAGGTTTTCTCAAACTGATTATTTCACCCTGAAATAATCAGATAACCGAAACCAATTTCACGCCCAAACACTAGAAATTGATTGTATGTTAAGCAGATAACTACTTTCAAAATACAGTCCCAAACAACCCCGAAATCCAGTAAATCTAACTTACAAACAGAGCAATGATGGCAACGTGGTGGCTTCCCATTTCGACAATTACGGCAGTAGCTTGTTGCTTGTCTACTTTCAAGTACATCCATAGACGTAGAATCTGAAGTATCAGGTCCAGCTTCTAGATTTTCTTCTGATGTGGGTTTCCAGTTTTCAGGAACAGAACCAGGGTCATGCGTAACTACCATGATATAACTCCATGTTAACAATACAAGCTGCAACATATGATATGATATTAAAAAAAGCATGTTTTGTAATTCCTGGTCAACTATATATGTTAATATCTTATAGAAAGGGGTGATCAATCTTTAGTAACTGTCTTGATTACAGACGATACAGACTGATACTAATTATTTATGAGATATGCAAGAGTACTTAAACACAAACACCCCTTTTCATTAAGTGTGTTTTGCCCAGTTTATGAACCAATTCTAAATGGTTACACAAACGCCTTTTGAAGCCGGTCTAATAATGCACCAGCATGAGGTGGAATCTATAAGACAGAGACGTTAAGCGAAAGAATAAAACGAAAATTAGTAAGATTGTATCATTGTCACTGAATTACATGGAGACCCAGCTATAGTATGTGTAAGATGATAATGAAATCCCTTGGGGTTTTCCCTTCTCATTCATATTAATTTATAGAATTACAAATTACATTCGACTATCTTGAACTATTACATTCGACTACCTTGAATTATGACATAATCTAAACTAATACAATATACCATATACACGGTCTAATATACCCCCGCAGTCTAAGGCGGAGGATTCCGGAGACTAAGACTGGACCGAAAATCAATGAATAAAACACGCGGTAGCCCTTTGGTAAAGATGTCAGAGAAGTTATACCGGGACGGAACATGGAGAACACGAACTTGACCACGTTGAACCTTCTCTCGAACGAAGTGAATATCAATCTCGATATGCTTAGTGCGTTGATGCTGGACCGGATTCTCAGAAAGATAAATGGCACTAACATTATCGGTATACACCAAGGAGGCTCGACGAAGAGGATAGCCAAGCTCGAGCAATAAATTGCGAATCCAACATAACTCATAAACAACATTTGCAATGCCCCGATATTCCGCCTCAGCACTAGATCAAGAAACAACTGACTGGCGTTTAGAGGACCAAGAAAGAAGATTGTCCCCCAGAAAAACACAATACCCGGATGTAGAACGGCTAGTGTCAGCCCAGTCAGCATCAGTGTAAGCAACAAGTGTAGACAAAGAAGATGGCCGCATCCATATACCCATATCAAGAGTCCCTTTGACATAACACAAGATGCGTTTTAATGCAAGAAAGTGATCAGTATGAGGAGCATGCATGTGCATGCACACCTGCTGAACGGCATACGAGATATCCGGGCGAGTAAATGTCAGATACTGAAGAGCACCGGCCAAACTACGATACAATGTAGGATCATCAAAGGGAACACCGGCTTGAGCACCAAGGTTGCCCGCAGTGTCAACAGGAGTAGAAACAGGGTTACAATCTTGCATCATAGCCCGTTGGAGAATGTCAGAGGAATAACGGCTTTGAGACAAGAATAACCCATTAGAAGAGCGGGTGACAGAATTACCCAAAAAATAACTGAGAGGACCCATATCCTTCTTGGCAAACTCAGCTGAAAAATGAGACATAAAATGTTGCTTTAGCTAACCTAACGAAGTAACCATAATAATGTCATCAACATATAAGAGAATGTAAGCAGTATCCGTACCACGCCGGTAAATAAACAGTGATCATTCACTGGAACTGTGATAAAAACCCAACCGTGCGACATAGTCGGTAAAGCGCTGGTACCAAGACCGTGGTTCCTGTTTTAGGCCGTACAACGATTTACGCAGCCAACAAACATGATCTGGAAAACGAGCATCCCGAAAACCAGGGGGTTGATGCATAAAAACAGTTTCTGACAAGTGCCCATGGAGAAACGCGTTCTTAACATCAAGTTGAGTAATATCCCACCGCGATTAAGTGCTAAAGAAAGAATTATCCTGATAGTAGCCGATTTGACGACCGGACTAAAAGTGTCTATACAGTCAATGCCCACCTGTTGTGTTCTACCATCTCCCACTAAACGAGCTTTGTACCGCTCAAGAGTCCCGTCAGATTTCAGTTTCTGCTTGTAAATCCACATGCAACGAATAATATTCATACCTGGAGAACGAGGAACTAACTCCCACGTCTTATTATCAATAAGAGCTTTAAACTCATCAGTCATAGCATGGTTCCAAACGGGACTATTAAGAGCTTCGGTTAGGTTTTTAGGCAAGGGAGTGACAGTGGTAGAGGTATTAGGTTTTTAGGCAAGGGAGTGACAGTGGTAGAGGTATTAGGTTTTTAGGCAAGGGAGTGACAGTGGTAGAGGTATTAGGTTTTTAGGCAAGGGAGTGACAGTGGTAGAGGTATTAGGTTTTTAGGCAAGGGAGTGACAGTGGTAGAGGTATTAGGTTTTTAGGCAAGGGAGTGACAGTGGTAGAGGTGTTAGGTTTTTAGGCAAGGGAGTGACAGTGGTAGAGGTATTAGGTTTTTAGGCAAGGGAGTGACAGTGGTAGAGGTATGTAAACTAAAGGGTTGTTTTGGTTTGGAATGACCAGTTTTGCTTCGTGTCTGCATGGGATGAACACTAGCCGGTGGTGTGGGTGAAGGTGGCGGAGAGGGAACAGGAGAGTGGACGGGGGATGTAGGTGGTATGACAGGGGCCTGGACGGTGGTGGGATTGGGCGGTTGTGGTGGACGGGTTCGGTTTCGGGTGTAAGTTTGGGCGAACCTCGAAGGAGTAACCGGGTGTAGCGGCTGGTTGACCTGGCAGTGGGTTGGGACGATTTATCAGGGGGCGGGGATGATGGAAAAAGTGAGGATGAAGATCCGAATCAGTTGTCTTGTGAAGGAAATCATAAGACCGAGGAGACTGAGTATTTTGAAACGGGAAGGTGGACTCATCGAACAACACATGACGAGAAATATGGATTTTCTTGGTCGAAAGGTCATAACACTTATACCCCCGATGATTGGAGGGGTAACCAAGAAAGACGCATGGAGTGGACCTTTGTTGAAGTTTATTGATGGTGGTGGCGGGAAGAAGGGGATAACACAAACACCCCGAAGGTGCGAAGATGTGTGTAGGAGGGGGATTTATGATAAAGAAGATGAGTCGGAGTGTTGAAAGCTTTTAATTTGGAAGGCAGAATGTTAAGAATGTAGGTGGCCATGTCGAGGGCATGATGCCAAAACGACGGTGGAAGAGAAGCATGGGTAAGCAACGTACGAATGATATTATTAATGGAACGTATTTTACGTTCAACTTTCCCATTCTGAGAGGAGGTGTGAGGGCACGAAAAACGAAATTGCATTCCAAATTGTTTACAAAAATTATGAAATTGGTGATTGTTGTACTCGGTTCCATTATCACATTGAATGGTTTTAATAGATTTTTCAAACTGAGTCTTAATGAGACTATGAAATTGTAGAAAAATCGAATAGACACTCGATTTATTTGTTAAGGGATAAGTCCATCTAAAATCAGTATGTAATAACGGTGACCCCCTGTACTAACAACGGGAGAGGTCCAAAGATCACTATGAATAATATCAAACGGTGTGTAAGTAACAGATGATGAATGGAAAAATGGAAGCTTAATATGTTTACCAAACACACATGATTGACAAAGTTTCTTAGTATTCGAACTAGACAAGAAAATAGACGAATTATTATGCAAAAAACGAAGTAAAGTAGAATCCGGGTGCCCTAAACGATGATGTCAAATGTCTTGAGTAAAAGCTGAGGGAGAGCAATTGGTTGGAAGAGATAGCGGATAGAGATCCCCGGAACTGTTGCTTCTAAAAATAGGACGTTTGGTTTTGAAATCCTTCAGAAGAAAACCATACCATATGGATCAAATTCAATGGAAACATTGTTGTCCCTAGTGAGTTTTCTAACAGAGATTAAGTTTTTGATTAAAGAGGGTGAAACAAGGATGTTAGGTAGTTTTAAAGGTGGAAACGGTGGTTTTAGGGTGATTTGGCCAATTCCGGTAGTGGGTATATGGGAACCATTGCCAACGACGATTTGTTTAAAATTATTATTCACATAAGAAGAAAGCATACCTGAGTTGTTGGACATGTGGTTCGTTGCTGCGCTGTCCATATACCATTCAGGATTCAACGACATCGTTTGAAAGGCATAATCTGAAAGGCATAATCGATGTTGGTAGGCGTGTAAGAGTTGTTAGGAATAAACTGCACACGCACACAAACACAAGAACCGGAAAATAACAAAGAAAGGACACGAGAGATTTAACGTGGTATCTCACACTAAACTGTGTGAACTATTCCGCGAGGGGCAAAGAGGTTTTCTATTGATTTTCCACACAATACATGTACAAGAAACAAGAGTATATATAGGCTACAATTAGGGTTAACTAAACTTGGTCTCCAAGTTTCCTAAAGCTGGGCTTAATTGATTAAAGGACTGCCAGCAATAAGCAATAAGGCCTGCTGCCTTCTGCTTTCACAATCAATTTAGACCGGCAGCCTTAATTCTGACTTTGAGTAGCCTTTTAATGGGATGGGCCGTAGACAACAATAACCAACAATCTCCCACTTGGTGTCTTCGGACCTCGAACTGCACCATCTTCAATCTCTTCTGTACATCTGTATTAAGAACCAAATCCTGTTCTTCAATGCGCCCTATTTGCCCCCGGGCCTCCTTATCAGTTCACGTGAAGGCCTGCTGAAACTCCTTGAGTTTCAGCTCATCAGTCACGGCCTAAGTAGTTAAGCACATAAATTTCGGTGTTTCGGTCAAGGACCGGTAAGCGAAATATCGTTTTTTTCGGTGGTATTTCGGTAATTTTAAATATTAATATTTTATATATAAATTTTTATATTTTATAATATATCTATAATTTTTTAGTATATAAAAGTTTGCATATAATATTTTATGTAGTTATTGGACTAAAAAAGATTAAATCAAAATGTAAGGGTTCAAAATGAAAATAATATATGGATTTATAATGGAATACAGTTGTATTCTTTCCACAGTTTAGGTAATCAAAATGGCCAACACACTTATCAAAATTTCCACCTTTTACTTTCACTCATTATGTGACCGACTTTCAAAACAAAAGATCTGCTCTTCTTACTTTCTTCTTGTTCAAGTTCTACACATATTAGCCACCACGATCCATCCCTCTCGCCACCACAGTGACAGGTCTGCCTCCCCCTCTCCCCCTTTTCTCTCTTCTCTATATCCACCACCATATCCACCGATGTGACCATTTTTCAGCCGTTGACCACCGCTGACTGCTGCCAACAGTATTGTCTCCTCCATCCACCATTTCTACAACCTTGATTCCACCTTATATTCTCTCTTGTTTTCTTAAGTTTGGCCAAAATAGTAAAAAAAAATCAAAACCAGTAAAACCACCGAAATTTGGAGGGTTGAATTTCGGTCAAATTTCGGTCAATACCACCGATAATCTCGGAAACGAAATCAAAAACGAAATTTGAAACCGAAATTGGGTCCAATCACCGAAAACCGGTATACCACCGAAATTGATAACATAGGTCACAGCTATCTCTGCCCTGACTCGTTCTCTGTCTCTACCGGCTCCCACTGAAATGAACGGCCAGATCCTGAGAAATCCTGAGAACAAACACTCTCCTTTATAAGCAAGAAATCATCTGGAGAGACTTTATCAGTCGAAATCCTGGTTTTCACAACCCACTGTCGTCTGGAAGCTGCAATTGAAGCTTTGACTATCTTACTGCCAATGCTCCCACTGTCACGATGTCCCTTGACTGGACTTCCTTTTTCTTCAGAACCGATCTATTCTGATCTTCTGATGTCAAGCTAACAAAGTATAACGAACCTCTCTTGTGTCCACGAGCTATCACGAGATTACCTTTAACAACTTTCCACTGCCCGGACTTAACCCCGTGCCCTAGGTCATCCAACTGCCCAACTAAAATTAAACTCTTCTTCAAGCTTGGAATAACCCTCACGTCTCTCAAAGTCCAAGTAGTACCGGATGAAGTTATCAAATCAACATCTCCTATGCCCGTAACATCAAGTATATCATCATTTGCTAGCTTAACCTTTCCGAAGTCCCCTAATTTAAGATTCTTCAACGTCTCACTGTCGTGGGTAGCATGAAACGAAGCACCAGAATCCATTACCCAGGAATCCACACTACTTTCTACACTACAGATTAAAGCATCTGCTTCATCATCTGAAGCAAAAGTAGTATTCACCTCTTTCTTTTATTCGGACATTGATTCCTAAAATGACCGACCTCTTTACAGTTCCAACAGGTCACATCATTTCGAGCCTTAGACGGACTCCTTTTTCTGTTTCCGCTTGTACTACCTCTGTTATTACTCCTTCCTCTACCAACATTCAACAAGTCACTCGATGATTCAACATAATATGACAGCTTTGCCTAGAATTAAATCTCGAATCCTTTCAAAAGTGAGCTTTTTGGATCCTGCTGAACTTGTAACGGCTGTAACAGTTCCGGACCAACTGTCAGGTAATGAAGATAACAGTAGCAAAGCCTGGACCTCATCATCGAATGTTATCTGCACTGACTCAAGTCTAGACAAAATCGAATTCATATTATTGATGTGCACTGTTACTGAACTTCCTTCCTTCATTCTCGTATTCACCAAATCTCGAATCAAGAAAACTTTATTTGCTGTCGAAGGCTTCTCGTACATATTAGACAACGCATCTATGATTTCCGTCACTGTCTTTAGACAACGCATCTATGATTTCCGTCACTGTCTTCTCTTTCAGAATGTTGAACGCAACATCCTTAGATAATGTCAGCCGAATAACTGAATAACTGCCTTAGCTTTCTTATCCAAAGTTTCCCATTCGTCTGGTTTTATACTCTCCGGTCTTTCACCCGACAATACCACATCTAATTCCTTCTGAACTAGCAAATCCTCTACTTGCATCTTCCACCAACTGAAATCTTTCCCATTAAACTTTTCAATCGTAATCTTTCCGTCTTCCGCCATTACACTGACTAAACGAAAATCTGATCACGGAAAAACAAAAAAAAAATCCAAAATCTGCTGAGAACCCTAATCTGCCAAATCGAGCCCTAATCTGCCCCAATTGAACCCTAATCTGCCAAATCGAGCCCTAATCTGCCCCAATTGAACCCTAATCTGCCCAATTGGAACCTAATCTGTTGCTGATTGACTGGATTCCGGAAAAACGGTGGCCACTGAAACCCTAAATCGGACTGATATGAGACAGAACCCCAAATCAGAATTTAAACAGCTGAATAAATCCCCAATTTGCTGCTTGAATTGACTCACAACTTCAATACGACCTAGATCTGAAACAACTGCCCAAAATTGAAAACAGAAAACCCTAATTTTCAATCAGGCCTGTTTCCGGTGGCTGTTTCTGGCGGCAGAACGGCGGCAGCCCCTGAAACTGCTGCAAAACAGTAGCAGTGAAGGTGATTCGGTGGTGTTTCAAGTAGACAGAACCCTAGCAGTCGGCTAGAGTT
Organism: Erigeron breviscapus; assembly: GCA_034093135.1. Lineage (NCBI taxonomy): Eukaryota > Viridiplantae > Streptophyta > Magnoliopsida > Asterales > Asteraceae > Erigeron > Erigeron breviscapus. The sequence continues at coordinate 57,648,682 of CM067167.1, read as the reverse complement.
CAAACAGAAGCGGCGGCGGCCTGAACGGCGGCGACAGCTGTTGAGCTGGCCGGAACCCTAATCTGGGTGACGGCGGCTGGACTTAGCCGGAACCCTAAACTGGGTGACGGCTGGGTGAAGGCTGTGTGATCTGTGTAAAACCTAGCTCTGATACCACTTGTTAGGAATAAACTGCACACGCACACAAACACAAGAACCATAAAATAACAAAGAAAGAAGGACACGAGAGATTTAACGTGGTATCTCACACTAAACTGTGTGAACTATTCCACGGGGGGCAAAGAGGTTTTCTATTGATTTTCCACACAATACATGTACAAGAAACAAGAGTATATATAGGCTACAATTAGGGTTAACTAAACTTGGTCTCCAAGTTTCCTAAAGCTGGGCTTAATTGATTAAAGGGGCCTGCTGCCAGCAATAAGCAATAAGGCCTGCTGCCTTCTGCTTTCACAATCAATTTAGACCGGCAGCCTTAATTCCGACTTTCAGTAGCCTTTTAATGGGCTGGGCCGTAGACAACAATAACCAACAATAGTAATCCCGTGCAGACGCATATGATGCTGATGGAGCTGGTCCAAGTATCCCCGGATTGCGTGACGGTGGTCGAGTCAGGGGAACAGTAGGATAGGGGCATGGTGGAATCGACCATTGAGGATGATGATACGGAACCTGCCATTGTTGCCATTGAGATGAGTAGCCAAAGTTACCGAAGTTGGAGTTCCCATTATTACCACGACCACGACCCCCGCGTCGTCCACCCCTGCCGCGGCCACGAGAGTCATAGCCGCGGACCTGGTTGTATGGTGGTTGGGGATCGTAGCTGATGAAACGGTATTCTGAACCGGAGCCGGAGGGGCCGGGGGGTTTGGAGCCGGATGGTATGTGGTGGCCGTGAGATTGGCACTTGCTGCTTGACGGGCTTTGCGACATTCTTCGAGAACAAGGCGAGATCTGGCGGATTCAAAAATGGGAAGGGTGGCCTATTGTTGAAGAGTTGTAGCCACGTTATCATACTCGACACTTAGGCCCGCAATCAATTGGAGTACCAAGTTCGAATCTGTAGCCACGTTATCATACTCGACACTTAGGCCCGCAATCAATTGGAGTACCAAGTTCGAATCTGCTACCGGGCATCAACATTAGAATGTTGATCAGACAGATGTTTCAATTCTTGACAGTATGCCGATATGGACTGGAAGTCAGATAGCTTGGTGTTGCTGAATTTTTGTTGAAGATACACCGCCCGGGTCGGTTTGTTGTCGAGAAAAATACGTGCAAGAGCAGCCCAAGCTTGTGCTGCAGTGTTATCTGGATGAAGAATGGTTGTCAATAGGTTTGGTGTGATCGTGCTGTAGATCCACTGAAGTACAATGGCATCAAGACGGAGACATTCCGCATCAGTAGGAGAAGGGGATACGGTTGAAGAGGATTCTTTAGCAAGAGGGGTAAGGTGATCCAGGACTTTACACGCAGTGCACTGTACCTTAAAAAGAGCCATCCATGAATTATAGTTGCCTTCTTTGCTATCAAGGGTGATCGGGATGTGGTTGCGGATGTTGGTGACGGTAGTTGCGGGGTGGAAGGGTGTGGTGGTGGCTGCCTGTTTGTCTTTGTCGGAGCCGGCCATAATTATAGAAGAATGTGGAGTGGAAAAAAGTCGACTTGTTAAGCTTGAATATCTGAAACAAAGTCGAACTAACTAAGTTAAACCAACAACACCAATCTAATTATTTGAGCTGCTTAATTAATTCTATCCAATGTGAACACACAAAACCACCCTTTATGGCTAATCGACACCTCCTGCTTGAATGAATGAATGATTTATTCCAAAAAATAAAGTTGGCTGTCGAAATAAAAAAAAAAAAAAAAAAAAGTTGCCGGCTAGTGTGGAGCTAATGAATCGAATAGACAATTTAATTACGAGAGAATTGGGCAGGTGGTGGTTGGTGCGTGAGGGAGCCGCAAAGAAGAGAGCTAATTGGGTTTTGTTGTTGGCTAATGTGGAGCTAATTGGTTGGTGCGTGAGGGAGCCGCAAAGAAAGAACAAGAAAACCTTTTGGTTTTTGTTTCTTTATTTTTCCGATCGGAGAAGAAAAAAATTAAAAGGGTTTTGCCTGGTCTCGTGATATCATGTAAGATGATAATGAAATCCCTTGGGGGTTTTCCCTTCTCATTGATATTAATTTATAGAATTACAAATTACATTCGACTACCTTGAACTATTACATTCGACTACCTTGAACTATGACATAATCTAAACTAATACAATATACCATATACGCGGTCTAATAGTATGTATATACCTGAAAAAGATCGACCATGTGCAACTGACCCAACTGCCATAACAGAAAATAAGGTCATGTAATCTAATCTCAAACTGCCCCCCTCAAGCTAAATGACAGGATCAACGAGTAAATTGGACCAGAATACCAAAAATAATAAGTAGATGGGCCTTAATTTGTGAAAACATCGGTAAATTGCTCTATAGGGAGTAATTCAGCAGAAACAGGATAAGAGAGGACCATTTCACGAAGAAAACGTAAATCAATCTCCATGTGTCTGGTGTGTTGATCTAAACCTCAATTGGCTGACAAGTATGTAGTAAGAGCATAAGACTTCCATAAAAGATCCGTCTATGCCAGTACCCTAATAGATAGAAGAATCTCTTTACCGGAGGAAGATCAATAGGAGTCTGCATAAACTGAGACACCATACTAATTGAATATAGCTGTAGAAATGGGTTTACATAGCACAACACCACCCAATATCGTCATGGGCAGGGTACGGGGAAGGTGGGATGTAGACATAGTGCAACACCAAAATGGTCAAAATCAAGGAGATACCTCTCCTGACCCAAACGAAGAATATGTGAATCTGGTTTGCCCTCCGAGTAAATATATAACTGAGAAGTTAGTTGTTCAATCAAGTCTTTAATCTAAGAGAAGGTGTTGCAAGCAATCATAATACGAGCATATATAACATTGGGCACATCAACTCATGTATCACAGTGACATTTAGTAACCCAAAGAGGAAGACACCTTGTCAAACCATGCAAGAGCACCCAGGAGCCTGTTTAAGGCCTAAATGGCCTCCTTTTAAACAGTAGCATGAAGGGTGGAGGTTGTGCCATATAAGTACCATCAGATACTTCTCCCAATTCACACCTGCTTGATAAATATCCCATCTTCTAGAAAAGACGACCAAAAGAATAAGCTCGGTGGTAGTAGATTACACAACAAGACTAAAAGCCTTGAAAGATTCAAAACCATTTGCACCATGTGACAACTAATATGGACCGTACTCAATCTTATGCACGTATTGACATGGTACAACATTAGCACGTAAGCATGGAGGTTCAAGTACCAAGGTCTAGTTAGCAATTAACATAAAACAATCAATTAGTAAAAAACTATACCATGTCGGAGAATTACTTGTTTGAGAAAATAGTGGCAGACTCATTCAAGAAGATGATAGTTGAGAAACATCGTAAAGAATATGTAGAATGTAATTGAGTTGGTGAGATTGTAGTGTTATCTTCTTTAGCCTGGAGATTGTAATCAGGAGGATGAAAAGGCATAGACAAGGATGACATCACAATGTATAATTGCTAATGGCTTCTTATACGGAGAAAGTTATATAAAACGGAGTCAGGTAGATAACCAAGCCGAGTAATTGAATATTCTAAAATTACAGTGTAATATGTTTAAAGAAATGTGCGGCATTGGAGGCTGACAAAGAACAGAAATTGCCTGAAATAGGGAGAATGTGATGGAGCAAATTCATGGCCACATCCATCCCACAAAAGGATACTATAAAAGAATAAATCTATTAACAAACCAAAATGTAAGAATTGCAGAGTACACGCCTACATGGATCATGGATTATCCCTGCTGATAGTGTGATAGATTAAAGATCTTTAGTAGGACGATGAATAACTAATTTATGGTAAGGACCGTAAGGTACGAGCAAGCAACTTGTAAGATAAGAGTAGATTTTCTGATACGTATAAACTGAAATGACATCTTGAACAATGACACTATATGAACATGTGTGGATCAGATGACTCATATTCACACCACTCGTGGGGAATATTATTCTTAAGACCATTTGCTACAAAGTGAATTAACACCTAAGCACCGCCATGCTATGGGTCAACTGTATAACGATGGAAACAGCGCCGGGCAGTGTGTCCTCGGCTATTACCTATCCAGCCCAAAGCACTGTTTCTTTGTATGACCACATAGAGAACAGGAGTTAAAATTTTGTGCCGATCATGGTGACAGTGACAATAAGAATAAAAGTACAATGATGAAACGTTTGTAGTGTTGTAAACGAGTTCATACACAAAAACGCTTCGACCTGAGCAGTAAAAGAAGGTGGAACATATGCACCATCAATAAGTGTAACCAGGATATAAAAACGGAGAGCAAGACCACTGAGTGTAGCAATACTAAGTCTGTCTACATTACAAACTGAAACTCTTATTGTAGTAAACCGTCAACTAGACTTATACTAGTCTGAGTTGATCACCATCTATGTCAACACTAAGCATGCCTACTCCAACATCACCAAGCACGCTCTTGACATAAAAACATCAAGTCATCTTCAGGTTTTTCCACAATCTGGTGTTAATTATGCTCCTATGTGTTGCTGAGTCAACTATTATAAGTTTATAACATAAAAATAAGGTGACATGGCACTGGTATATTATATACACTGTATCAGTAACTAGACTTGAACAAAATCAAGATTTCCTTTCTTGTTGATGAAAAATACCCAATTTCAAACCACTAGATAGCATATGATAAAGTTATTATCTAATTCTTTAAACAACTTGTATCCGTAAATTTATTGATAGATTATTAGACTTAATTATGTGTTTTGACTCTATTTATAACATTCGTAGTAGGCATTGTTTAAGACTTTACACGATGACTGTTACTTACCAACGAGTGAGATCCAGTTCAATCAATTGTAAGCCTTAATAATCCGATTTATCTATCTATAATACAATGTAGATAGGGTTCCCCAATGCAGATAACACATATTTACAATATCGAATGAAAAACGCATACTTTCTTATAAACCACCCGTTGATTTACATCAACGATTTAACACCCGAATACCAGACTATCATAAGTTCCTAAATCCCTAACTAACTTTGATAACCTATCATAAATGGCACATACATTATCATCATTTATTCAATTAATCACATAAACTTACTACGATAATCGATTTCAATCAAATTTGGCACTTACAAATTGAAAAGGATTAAAGTAAAAGGTTATCAGAACAGAAGCACTTACAAGTAGATGAAAGACGATAATTATGACAGCAGAACCAACAGATGTAAAACCACCATGTGATAGTTGTGGGCCCAAAGTAAGAACAACAACAACATAGTACGAAACACCAATAATTGCGGCAACGAGAAAGATCATTAAGTATCCAAGAAACTTAAGCCCTGAACATAACTTAAACAAGTTGATATCCATTGAATTACCACGCCGGCGATTTATAAACAAACTACTAGTGTCCAACGGTCGCCGTGTTGTTGTGGTTGTGTGAGGAAATAAACGCTTCAGGTATATGTTATTAGTTGAAGTTGCCAGCGTGATTTATCTGATATTGATATAGATATTTTTATAAAGATTATTGTATATGTATATGTATATGGTTAACGGAGAACGTTCCGACGGGGTAACGGGGTTGAGGGAAAGGAAAAGAAAAATAAAACGAGGAAGTCCGAGTTGGTTGGATTCGCATTTTAGATTTTCACTTTATTTAATGGGAGATATTCTCGACTCAAAAAAAAAAACCTACGGCCAAAAAAAAAAACCTACTACCAAAAAGGTTTTTTTATTTATATACTTTGTTAATATTTAATCATTATTATTATTATTTAACATTGAATTCTTATGTTATTGTTATTATTATCTCTTTTAATTTAGTTTGTTGTCCATAGGTTCATTATGTCTTCTTCTTCAACAACAAAAAATAAGACCACATTAGTTCATCTTGAAGATCTTAAGCCAACACATGTTAACCATCATCTACGACTCTGTGTTGTGCATGTATGGACTGTTTCGGAGTGGAACAACCCGAAGAAAATCAAAACGTTCGAGATGGTATTTGTTGATGAATTGGTATGTATTTTTCAAATTATATACTGTACACTTTTTGCAAATTATATACTGTACACTTTTTGTTTCTCTTTTTGTTTCTCTTTTTATTTAACTAAAGTTGGAAAAAAAGGGTAAACTGGAATCAATATTTATATGGAGTTAATTTTCATATGTTTCTTCTTTAGCTTTCGTATTGATTAAGTTGTGATATTGGTCATATTGATGGTTGCTCGAATCATACCGTTACTGTGTAAATTTTTAAATCGTCTATATTTGATGGAAACCAAAAGAAATTACTATTTGCTCGCTAGCTTTTCGTTGCATAAGAAAAGCACTCTTGAATTAGCTTTGACTAAAAGAACATCAAAAGTTGTCATCAAGAATCAATTTACTAAGAATATATATAGAGATTTATGAAGCAGAAACTTACACATCAAGAATTAGTACTTGATCTTCGTACGCAATGCAACTTCTTTATTTTTTAATTATTAATATATGTTTATGTTTATTGATTGATATATAGTTTAATATAAAAGCAAGCTCTGTTTCGACGACAGGTACATTATGAATAAATCGTCTAAGTTGTGCATCTCTTTTTTTTATCAAGCAACTGCTTTCTATGGATGTTTATTGTGTGTCAGAAGTATGTGATAACTAAATTGTAGTATGTTTTTATGTCAAAACCTATCATTATTCATTACTTGACATGTTGATGATGAAATGCTTGATAGCGATGAATCCAATGATGAAGGTGAATGGAACTATTCAGATGAATCAGAAGACGATCCTATGTTTGATATCGATTATTCTGATAATGAGTACGATTCTGATATGTATGATAGGCCTTCCCCGAAGGATTAGTTTATTACGCATTACTTCTTCAACTTTTTGCCTTATTTGAATCGTTTTATGTTTTATTTTTAGGTATTTTAATTTTATTCAGTATCTATTTAATATACTTGAATTTCAAATTTTTAGCTTTGATTAATATATTTTGAGAACTAAAAGAGGAGGTTGGGGGTACACTTGGCACCCCTAATCCCCCTCCTTGAGCCTAATACTCCATCCTAATTAATCCTCTATTTTTATATATTTTTTAAAAATTTTCTAGGCCGACCTATATATATTCTATAAAAAATAAAAAACAAATCTTTTTATCCTTAAAACTCTCCCAAAAATTATTATATATATACAACCTAGGAAAAAACTCTCACGAATTCTCAACAAAAAAAAAAAGTTCGACTACCTCAACAACAAAAAAAAAAGGTTCGACTACCTCACGAATTCTCAAAAAAAAAAAATCGACTTACTCAACAAACAAAAAGGGTTTTTTTATATATATTTTGTTCATGTTTAATCATTATTATTTGACATTGAATTCTTATGTTATTATTATTATTCATCTCTTTTAATTTAGTTCTAGGAAAAAACCCTCACGAATTCTCAACAAAAAAAAAAGGTTCGACTACCTCACGAATTCTCAACAAAAAAAAAAGTTCGACTTACTCAAAACAAAAAGGGTTTTTTTATATATATTTTGTTCATGTTTAATCATTATTATTTGACATTGAATTTTTATGTTATTATTATTATTCATCTCTTTTAATTTAGTTTGTTATCCATTATAGGTTTATTATGGCTTCTTTTTCAACTACAAAAAATAAGACCACGTTAGTTCATCTTGAAGATCTTAACCCAACACATGTTAACCATCATCTACGACTCCGTGTTGTGCATGTATGGACTGTTTCGGATTGGAACAACCCGAAGAAAATCAAAACATTCGAGTTGGTCTAGGAAAAAACCCTCACGAATTCTCAACAAAAAAAAGGTTCGACTAGCTCACGAATTCTCAACAAAAAAAAAAGTTCGACTTACTCAACAAACAAAAATGATTTTTTTAAATATATTTTGTTCATGTTTAATCATTATTATTTGACATTGAATTCTTATGTTATTATTATTATTCATCTCTTTTAATTTAGTTTGTTGTCCATTATAGGTTTATTATGGCTTCTTCTTCAACTACAAAAAATAAGACCACGTTAGTTCATCTTGAAGATCTTAACCCAACACATGTTAACCATCATCTACGACTCCGTGTTGTGCATGTATGGACTGTTTCGGATTGGAACAACCCGAAGAAAATCAAAACATTCGAGATGGTCTTTGTTGATGAATTGGTATGTATTTTTATAATTTTTAAAAGTGTCTACTATATCTGCATATATGTTTTTGGGTTTTTTTTCCTAAACATGCTGCATATTTGTTTTTGAGTTTTTTTTCTTTTTTTGGAAACACATATAAATATATAACCTAAGAAAAAGGGGTAAGAATTTGTTTTTGGGCTTCTTTTCTTTCTTTCTTCAAACTGCAAATTTTTTATTTAACTAACTATTACGAATTAATAAACAAAAGTAACAATTTGCCAATAAAAAAGAAGTTGAAAAAAAAGGGTTGACTAGAATCGATATTGATATAGAGTTAATCTTCATATGTTTCGTTCTTTAATTTGTACTTTATCTATTTGAATTTTATTTAGTTTTGATTTAACATACTTTGATTTTTTTTAAAACTTTGATTTATATATGTTGAGACTACCCGTCCAATGGACGGCCTGAATGCTAGTTTATAATAAGGGATAAGATTAGGAAAAAAAAATCAGTGGAATCCACGTAATTTGAAAGTTCAGCGTTGATAATGAAAGACAATTTTCTCCGTGATTATGGAAACGAACTTTTAGTTAAACTAAAATTTAACATATCCTCATAAAAATTAACTAAAAAGGAAAATAGAAAACACAATAATTGATTTCTGGTAAAAATTAACTAAAAAGGCAAATAGAAAACACATACATATATATGCAATGTTTTAATACGGTATTTTAGTCGTATCAGTGTAGTATTCTGTACCGGTATGGTTAATTTTATATTTTTCTTTGATTTTTATAGAATGCTACAAAACTTGTTATAGTTTAACTAAAATAGTCAAAATACAATTACAATTCACTCAAAATTAATACCAAATAGGTATTTCATAAAAAAATATAAGTGTTATAGTTTACAAAACAAAAAATAACATCAAAGTATCATACAAATCATTTTAAAGAATCTTTAAAAATAAAAAAATAATAAAATGAAATACCGACAACCATTTGGTCTTAGATCAAGTGGCCAGCTGTGGCCCTTTTTGGGAACTGGCGGAGGGGATGTTGGCTTGGAGACTTGGGATCGAATCTTGATTCTCCATGGTTTCGGGCATTTACCTCTTCAGCGTGTGGGCATACGTGTTATCACTCATGTTCTGCGGGAGTGCGCGGGTTTCAACTTTCAGCATACTGCCCACCTTGGATGTCATTGCTGGGGTTTGAATCATTAACATCTAACACTTGTCATTTAAAAAAAAAAATTAAATACTGGTATTACAATACCAGATTTACCAAAAAAACTGAAAAACTGACGGTATTGAATTATGAAAATATCGGACAAAATACCAGGATAATTGTACTGGAGAATTTTCCAATACCGATATTACCGATAATACTATCCGGTATATACCGATATTTAAAACATTGTATATATGGATACATGAGATTCATTTACTTCTAATATCATAATGCAGAAGTACAACCATATTCACCACCATTTGTTGTCCCCACACAAATGAGATTAATCTCAAATTTCTTATAGCATTTTTTTTCAAACATATAGCATTTTTTCCAAACAATTAATTAGTTTTTCTGGTATTAATTATCTTAACATGTTTACCATATCATATCATTATTTTAATATCATATCATGATTTCAAAAAGATAAAAAAAAATATGACAGTAAATACTTGCAAGGAACAGTGGTGGTCAGATGCGCATGGACGGATCCAAACCCCTTCTGTAACATCTCGGATTTTTAACCTATTTCTGTTAACTTTGACCGTTAGTCAACGCTGACAAGTCGTTCGGTACATTATATTTATGTGGATAATTATGTGGTAATTAAGTAGCATAATGTGTGTCATCTATGTGGATAAATTCGGGTATGTGTTTCCCCTTTAGTGTGTCATGTCGATAAATATTTACCATAAATGCTTTATTAATGTGGTATGTATTCCCTATGGTGTCGAATAATTATTAGATGTCGTTAAATGAGGTTTTCTAGATGTGGCTGGTTGGTTAATAGAGTAGGAGGGGTGCTAAGTGTAGATTTTAGGAAACTCGATTGAGTGTGATTAAGGACTAACTAACCATGATTAATATATTCATAACATATTATTAACCCTAATCTAAAATATAGAAAACTCATTTGTTTGTTGCCGTCGAATACCAATAAATAAAAAGGGGCAGCTGTGTTTAGTGTTCGTGGGAATCAAAAGAGGAAAAGGAATTTATTGGTTGTGGTTTTATCTTCTACATCTTGGTTAGATCAAAACGGCCGATCTGAAAAGGAAAAAAAAAATTATGATATGGAGTGAGCATCTCTTCTCTTTGTGGTGAATTGTGAAAAAGCAAGAAAAGATAAAGGTAAATATTGTTTATAAACTTGGATTCTAGTTAAAATAAAAAGAGAAAAAAAAAATCAAAATAAAATAAAAAGAGTGTCATAGCTTTTCTTTGATGTTGTATACTAGCCTGCAAACATCAATTCACAACAAAGCAAATTATTTGTTGTTTTTTTTAATTAATAGTAGACTATATAGGTTGTGTATTTGGTAAAGCAAATGAAATTGTGATTCTGTTTGTGCTTTGACCGATTCTAAGCCATCAAAAAGAAAAGGAATACTATTTGATTTTATTGGGTTTCTAGTTGCCCTAAACCTTAAAACAGTTTTATTAAATTTGTAGTATTTTAAATATGGCTCACAAAGTAAGTATCTTATGCTTTCTTGGTTTTGGTCGATCGAACAAGGAGTCAAAAATATGTTTTACTTTAGAGTTTTATGAGATTGTTAAAGTTAATAAAGAAATATTAATGTAAAGGTTTTATTGTTGTTGCGTCTTATGGGCTCATGTGTAGCAGCAAAGAGAATAAAGAAAGAAATCATAGGCAAGGCAAACTAATATACTATTAAGGGTATAGGTGGTCCGTGACAACAATTCTTTTTAGTGTTTTTGTATAATGTCGGTAAGAAAATATTAGTAGATATGTGTTGGGTTCATTTTAGTGATTAAAGATTTAGTAGCGTTTAGTATTTGCTGCATTTGTTGATCTAATCTTAAATTATTGTTCGTTTATAGGTTATTGGTAATACATGACAAGTTTAGTAAACTATTTTTGTTTGTGGTTTGCGAAGCTTCCAAAGGTAAGATAACTTACTTTTGACACATGAGGGACACAACAAAACATAGATTTGATAATTACTTTCCGTTTTATTATGTTTAAACTATCTCATGCATATGTTGGGTATGAGATTTATGAGGTTACTTTTGGGCATTATTATGCATGCTTATGTATATATGCTTGTGGTAAATGGCTTGTTAGAGCATACCCAATGCCCTCGTTTGGGGTGCTCGTTCGAGGGCCTCGGACGAGTCCACACCGTTGGGTGGGACTCGTCCCTGGCTCGTTCGGGGCTCTCGTCCGGCTGGCTCGTTCCTGCAGGGACGAGTCTTGACATATTTTTTTTTTTTTTTTTTTTTTGAATTGTAACGGCTCAAAAAAAAGAAGGAGACAAAATTAAAGTTTCCCCATTTGGCAACTTTAGTCCCTCTAACGGCTGTTTTGTTCAAAACATGTTCAAAAAAGTGTCAACTTTAGTCCTTAACGGCTAGTTTTTCAAAATGGCTATATATACACTTCAATTGAACCACCATTTCACACCACTCTTCCATATATTCAGTTATATTATACCAAAACACACTTTTGTATACACAAAAATCATCATGAACAACCAGTTTCGTTCGAGTTTATATTGCATAACATGAAGGTTGAAGACGCGGGGTACGCCATAAGCTCACTCGATGATGGAGACGATAATGATCCAATCGTCTTACCTGAGCGTACGTTCCAGGAAAGGATGGCAGTTCACCAACGAACCGGCAAGGAGCTTCGAGATCGCACTATGCATCATGCTCTTCGTCATGATCTTACGGAGCATATATGGCGCCTCCCGGCTTAATGCGTGTTTTTTTAAAATAAACTATTGTAATGTTTTTTTTTAATGTGTGTTTTCTTTATTTTTAATAAGTATTGTAATGTTTTTATTTGTTTTTTTTTTTTTTTTTTTTTTATTTTTAATTTTTTTTTTTTTTATTTGTTGTTTTTTTTAATTAATAGTAGACTATATAGGTTGTGTATTTGGTAAAGCAAATGAAATTGTGATTCTGTTTGTGCTTTGACCGATTCTAAGCCATCAAAAAGAAAAGGAATACTATTTGATTTTATTGGGTTTCTAGTTGCCCTAAACCTTAAAACAGTTTTATTAAATTTGTAGTATTTTAAATATGGCTCACAAAGTAAGTATCTTATGCTTTCTTGGTTTTGGTCGATCGAACAAGGAGTCAAAAATATGTTTTACTTTAGAGTTTTATGAGATTGTTAAAGTTAATAAAGAAATATTAATGTAAAGGTTTTATTGTTGTTGCGTCTTATGGGCTCATGTGTAGCAGCAAAGAGAATAAAGAAAGAAATCATAGGCAAGGCAAACTAATATACTATTAAGGGTATAGGTGGTCCGGCTGGCTCGTTCCTGCAGGGACGAGTCTTGACATATTTTTTTTTTTTTTTTTTTTTTGAATTGTAACGGCTAAAAAAAAAACAAAAAAAAAAAAAAAAAAAAAAAAAAAAAAAAAAAAAAAAAAAAAAAAAAAAAAAAAAAAAAAAAAAAAAAAAAAAAAAAAAAAAAAAAAAAAAAAAAAAAAAAAAAAAAAAAAAAAAAAAAAAAAAAAAAAAAAAAAAAAAAAAAAAAAAAAAAAAAAAAAAAAAAAAAAAAAAAAAAAAAAAAAAAAAAAAAAAAAAAAAAAAAAAAAAAAAAAAAAAAAAAAAAAAAAAAAAAAAAAAAAAAAAAAAAAAAAAAAAAAAAAAAAAAAAAAAAAAAAAAAAAAAAAAAAAAAAAAAAAAAAAAAAAAAAAAAAAAAAAAAAAAAAAAAAAAAAAAAAAAAAAAAAAAAAAAAAAAAAAAAAAAAAAAAAAAAAAAAAAAAAAAAAAAAAAAAAAAAAAAAAAAAAAAAAAAAAAAAAAAAAAAAAAAAAAAAAAAAAAAAAAAAAAAAAAAAAAAAAAAAAAAAAAAAAAAAAAAAAAAAAAAAAAAAAAAAAAAAAATGTTGTGCCCTCAGGTTAGGACTTGAAGCTGATTGGTAGATGGTGAGATGGGTAGCTACTTGTGGAGCTTGAGGATTGTGGCTTTAGTTACCCATAGTTGCATTTATCTACATAGACATATTTATTTAGCCGTTTGGCCATATTTATGTTGGTTGTCTTTTACGTTGATTGTGAATTTCATTTGAGTTATTGTGACGATATTGTCGGTAACACCTTTTGAAACATTTATTTTGTTTTATTGATTCCGTTAGGAATCAAATGGGATTTTTAAATGTCGCTTCCGCAATTTGTTAACGGTGTTATGATTAAAGTTGAATTTTTTTTGAAATCCACATTTTTATAAAGCAGGGTGTTACAAAATGGTATCAGAGCAGTAGTTTAAGTGAACCATTGGCCATAGGTGTGGGTCATGGACTTAAACTAGTAGTGTTCTTACACATTTGTGCTTAGGTAATTGTGCCTTAGCCTTAAGGAGCTTTCTTTTAGGACGGGATTGGGTTGAGTGTGAGATTTGGGTCGAGAATTTTATCCGTTTGTTGTATATATGCCTATTTATATTGTCTAGCCTTTATTTTTTTTACTTCTCGCTATTTTTGTTGCTAAATCTTTCGGTGCTTTCGGTAGACGATTCTTTTCCGAATGTCTATTCCCCTGTATTGAATTTGTTAAATGTGTTGAATTGGGATTCATGAGGAGTTAATGAGTAAGAAGATTAAATGTCGATATGTGGTGTTGTTTATGTAAAAGTTGGAGTGGTATATGAAGTTGATAATGTTGTGAGTTTGTAGTGTAAGTTGTAGTCCCTTTAGGGCACTTTATAGGATTAAATATCCTTATGATGTTGTTTACGTGGAATTGTGTGACTGTGCCTATACATATGTGTGCGATATATTCTTTATTAAAATATTTTAATTGGAAATCCTTGTTTTGTACCAACCTGTTATCTTACTCGGCTTTTAAGCTGACACTTGTGTTTTGTGGAAAAAAATGTTGTGCCCTCAGGTTAGGACTTGAAGCTGATTGGTAGATGGTGAGATGGGTAGCTACTTGTGGAGCTTGAGGATTGTGGCTTTAGTTACCCATAGTTGCATTTATCTACATAGACATATTTATTTAGCCGTTTGGCCATATTTATGTTGGTTGTCTTTTACGTTGATTGTGAATTTCATTTGAGTTATTGTGACGATATTGTCGGTAACACCTTTTGAAACATTTATTTTGTTTTATTGATTCCGTTAGGAATCAAATGGGATTTTTAAATGTCGCTTCCGCAATTTGTTAACGGTGTTATGATTAAAGTTGAATTCTTTTTGAAATCCACATTTTTATAAAGCAGGGTGTTACAAAATGGTATCAGAGCAGTAGTTTAAGTGAACCATTGGCCATAGGTGTGGGTCATGGACTTAAACTAGTAGTGTTCTTACACATTTGTGCTTAGGTAATTGTGCCTTAGCCTTAAGGAGCTTTCTTTTAGGACGGGATTGGGTTGAGTGTGAGATTTGGGTCGAGAATTTTATCCGTTTGTTGTATATATGCCTATTTATATTGTCTAGCCTTTATTTTTTTTACTTCTCGCTATTTTTGTTGCTAAATCTTTCGGTGCTTTCGGTAGACGATTCTTTTCCGAATGTCTATTCCCCTGTATTGAATTTGTTAAATGTGTTGAATTGGGATTCATGAGGAGTTAATGAGTAAGAAGATTAAATGTCGATATGTGGTGTTGTTTATGTAAAAGTTGGAGTGGTATATGAAGTTGATAATGTTGTGAGTTTGTGGTGTAAGTTGTAGTCCCTGTTGTGGTGCCCACTAGGTTAGTAAAAATGACTAGTGAGAATGAAGTGTGGGAATGTTGGCAAATGAGTATATTTGATAATTTTCCAAAGGAAGAGGTAGAATCGGTGATACACAAGTGGAGTAATGAACATGCGTATGCAAGGGTACAATTACAATTATGGTCCGGAACGTAATTGCAAATGTATCACGACACGAGCGTGTTTGTGTGGCTCCGCATGTGTTGATCGGTGTGGAATGTGATTGAGTTAGTGAGATTTTTATGTAGTACTATACTGTTTGTGTTGAGAGTAATCATTGTGTTATAACTCTAATTACATTGATACCCGAAGTGTGTGGAATTGAGTATCTTTTGAGATAAAGGAAGTTGATAGTGAAAAACAAGAATTGTGTGAATTTTTCATAGCACATTGAGGCAAAATCTCAAGCCTAGTTGCAAGAGTTTTTGTTGATTGTGTAGAATACATGTCCGGTGATAAAATAATGTTTAGTTTTAAGATAAAGTAAAACAAATTTAGAAGGGAATAATTGTAATTTTAACTTGAAAAGGTTTTTGTAACACTTTTACCATCTTAGGGATGGTTAGTGAAAAAAATTATTATAAGGGAAGGTTAAATGATAAAATGATCAAACCATGAAGACGGTTTTTGTAATTTACTCTAGTTAATATTTTAATCAACTTCTTAGACCTATCAACCAATTACCACCTCCAACGTCATCCTCACCATTATGTTTCCTAAGGGGAGGCGGAGTGGGAAAATTTTTTTTATCAACCCTCCCAAATTCATCCAATAACATCCATCCAACTCATTTTAATCTTTCAACCCTTCCAACCAACCCTCCCAACCATTTTTACTGGCACCCCATAAATCTTCAACCCTCCTAAATTTTTCACCAATCACACACTCTCTCTCTCTCTTTTAAAGTCTTGGTCCCCACACACTCTCTCTTCTCTCTCCATTTATGCTCCAAGGGTAATAAGCCCTCTACCCAACCCTCTAAGCCATAAATTCACTACCGGCGGCGGTGTTTTTGAATTTATGAGCCCATAAATTCACCATACCTCCCACCACTCCGCCTCCCCTAACATGTTTATATAATTTCTTAGACCTACTAAACTATTAACCACCGGTAATAAAATTTCGAAGGATCCGTAAAAAGATAACGAATCTAAACGTTATTTTTAAATAGGGATGATATTGAGGCGATTTAAATACAAAAGAAATATGATTATTTTTTTATTGGATAATAATGTTTTTGATGAATACCAATGCTTCTATGACCAGATCAGAAATCGAACTGGTGTCCTTTTGATATTTATTGTTTTATCAATATATTAATTCACATTAGAATGGATAATGGTTGATACACCACCAATTTTAGTCATATACCACTTAATATGTTACAATATTGTAAAGTACAACATTTGAAAGTGGTGAACGGATATGTTTTATAGTCTAACTTTAAGTTTCATTAAATTTACAACACTAAATCTATATAAGAGCCAATTTAAATTTCATTTAGATATTATTAATATTACAATCACGGTCGCCTTATCTACAGTAACTTTTCCCTTTTTTACTTTTTACCACCTAACTTTAAGGTTTTTGATTTTTGCCCCAAACTTTTATTTTTCTTATATTTTGCCCCATTTACATTTAAAGGTTCGCCGACAATTGTTTACAGATTACCGCAACCGCCTTTCACTGCCGCCATCAATTTCTTGTCCAAAGCCAAACACATCAAAAACAGAATACATCTCCAAGAAACAGAAAAAATAAAATACATCTCTAAAAATGATAGATACTGTTCATACAAACAAAAAAAAAACCATTCCAGCCACCGCTTTGCTTTTTTGCTGATTGTTGACCAAATTGGACACTACTTCCAAAAACCATATCTATTCTCCACACACACAAAGGTTATAATTTCCAGGTAGTGTTTGACGGAAGCGAACACTGCCGAGATCTTGACTGAAGAAATTGGATACGACGGGCGGAGAATGACGGTGGCAGTAGAGAAGATATTTGTTATTCTTTGGCTTGCTTCTTCACTTTATAGATATAGATCCATTTTAGTATAGCTATATCTCCGATCTATCTATGTCTCTATATATACCTTGTTTAAGGGTATTGTTACACTTAAATTTATGAAATTAGATTATGATTATGAGAATTATTATACTTGCTGGCGGTTCCCAATTGGTGTGAAACTATCAGATTGCTTCACGCCACCAA
The DNA here is from genome assembly GCA_034093135.1 of Erigeron breviscapus. Classification (NCBI taxonomy): domain Eukaryota; kingdom Viridiplantae; phylum Streptophyta; class Magnoliopsida; order Asterales; family Asteraceae; genus Erigeron; species Erigeron breviscapus. The sequence continues at coordinate 57,631,272 of CM067167.1, read as the reverse complement.
GTGTAAGTGTGAGTGTTTGTGTATTTTTCATTGGGCTCTCCAATAGATTATTTGGAGGTATTTATAGGGCCTAAAGGAAAGATCTAGAGATTGGTCCCCTTAGGTGTGACGTTTGTTGGTCAGAAGCCGTTATTCGGTGTGGCTTGTAGCATAACAAACTTTGTCTTATTTCCATAAGCGACAGAGTGGTCTGAGCATCAGTACTTGAGTTACGTCATGTTCAGTACAAGTCCAGTGTCCTAGAGTGTTAAAAGGTTCCGGTTGGAGAAAGGGGACCGGAGCCTCGTTGTTAATTGGCTCCGGCCTACTTAGCCTTTAGGTATATACTGTTTAGTATCGTATGTATGACTTAATTTCTGTTCAAGGGATTATACATCATCATACCTCCAACAATATTTGCTAACAACGACTTTCCAGCAACGTTGTGTAAACGACATAGAATTAAGGGGGGTTAAATAATCTCAGATTAATGGTAGAGGGATTTTTACATAGGTCCCTTTTACATATGTTGAAAGAATGAAAGGTAGGTACATGATGTTAAACTAATGGAGTAATGTAAAACGGTGGGTATTTATTTTGAGAAAGTGGAAAACAACTTGCAACATTAACCAAACGGTGGGTATTCATTTTTATTTTCTTTTCACCTTTTTCTTGTATCTAACTACATTCACATAGTAGTTAAAAATCACATAGATCAGTTGATTATACTCCGTATTACATGATAATTGATCTAAATTACACTAATGAAAATCATATTGGCAGTAAATAATGATTAATAATATTTTGTTTTTCATAATCAAATTATTTAATAATATATACATCTATATTTAGTTAGAAATTGTTATTTGAAAATATATTATTAGATATTCAATAAAATGTACTTTAGAAAAAGGTTATAAAATTTGGTATTAAAAAAATAACTAAACATAACATAACCACAATTATAGATGTTACAATTATATAAAACTATTTACAATTGTTAGGGCATCCCCATAATGAATTTAAAAAACTCTTTTGTTGAAAAAGAGTGAAAATGTATAAGAGTTTTTCATAAAAGAAAAACTTTATTCCCAACAGCAAATAAATTTTCAAAAGAAAAAAAATTGTAAAGGTAACACCCAATGTCTTTTTTCATAGGTTTTAGGTCTCAATACTTCGACGACGTATGAGGGAGGTTGAATTGTAGACAGTCTTTCCTTTACCTATGTAGAGAGACTTTTTCCAAGTTTTATCTAAATAATTGAAAATGATCTCCGGCTTTTGATTATCCGCAACAACGCGCGGAGATATTTAACTAGTTATAATCTAATTAAGGTATTAAAAATTCCCAACAGCAAATAAATTTTCAAAAGAAAAAAATTGTAAAGGTAACACCCAATGTCCTTTTTTCATAGGTTTTAGGTCTCAATACTTCGACGACGTATGAGGGAGGTTGAATTGTAGACAGTCTTTCCTTTACCTATGTAGAGAGACTTTTTCCAGGTTTTATCTAAATAATTGAAAATGATCTCCGGCTTTTGATTATCCGCAACAACGCGCGGAGATATTTAACTAGTTGTCATTATTTATTAAGTTATTTAAAAATAAATAAAATTTCATCCTCAATTTCATTGTACTTTGAAAAAAACTGATAGTAATAATGGAATCACGGAAGTGTGAACAGAGAAATAGATATCGTGTCTTGAAATGCATAATGTTGATATGACAAAGGTGGTGTATTTTTTGTTTTATTTATTTACTGTAGGAGCATGGAGTGTTATGTAAGGTGCATTGACAATAGCTTTGCCTATATAGTCCTTTGAAAATTGGGATGGAAAATTACATTTGTTATGTTCATTCAAATTATCTTTATTATATGATGTATTATTTTTATTCAACTATCTTATTATATATGTGAGATATAGCACATCTTTTTGCTGTGCTATACGCATCTTACTAATATCAATACTAAAAATTTATTTAAGGTTATAAGTAAAACTATTATATTCCATATCAAATTAGTTTTATTATATGATGTATTATTTTTATTCAACTATCTTATTATATATGTGATATATAGCATATCTTTTTGCTGTGCTATACGCATCTTACTAATATCAATACTAAAAATTTATTTAAGGTTATAAGTAAAACTATTATATTCCATATCAAATTAGTTTGCTTTAGTAACAAGAAAAATAAATATATTTCTTCCCCCATTTTAAATGAAAATTATAAATATAAAATATGATACATATATTTGATTTGCACTTTTTCTTTATATTTGCACATATGAATGAAAAGTAAAGAAAAAAAGAAAATAGATATTTTATATATTTATATATAATGGAAAGTCAAACACTATTTTTTTATTTCCATCTCCATTCATTTATTTGCTTTATTCTTTTGAATTGTATTTGAAAAATTAGGAAGTCTACTTGATAAAAAGTATAGTTGAACACTTTTTTTCTAACACATCCCCTCATCTTTAGTTGTCAAGTGTCTTGTTGCATTAATATATGTCCTTTAATTAAACTAAATTAAGTAATCTACAAATTATAAAAACATATACTTGACATGTGTTTGTTAGACAATGTTTCTACATGTGCTAACAAAGTACCAGTTGTACATATTTATGAAATACATTATTGACACTTGAAATACAAAGTACCAGTTGTACATATCTATGATCAATTATGAAATTTAGAAAATGTACAATCATAAAAGAACATAAACATATGTGTAAATATTACACTGTACATGACTAAAAGAACTCATTTAAATGAAGTAAAAAAAAACGAAGACAAAACGGATTCATGCCATACTTAGTGACTGTTTGGCAAGGGGATTTTTGGGGTTTTTTAGGGGCTAGGGGATTGGACTTTGAAAAAGAAACTCCTCCAAAAACAAAAAGCCTGGTTTGGATATAAAGGGCTTTGGCTATTTATTTTCAAAAAAAAGCCCCAAAGAGCTAGAAAAAATAATCCCCATGGAAGAAGCGTTCAAAAAAAATCCCCATCCCCTAATTATCGAAATTACCCCAATAACCTCCACATCTAAGCCACGTTCCTTTTGGTTCTCCCAGTTTCTATGCATGATTAATAACAAACTCTACATATATTTTTCTTCAAAATTTGTTCACCGATCACTTTGTTATTAGTATATCATCCTTCGTTATCAATTTCAGAGCTTAATTTCATCATTTGATTCGATTTTCAATAAGCTCGGCAAATCTTGTGTTGGCTGAATTTGGTTAAGTGTTGATTCTATTTACGCTGTTTGCAGAGATTTAAGCTCGGCAAATACTTGTGTTGGCTGAATTTGGTTAAGTGTTGATTCTATTTACACTGTTTGCAGAGATTTAAGCTCGGCAAATACTTGTGTTGGCTGAATTTGGTTAAGTGTTGATTCTATTTACACTGTTTGCAGAGATTTAAGCTCGGCAAATACTTGTGTTGGCTGAATTTGGTTAAGTGTTGATTCTATTTACACTGTTTGCAGAGATATTAAGCTCGGCAAATACTTGTGTTGGCTGAATTTGGTTAAGTGTTGATTCTATTTACACTGTTTGCAGAGATTTAAGCTCGGCAAATACTTGTGTTGGCTGAATTTGGTTAAGTGTTGATTCTATTTACACTGTTTGCAGAGATATTATCTCGGCAAATAGTTGATTTGTTTATCTTTATGTAAATTGTACTTATATTGTAATGTAGTTAATATGGAAGGGGGCATAGTGTAAATTGTTCATATGTATATAAACCCCCTCCATAATGCAAAATGTAACCTTTGAACCCCATAATGCAAACTAATCTTTCCCTGACATCTACACTTTCTCTCTCTACCCTCTCTCACTAAAACCTCCATTAACACACACTAAAACTCAAATTCTCATCTTTACATTTGGTATCAGAGCACAATCAGCATATCTGAACGATCCACAAGCTTATTTGAAGCTTATTTTGTGCTTATTTTCTGGAATTTTGAGTTTTTCTGAATATCTCATTTGCCGAGATCACTGTTCTAGTGATTTCTACAAAATTAGTGTGTTTTTCTTCAAACTTTGTTCACCGATCACTTTGTTATTAGTATATCATCCTTCGTTATCAATTTCAGAGCTTAATTTCATCATTTGATTCGATTTTCAATAAGCTCGGCAAATACTTGTGTTGGCTGAATTTGGTTAAGTGTTGATTCTATTTGTGCTGTTTGCAGAGATTTAAGCTCGGCAAATACTTGTGTTGGCTGAATTTGGTTAAGTGTTGATTCTATTTACACTGTTTGCAGAGATATTAAGCTCGGCAAATACTTGTGTTGGCTGAATTTGGTTAAGTGTTGATTCTATTTACACTGTTTGCAGAGATTTAAGCTCGGCAAATACTTGTGTTGGCTGAATTTGGTTAAGTGTTGATTCTATTTACACTGTTTGCAGAGATTTAAGCTCGGCAAATACTTGTGTTGGCTGAATTTGGTTAAGTGTTGATTCTATTTACACTGTTTGCAGAGATATTAAGCTCGGCAAATACTTGTGTTGGCTGAATTTGGTTAAGTGTTGATTCTATTTACACTGTTTGCAGAGATTTAAGCTCGGCAAATACTTGTGTTGGCTGAATTTGGTTAAGTGTTGATTCTATTTACACTGTTTGCAGAGAATTAAGCTCGGCAAATACTTGTGTTGGCTGAATTTGGTTAAGTGTTGATTCTATTTACACTATTTGCAGAGATATTATCTCGGCAAATATATTTGCAGAGATTTAAGCTCGGCAAATACTTGTGTTGGCTGAATTTGGTTAAGTGTTGATTCTATTTACACTGTTTGCAGAGATATTAATCTCGGCAAATACTTGTGTTGGCTGAATTTGGTTAAGTGTTGATTCTATTTACACTGTTTGCAGAGATTTAAGCTCGGCAAATACTTGTGTTGGCTGAATTTGGTTAAGTGTTGATTCTATTTACACTGTTTGCAGAGATATTAAGCTCGGCAAATACTTGTGTTGGCTGAATTTGGTTAAGTGTTGATTCTATTTACACTGTTTGCAGAGATTTAAGCTCGGCAAATACTTGTGTTGGCTGAATTTGGTTAAGTGTTGATTCTATTTACACTGTTTGCAGAGATTTAAGCTCGGCAAATACTTGTGTTGGCTGAATTTGGTTAAGTGTTGATTCTATTTACACTGTTTGCAGAGATATTAAGCTCGGCAAATACTTGTGTTGGCTGAATTTGGTTAAGTGTTGATTCTATTTACACTGTTTGCAGAGATTTAAGCTCGGCAAATACTTGTGTTGGCTGAATTTGGTTAAGTGTTGATTCTATTTACACTGTTTGCAGAGAATTAAGCTCGGCAAATACTTGTGTTGGCTGAATTTGGTTAAGTGTTGATTCTATTTACACTGTTTGCAGAGATATTATCTCGGCAAATACTTGTGTTGGCTGAATTTGGTTAAGTGTTGATTCTATTTACACTGTTTGCAGAGATTTAAGCTCGGCAAATACTTGTGTTGGCTGAATTTGGTTAAGTGTTGATTCTATTTACACTGTTTGCAGAGATATTAAGCTCGGCAAATACTTGTGTTGGCTGAATTTGGTTAAGTGTTGATTCTATTTACACTATTTGCAGAGATATAATCTCGGCAAATACTTGTGTTGGCTGAATTTGGTTAAGTGTTGATTCTATTTACACTGTTTGCAGAGAATTAAGCTCGGCAAATACTTGTGTTGGCTGAATTTGGTTAAGTGTTGATTCTATTTACACTGTTTGCAGAGATATTATCTCGGCAAATACAGTTGAAGTTGGTTGTTGATCAGTGTGTTCGTATTGTGACTTGGCTGATTATACCATTTGCCGAAGAAAAAGCTCGGCACTTAGTTGAATTAGATTTGTCAAATTTTCATTTTCAAGAAAATTGATTCAAAATCATTTTTGATCAATATTCTTCAAGTGGGCAGAAAATAAAAAAAAAAAAAAAAAAAAAAAAAAAAAAAAAAAAAAAAAAAAAAAAAAAAAAAAAAAAAAAAAAAAAAAAAAAAAAAAAAAAAAAAAAAAAAAAAAAAAAAAAAAAAAAAAAAAAAAAAAAAAAAAAAAAAAAAAAAAAAAAAAAAAAAAAAAAAAAAAAAAAAAAAAAAAAAAAAAAAAAAAAAAAAAAAAAAAAAAAAAAAAAAAAAAAAAAAAAAAAAAAAAAAAAAAAAAAAAAAAAAAAAAAAAAAAAAAAAAAAAAAAAAAAAAAAAAAAAAAAAAAAAAAAAAAAAAAAAAAAAAAAAAAAAAAAAAAAAAAAAAAAAAAAAAAAAAAAAAAAAAAAAAAAAAAAAAAAAAAAAAAAAAAAAAAAAAAAAAAAAAAAAAAAAAAAAAAAAAAAAAAAAAAAAAAAAAAAAAAAAAAAAAAAAAAAAAAAAAAAAAAAAAAAAAAAAAAAAAAAAAAAAAAAAAAAAAAAAAAAAAAAAAAAAAAAAAAAAAAAAAAAAAAAAAAAAAAAAAAAAAAAAAAAAAAAAAAAAAAAAAAAAAAAAAAAAAAAAAAAAAAAAAAAAAAAAAAAAAAAAAAAAAAAAAAAAAAAAAAAAAAAAAAAAAAAAAAAAAAAAAAAAAAAAAAAAAAAAAAAAAAAAAAAAAAAAAAAAAAAAAAAAAAAAAAAAAAAAAAAAAAAAAAAAAAAAAAAAAAAAAAAAAAAAAAAAAAAAAAAAAAAAAAAAAAAAAAAAAAAAAAAAAAAAAAAAAAAAAAAAAAAAAAAAAAAAAAAAAAAAAAAAAAAAAAAAAAAAAAAAAAAAAAAAAAAAAAAAAAAAAAAAAAAAAAAAAAAAAAAAAAAAAAAAAAAAAAAAAAAAAAAAAAAAAAAAAAAAAAAAAAAAAAAAAAAAAAAAAAAAAAAAAAAAAAAAAAAAAAAAAAAAAAAAAAAAAAAAAAAAAAAAAAAAAAAAAAAAAAAAAAAAAAAAAAAAAAAAAAAAAAAAAAAAAAAAAAAAAAAAAAAAAAAAAAAAAAAAAAAAAAAAAAAAAAAAAAAAAAAAAAAAAAAAAAAAAAAAAAAAAAAAAAAAAAAAAAAAAAAAAAAAAAAAAAAAAAAAAAAAAAAAAAAAAAAAAAAAAAAAAAAAAAAAAAAAAAAAAAAAAAAAAAAAAAAAAAAAAAAAAAAAAAAAAAAAAAAAAAAAAAAAAAAAAAAAAAAAAAAAAAAAAAAAAAAAAAAAAAAAAAAAAAAAAAAAAAAAAAAAAAAAAAAAAAAAAAAAAAAAAAAAAAAAAAAAAAAAAAAAAAAAAAAAAAAAAAAAAAAAAAAAAAAAAAAAAAAAAAAAAAAAAAAAAAAAAAAAAAAAAAAAAAAAAAAAAAAAAAAAAAAAAAAAAAAAAAAAAAAAAAAAAAAAAAAAAAAAAAAAAAAAAAAAAAAAAAAAAAAAAAAAAAAAAAAAAAAAAAAAAAAAAAAAAAAAAAAAAAAAAAAAAAAAAAAAAAAAAAAAAAAAAAAAAAAAAAAAAAAAAAAAAAAAAAAAAAAAAAAAAAAAAAAAAAAAAAAAAAAAAAAAAAAAAAAAAAAAAAAAAAAAAAAAAAAAAAAAAAAAAAAAAAAAAAAAAAAAAAAAAAAAAAAAAAAAAAAAAAAAAAAAAAAAAAAAAAAAAAAAAAAAAAAAAAAAAAAAAAAAAAAAAAAAAAAAAAAAAAAAAAAAAAAAAAAAAAAAAAAAAAAAAAAAAAAAAAAAAAAAAAAAAAAAAAAAAAAAAAAAAAAAAAAAAAAAAAAAAAAAAAAAAAAAAAAAAAAAAAAAAAAAAAAAAAAAAAAAAAAAAAAAAAAAGAAATCTTCAAGAGTTTCAAGACAGAACTTTGTTGAATATGAAACTGATTCTGATTCAAGTGAAATGAGTGATTCTGATTTGGATGAAAGGCAACAAGAAATATACAAGGAACTTGCTTATTTCACAAAGGCTTTCAAGAAGAAATTCTTCAAGAAGAAACCAACAAACAATCAACTTAGGATCTCATCAGTTTCTTCTTATGCAAAGAATGCAAATGCTCCTAAGTTTGAAACCAAGAAAGAATATGTTGGTGGCGAGAAGAAATTTGATAATCAGAAGAAGTTTGAGAAGAAGGTCATGGATAAGAGGAATGAGGACAAGAAATGTTACAATTGTGGTCTTCCAGGACACTTTGCCATTAATTGCACTAAACCTCGTCAGAAGAACTCGGAGTACTACAAGTACAAACTTTTGCTTGCAAGACAAGAGGAAAGTGGAATTGCTCTTCTCGCTGAGGATGACAAATGGCTACACCTTTCTGATGAAGAGACAGATGAACTTGCAGCGAATGTGTGCTTCATGACAAAGATCAAGAAGTCAAAGGAGTTAGAGGAGGTTGATGAAGGTTCTTCAGAAGATGATCAGGTAATCACTATTCCAAAGAAAGTGCTACAACATTATATGAATATGAGTAATGAAGCAATGGAATATGGTAGAGGGTTGAGTAAACAGATTTCAAAATTAACCAAAGATTTGGAAGACAAAGAAAACGAATTTCAAAATTCTAAAGATAAATTTGATTTACTTCAAAAGGATTTTGACAATTTGAAATCTGAAAAAGCTGCAGTCACTTTTACTCCAAACTCCAAATTGCATCTTGAAAAACAAGAACTTGAAACCAAAGTTCTTGAGTTAAGCAAGACCGTCAGACAATTACAAGTTGAAAAGACCAATGAGATGTTTCGAGCAAATGCTTTGGCTGAGGACATTGAGTCTTTAAATGTGAAATTGAAAGAATCAACCCCTGATTTGAAGGAATTTGAAGACAAAATTTCTGACCTAAAATATGAGTGTTGTATAAAAGATTCTCTTAAACAAAAACTTGATAAAGAAAATGATGAGCTTAAAGCTGAAATCAAGTCTTATCAAGAAAAGTTGTATAAGATTAATCGATCATATCAACAAATCTTTTTGAATAGGCCAAGAAATTCAAAAACTGCATTCAATTCAGGGTTGGGTTATGTCAATCCAAAACTTTTGCTCGAAGCACAAGAAGAAATCCCATCATTGTATAAGGAATCTTATTTGAGAAGTGGGATGACTGACCAGTTTGTGAGACCAAGTGATAGTGATTTTGAGGCTGATGATTTTCTAAAGAAGGGTGAAAAGTTCTATTTTAACTATGAGTTAATGGATGAGAATGATTTTAACTATGAGTTAATGGATGAGACATATGATTTTTTCAGTCACCCTGTGCATAAAAGTGAAAAAGATGATCATGAGGTTGAAATACCTGAAATTCTTGAGTGTTTTAAAGAAAAACCATTAGAAGAACCTATTCAAATTCCAAAACCAGAAAATTTAAGACCTTATGTTCCACAAAAAGTTTTGGAAAAGGTAATAGAGGATTTGAAAAAGTCTCTTGATGAAAAGCAATCTTTAATAGATAATTTGAAGACTCAAAATCATTGTGACCCACCCACTAACCATGACAATGATTGTGATCACCCTAATTGTCCTGTCTGTGAAGTTATGACAACTGCAACTCCACCAAAATATTCTGTGTGTCAAGATGAGAAAACTTCACAAACTGCATGTTCTATTTGTGAAATTGTGAATGCATCTGTGCAAACTGAGTGTGAAGTTGTGCATGTTTCTGTTCAAACTGATAGTGAACTAGATGATGTCTTTGATGTCAATGATGTTGATGATTATTTCTTTCCGACTGCTTCTGAGACTGAGTCCTTTACCAAGTTTTCTGAGGGAACACAAACTTACTTGAATGAAATTGATGCTTTCAAACAAAAGTTTGAAAAAGAAAAGGAACAAAAGTTGAATGTGCTAAAGGAACTTAATAAACTGAAAGTGGAATTCGAATTTCAGAAGATTGCACTTCAATCTTTTAAAGAGAAAGAAAAAGCATCAATTTCACTCAAGGGAAGTCCTTGCCCTTTTAAGATAAGTGAAGCAAGTGTGAAGTTGGAAACTGATGATATGTCAAAATTTTTGGAAGGAAATTATGATTTTAATCCTGAATTTGAAAAACATTTTGTTCAAAAGGAGGACAAACATGATTTTTATCTAAAGAAGATTCCAAAGTCACACTCTTCACAACCTTCCCCATTTGATAAGTTCAAAAGACCAAAGACACCAAACAACCAAAGACCAATCAATCACCCAAGACGGATTCAAGACCAAAATCAAACAAAGATTCCTCAGATTCTCATAAATCAAAAACTTCTAGAAAACAACCGATGACTAAGGTTAAAACTGAACCTAAGTCCCAAAAAGAAGTCAAAACAAATAGTGGTCCAAAGACTGTCAAGAATGAATCTTTCTCATTAGGTAACAAACAACCTCAGCATGTTAGGTATTCTAGTTTTCCTAGGTATTCTAGTTTTCCTAGGTATTCTAAGAAGACATCTAAGTGCACTTTACAAGTGGTTAGAGATACAGTTTCAGGAATAACTAAATACAAAGATCAGTATGGTTGGTTGTCACCTAATAACATCAAGAAAGTAAACAAGACCACATAAACCATCAAGAAGAAACCTGTTAAGAACGGAAATAACAAATTGTCTTCTAACCCAAAGAATGTTCGTGTTTCAGGTGACTTGTGCTTAACTAGTAGCAGTAAATGGATTCCTAAAGATAGATTTTTGCATGCTTCTAGAAAAGTCAAGCTTGATGGAAATACAACTCATGTCAAACAAGTGTGGATTGTCCGTAGATCAAATTCTTTAGATAGTGCTAATACATCTAGGACTAGTCCTGCTTGTCTCAAAACTTGTGTATAATCCTTTACTTTTCATTGTTTGTAATTCGTATTTGTTGTTTGAACAATTATGTGTGTTTGTTTGTTACTTTTAATAAAATGTTTGTTTGTGTGTTATTTTTAGATTGTTTCTTTTATAATGTTTCATAGTATATGTGTACTTGCATGTTAACCCTCTAACCTGCAAGGACCCAGTCTATGTGGGTACCTAAATCATATTCCTTGTCCTTGCAGGAATATCTCATTTGTGTTTGGTATGTTGACTCGGGATGTTCTCGTCATATGACTGGAAACAAGTCCATTCTAACGAACTTTGTTGAGAAGTTTATGGGAACTGTCAGATTCGGAAATGATCATATCGCTCCTATTCTTGGTTATGGAGACATTGTTAAAAATGGAGTCACTATCAAGAGAGTTTCCTATGTTGAAGGATTAGGACACAATCTTTTTAGTGTTGGACAATTTTGTGACAATGATCTTCAAGTGCTATTCAGAAGATATGAATGCAAAGTGCAGACTGAAGAGGGTGTGGATATTCTAACTGGAACAAGAGATAACAATTTGTTCACAATTGATCTTAACAACATTCCAACTCATTCTTCAGAGATTTGTCTTCTTTTGAAAGCAACTGCACAAAATTCTTGGTTATGGAGACATTGTTAAAAATGGAGTCACTATCAAGAGAGTTTCCTATGTTGAAGGATTAGGACACAATCTTTTTAGTGTTGGACAATTTTGTGACAATGATCTTCAAGTGCTATTCAGAAGATATGAATGCAAAGTGCAGACTGAAGAGGGTGTGGATATTCTAACTGGAACAAGAGATAACAATTTGTTCACAATTGATCTTAACAACATTCCAACTCATTCTTCAGAGATTTGTCTTCTTTTGAAAGCAACTGCACAAAATTCTTGGTTATGGAGACATTGTTAAAAATGGAGTCACTATCAAGAGAGTTTCCTATGTTGAAGGATTAGGACACAATCTTTTTAGTGTTGGACAATTTTGTGACAATGATCTTCAAGTGCTATTCAGAAGATATGAATGCAAAGTGCAGACTGAAGAGGGTGTGGATATTCTAACTGGAACAAGAGATAACAATTTGTTCACAATTGATCTTAACAACATTCCAACTCATTCTTCAGAGATTTGTCTTCTTTTGAAAGCAACTGCACAAAATTCTTGGTTATGGAGACATTGTTAAAAATGGAGTCACTATCAAGAGAGTTTCCTATGTTGAAGGATTAGGACACAATCTTTTTAGTGTTGGACAATTTTGTGACAATGATCTTCAAGTGCTATTCAGAAGATATGAATGCAAAGTGCAGACTGAAGAGGGTGTGGATATTCTAACTGGAACAAGAGATAACAATTTGTTCACAATTGATCTTAACAACATTCCAACTCATTCTTCAGAGATTTGTCTTCTTTTGAAAGCAACTGCACAAAATTCTTGGTTATGGAGACATTGTTAAAAATGGAGTCACTATCAAGAGAGTTTCCTATGTTGAAGGATTAGGACACAATCTTTTTAGTGTTGGACAATTTTGTGACAATGATCTTCAAGTGCTATTCAGAAGATATGAATGCAAAGTGCAGACTGAAGAGGGTGTGGATATTCTAACTGGAACAAGAGATAACAATTTGTTCACAATTGATCTTAACAACATTCCAACTCATTCTTCAGAGATTTGTCTTCTTTTGAAAGCAACTGCACAAAATTCTTGGTTATGGAGACATTGTTAAAAATGGAGTCACTATCAAGAGAGTTTCCTATGTTGAAGGATTAGGACACAATCTTTTTAGTGTTGGACAATTTTGTGACAATGATCTTCAAGTGCTATTCAGAAGATATGAATGCAAAGTGCAGACTGAAGAGGGTGTGGATATTCTAACTGGAACAAGAGATAACAATTTGTTCACAATTGATCTTAACAACATTCCAACTCATTCTTCAGAGATTTGTCTTCTTTTGAAAGCAACTGCACAAAATTCTTGGTTATGGAGACATTGTTAAAAATGGAGTCACTATCAAGAGAGTTTCCTATGTTGAAGGATTAGGACACAATCTTTTTAGTGTTGGACAATTTTGTGATCCACTAGATCCAATTCCTCATACAACCAAATGGACTAGAGCTCATCCAATTTCTCAAGTTATTGGTAACCCAAAATCTGGAATTCAGACAAGATCCGCATCCGCGAATGAATGTCTGTTTGTGAATTTTCTGAGTATGGTTGAACCAAAGACAGTGAATGAAGCTCTAAGTTGTCCAGATTGGGTGAAAGGAATGCAGGAAGAACTTAATCAGTTTGAACGTCTTGAGGTGTGGAAATTGGTTCCTAATCCTTACAAGAATAAGGAGCCAATTAAGACCAAATGGATCTTCAAAAACAAAAAGGATGAAACTGGAGTTGTTGTACGAAACAAAGCACGATTGGTTGCAAAGGGATATTGTCAACAAGATGGAATTGATTACGATGAGACATTCGTACCAGTTGCACGTATTGAGGCCATTCGGATGTTTCTTGCCTATGCTGCCTACAAGAATTTCACAGTCTACCAGATGGATGTCAAAACTGCTTTCTTGAATGGAATTCTCAAAGAAGAGGTGTATGTTGAACAACCTGAGGGATTTGTGAATTCAAAACATCCGGACTATGTTTACAGGTTAGATAAGGCTTTGTATGCTCTGAAACAATCCCCTCGTGCATGGTATGATGCTCTATCCTCTTATCTTGTGAAATCTGGTTGATGTGCTAAATCGAGTTTAAAATTTAAAACTAGAAATACCTTGAAACTCACTACTACGCACTATCAGGCAGTGGACCCGATCGTATGCAGTATAGTTAAAAAGTAAGTCCAGGTTCGTTCACGGGGATTGGTTTGAATCAATTGTTTAACAAAGTAGTTTGGAAAAAGGGTGGAACGCTTTTAATCTTTCTTTGACAATTAAATTAAAATAACTTGAAAGACAAACGCGTAAAGGTAAAGGTAAAACTGCAAACAATAATAGTAAAGATCATCCACCTTGACTTCGCTAGACTTCAAACGTGATTGCATTCAATTAAGACCAAATTCATTAAGAGTTGACAAGATAATCGTGAAAGGATAGAATGTTCGCGTGGTACCACCAACCGCTCACAAAACACCCAAACACCCAAGTTGCTAGTTTAATTACCCAAGTCGGTACCACCAATGCCTAGACAACCTTACCAACAATTAGTTTACTTGATTATCACATTACCAATCGAGCCTATGTGAATTAAAACGTGGTACCACCAACCGCTTCAAAACACGTTGACAAAATTATTCCTTTTATTAAAATGACATTCACTATCACACCATGAACTAGTGATAATTGCTCATAGACAAGCAACCGTTTGAAAATCACATATGTATCCAACTAGTACCACTAACGAAGAACACACATGCCACCAATATCATAATAATAAATATAAAGGAATAAAATCATCAAGATCTCGACACAACGATAATTGAAATCAACTCTTTGAATTAAAACATCTAGCAATCACATCATTCGTCTAGTTACATCAAGGTGGATGATTGAAATATTAGCCACTCATAATTAAATTGAAATAACAATCAAAGTAAAGGAAGAACATGATGTACCAATTGTTTGAGGAATAGAAATTGCAAGACAATAAAATAGATACGATCTAAGTGGGTGCACGTGAGTCTTCAATGAATCGGAAGATGTTGAAATCTTGAATTGATCCTTGAAGGTGTTCCTTGAAGTGCAGCTCTTAGAAAGAAGATTTGATAAATTGGGAATTAGGTTTCTAAAACTATTTATACCCCCCTTTAATCTGATGCAAAAACTGCCAAAAACCTTTCAGTCCCGCACTCTCACTGCGGCGCAGTGGGCAAATGCACAACCCACTGCGTCGCAGTGCTATATTACTGGACGAAGGCCACACATCAACTTATGAATACTTGCATATCTTTTCTATCTCTTTTCACTCTCGAACTCTCCAATCAACTACCTGACCTCAAAATTACTCGAAATTGTGCCAAACGGACACGTCACCTGTTTAGAACCTGAAACCACTAACAAAACCCATAAACGCGCCAAATGCCAGCAAAATCGACTAAAAACATATAATAAAAAGGCCAATAACGATGTGGGCGATGGGTATAAATTGGTCACATCACTGGTTTTAGCAAAGGTTCGATTGACACTACCTTGTTTATCAAAAGACAAGGGAGTGACATCATTCTAATCCAGATTTATGTTGACGACATAATTTTCGGGTCAACTAATCCTAAATACTGCAAGAATTTTTCTGCTTTAATGATCAGCAAATTTGAAATGAGCATGATGGGTGAATTAAACTTTTTCCTTGGTCTTCAAGTAAAACAGTTGTCAAATGGTACATTTATTTGTCAAACAAAGTACATTCTTGACATGTTGAAAAAGTTTGATATGATGAATTGTCAACCAATTGGAACACCCATGGAAGCTCGCACAAAGATCTAATGCTGATTTAAATGGAAAATCTTTTGATCAAAAGAGATATCGCAGTATGATAGGTTCACTCATGTATTTGACTGCGAGTCGCCCGGATATTATGTTCGTCACATGCATGTGTGCCAGGTACCAGGCCAATCCCAAGGAAAGTCATTTCCAGGCCGTCAAACGGATTTTCCGATACCTGAAAGGCACTGTGAACCTTGGTCTCTGGTATCCAAGGGATACCGGGTTTCAGTTGATTGCATATTCGGATGCTGACCATGCAGGTTGTAAGCTGATCGAAAGAGTACTTCTGGGAGCGTACAGTTTTTAGGGGATAGATTAGTCAGTTGGTCTTCGAAGAAACAGAATTGTGTATCCACATCTACTGCAGAAGCTGAATATGTTGCTGCAGCAAGCTGTTGTTCACAAGTTCTTTGGATGAATAGAATTCCCATCTACTGTGACTCTAAGAGTGCAATTGCTATTTCTTGCAACCCGGTACAGCACACTAAGACCAAGCACATAGATGTTCGGTACAATTTTCTTAAAGATCATGTCGAGAAAGGTAACATCGAACTCTATTTTGTCCCAACAGACTACCAACTTGCTGATCTTTTCACTAAACCTTTGGATGAACAAAGGTTTAATTTTCTTAAAACCAAGTTGGGAATGCTAGATTTACAAACTTAAATGCTTTCATGCCATGTATTCTATGTTCATTTTCTGTTTCAAACATTGATGTGTTTTACTTGTTATTACATGCAATGTTTGAGGGGGAGAAAAAGGGTAGAATGCATGATTTTAGGGGGAGTTTGTAAATTTAATGTATTCATATATGCTTAATTTGAGGGGAGTGTGCAAATGCATGTGAATATTTGTTTGCTTATCTAGTTTGTGTATTTTTTTTGTTTTGTTTGTTTTATGTGTTTAAATTTTTTTTATGTGTGTTTGTTTTAAAACTGAAAAACCAAATACAAAATTATAAAATTTAAAAATGATAAAAAGATTTTTTTTATTCTGTTTTTGTATTTTTTTTTGTTGTTTATTTTGTTTTAGTTTGTTAAAACCCAAAAAGATTAAGCCCAACAATTTGTTTAAGCCCAAAATCAGTTTGAGATCTGGGTTGTCACGCGGGTCAAACCCAGACCCGCGACCCGGATTTGGTTTTTAAATAGAAAAATGGGCGGGCGGGCCAAAATTCTTGTTCATTTCAAATTCAAACCGATAATATCCTTGATATTTTCTCTCAAAACCAATCAATCTGTCATCAATCAATCAAATTTTTTTCATCTGTTTCTCAATAATTGAAGTGGGTTTTGTTGGTGATCGTTTTTGTGCTAAGAATCTTATCTTCTCATCGATCATATCATCCAGTTTAAGGTAATACGTACTCTCATTTTTGATTATTGGTTGCCAACTGTTTGATAAAATGCCAACGTGAATTGATCATGTCTTGTATGCTTAACATGATGGTTTAATTTGTGTTTTGATGATCTTAGATGCATGATTAGGAATTATATTTGGTGCTTATCTGTTGTAAATACTTTAATCTGCTCATTGTTTTGGATTTTCTGGGTTTGAACTTTGAAGGGCTGGGTATGAACTTGTGTTTTTGAAGATTTGTGCCATTTGCCGAGATATTTGCTCGGCAAATGCTATGTTTTGTTCATATCCATCTTCAAATCTTCATATGACTGGCAAAACTTGTTCATATTGTTGTCTTAACCATTTGAATCAAAAAGGCCATTTGCAGAGATATTATCTCGGCAAATGCTATGGTTGCTCATAATCTTCTTCAAATCTTAATAAGTCTGGAAAAACATGTTCATATTTTGACTTATCAAAATTTCAGATCAAAAAGGCCATTTGCCGAGGTTTTTGCTCGGCAAATACATGTTTTTCTCAAATCTTAATAAGTCTGGAAAAACATATTCATATTTTGACTTATCAAAATTTCAGATCAAAAATGCCATTTGCCGAGATTTTAGCTCGGCAAATCAACATTTTGTTGAAAAATGTTCTTTAAGTCTCAAATTGGCCATTTGCAAAGCTTCTTGCTCGGCAAATCAACTTTTGTTGAAAATTTTTTAAGTCTCAAATTGGCCATTTGCAGAGCTCTGAGCTCGGCAAATCAACATTTTGTTGAAAAATGTTCTTTAAGTCTCAAATTGGCCATTTGCAAAGCTTCTTGCTCGGCAAATCAACTTTTCGTGTGAAAATTTTTCCAAGTCTTTAATTTTACAATATTTCATTTGCAGAGCTTATTGCTCGGCAAATGCTTAATTTCATTTCCAAAAGACTTAATCATTTTTCTTGATTTATATCAAATGTGCCATTTGCAGAGATTTTATCTCGGCAAATGCACATATTGTCATTGAAATATTCCTTAAATATTTGTCAACATTCTTGTTGATCAAATCAAAGGAGTTTTCATATATTCAATGAAGTCCAGTCTGAAATGCTTATTTGCCGAGATATTTGCTCGACGTTTACGAGACTTCACTTCGATACTCGATGACTTGAATCAATGGTCCCTGATCTGCTCTATTCTCGTGTTTGCCGAGGTTTTTGCTCGGCAAACCATACAATTTTTCAAAATCTTTGCCAAAATCAAATTTTGATCCTTATCTTTTTCAGGGCAAAACTTTTGTAAAATATGTCATTTGCCGAGGTTTTTGCTCGGCAAATCAACATATTGTTGAAAATTTCTTTAAGTCTCAAATTGGCCATTTGCAAAGCTTCTTGCTCGGCAAATACTTTTTTTGAAATTTTTTTTTGTGTATGTGGTTATTGTGTTTGTCTATATAGTTTTTCATAAGTGTTAGGGTAAGATGCAAGGTATCGAACGCCTTTGTGTACTACCTTTGTTTTCTCATTTTTAATATATGTGAGAAACATTGTCTTTGTGTAATAAATGTGTTTAATTAAAAAGTTGTTGTGTTTTTATTTTTCTGTGTTTAAAATGTCTTTTCTGGTCAAAATTTGGTCAGTTTAATTTTCAGAAAAATAATAAATACAAAGATGGTGATGTTCCAAGAAGGTGCTACTATGAAGATGCAAGCCAATCAAGCTCTTCATATTCCATTTACCTCCAAATTCCCAATTATTACTGAGATTCTGAGCCATCATCCTTTGAATAATGCTTTAACTGGTGGTGCAATTGTTCCCGAGAAGTATATGTTTGATTTATGGGAATCAATTGAGTTTGTGAAAGCCAATAAAAGA
Organism: Erigeron breviscapus; assembly: GCA_034093135.1. NCBI lineage: Eukaryota > Viridiplantae > Streptophyta > Magnoliopsida > Asterales > Asteraceae > Erigeron > Erigeron breviscapus. The sequence continues at coordinate 57,612,896 of CM067167.1, read as the reverse complement.
CATCAACATGAAGAATGCTTTAGATACTCTCTACAATCAGATGATAATGTTTTTAACTGCCAATTCACACTAGATGAATTCAGAACGATCATTGGTTTTCCAGAACAAGAAGAGTATGAAGAATTGCCATCTGTTGATGAAATGTTATCCGCAGTTCATGCATTGGGATATGAAGGAGAGTTGACATCCATGAGGGATTTTAAAAGAATGAATGTGGCTACATTATGGCATACAATGTACAATGTTTTATGCACCTGTCTGATGCCATCTCAGAAGGGGATTGATGCAATGACAAAGCACTCACTGTCTATATACTATGCTGTCACGCATAATGTTAAATGTGACTTTGCGAAGATTGTGTGGGATAAGATGAGACAAGTGGTGAAAGGAAAGGATGTTCAAGAACGAAAGTACATTCCTTATATTCGATTCTTTACTTTGATAATTGAAGACGTACTTGACAATACTGAGGAGATTCCAAAGTTGGAAGATAGTTTCAAGTGTGTAATTGCCATGTACAAATCAAATATGAGAGTGAGAGGCACAGGAAGTGAAGTTGCTAGACCTTTTCCAATTCCACCATTTCTACTAAATCTGGTTCCTGCTCAGAGTCCCCACCTTAGGTCTTATAGAGAGTGGTTAGCCACAGCGATGGGATCTGAAAGCCGACAGATTCCTACCCAAGTTGTGCATAGGTCGCCAAGTGAGGGTCCTAGGATCTCTAAAAGAAAAAGAGGGGTTAGTGTTGAAGGGACTTCTGAGCCGAGGAGAAGGAAATCTAAAAGAGTTGTCTTTGAACAAGAGGTTGTCACTCCTGAATTTGCTACTTCACCTACTTCTCAATCAACACCGAATATTTCTTCACAAACCACACCATCCATTCCATCAACACAATCTCCATCTGCTGTTCAATTTTCACAATCTTCACCTTCTACACCGATTCCATCAGTTGTTTCTCCAAATCCACCAACACTTACACCACCTCATTTATCACCAGTTCTTAATCCGACACCACTTGCTTCAGCATTACCGAATGAACCACGTTCACCACACTCTCCTCATTTGGAGGATGAGAGTGTTGAAATAAGAGAGGATCAGCCCCACCTCTCGCCTTCATTTCGTGCACATGAGTCTAGATCTCCTAGGTACACGGATTCACAAGCTCAGTTGAGTGCTGATGCCGGAACAAGCGGAGGGGGACCCACTTTGTGTGACCCTCAAGGACAGCTTGGAAATCCTGCGTTAGCTAACATTATGCCAGCTTTAGCCGCAGGTAACAGTTCTCAAACCGAGACTGGGGGACAGTATGAACACCATGGTGACACTGTTGTTCCTCAGGATCAACCTGAAACTGTATTAACGGGCATTCTCAGTGACCCCGGTGTTGTTAGAGGTGTTACCCAACAACAAGTCCCGTACAGTGATTTATCACAGTCTAGGACACAACCTGATTCTGGTTGCAAAGCCAATGAATCTGAAACTGCTGGTGAGGGTTTAACCCGAGGATCTACAGGAAATCCTGAATCAGCTTCGCTGAATTTAGGTCACACCATAAGTGTGCAAACAACCCGGGTTGTTTACCCTAGGATAGAAGTCGGGAACTGCCCATTCTCGCTTGCACCAAACTCTCCTCGCCATTCTGACTCCTCACAACAGGAGTTAGTCTCAGAAATGCACGGGGATCAGCCACGTTCACCACACTCTCCTCATTTGGAGGATGAGAGTGTTGAAATAAGAGAGGATCAGCCCCACCTCTCGCCTTCATTTCGTGCACATGAGTCTAGATCTCCTAGGTACACGGATTCACAAGCTCAGTTGAGTGCTGATGCCGGAACAAGCGGAGGGGGACCCACTTTGTGTGACCCTCAAGGACAGCTTGGAAATCCTGCCTTAGCTAACATTATGCCAGCTTTAGCCGCAGGTAACAGTTCTCAAACCGAGACTGGGGGACAGTATGAACACCTAGGTGACACTGTTGTTCCTCAGGATCAACCTGAAACTGTATTAACGGGCATTCTCAGTGACCCCGGTGTTGTTAGAGGTGTTACCCAACAACAAGTCCCGTACAGTGATTTATCACAGTCTAGGACACAACCTGATTCTGGTTGCAAAGCCAATGAATCTGAAACTGCTGGTGAGGGTTTAACCCGAGGATCTACAGGAAATCCTGAATCAGCTTCGCTGAATTTAGGTCACACCATAAGTGTGCAAACAACCCCCGGGTTGGTTACTCCACCTCATACACAAACACAAAGAACACCAACACCTATTCAAATATCATCAACCACAACAAATCAACAAACCAAAGATCATGCATGTGAAGTTTTACTTGGCATTCTACGTTCTGAGGGAGATTTGTTGTCTATGACTGAAAGGGGGGTGTTGAATGCTTTAGAGGTGAGAGAAAGAGAACTTGCTCATGAACGTCAAGTTAAGAGTTTACAAGATCAAGTTCAAAAACAGAAAGCTGAATATGATGCAAAACTCGCAGCTTTTGAGTTACGTTTGTTGGCGTTAGAATCTTGCCGACCGGCCTCGGTTGCTTCTAGACAGGATGATCCTGGTTCCGATGATCACCCCGAGGGGGAGAACCAAGGAGAGGGTCAAACGAATATTGCAAATACATCGGCAATAGTTGAAGTGAATGTTGAAGATGTGGTGATGAGAGAAAGATCTGAAGGTGGAAATCAAGATGTTATTGAAGAAGATCAAGCTGAGATTGATAGATTAGCTGCTATTAGAGCTAGATCTGATAGGATGTGGAAAGAACTTGCTGAAAAAGATATTGTGGAAAGTCCAGAAGAGATTGAGAGGATTGATGAGATTAGGAGGAAATTTGATGAAGTGTTTGGAGTTGATATTGATGAAGAAGAAGAAGAAGAAGAAGAAAATGAAAGCATTGTGGTTAATGAAGAAGAAGAAGAAGAAGAAGAAGAAGAAGAAGAAGAAGAAGAAGAAGAAGAAGAAGAAGAAGAAGAAGAAGAAGAAGAAGAAGAAAATGAAAGCATTGTGGTTAATGAAGAAGAAGAAGAAGAAGAAGAAGAAGAAGAAGAAGAAGAAGAAGAAGAAGAAGAAGAAGAAGAAGAAAAGAAGAAGAAGAAGAAGAAGAAGAAGAAGAAGAAGAAGAAGAAGAAGAAGAAGAAGAAGAAGAAGAAGAAGAAGAAGAAGAAGAAGAAGAAGAAGAAGAAGAAGAAGAAGAAAATGAAAGCATTGTGGTTAATGAAGAAGAAGAAGAAGAAGAAGAAGAAGAAGAAGAAGAAGAAGAAGAAGAAGAAGAAGAAGAAGAAGAAAAGAAGAAGAAGAAGAAGAAGAAGAAGAAGAAGAAGAAGAAGAAGAAGAAGAAGAAGAAGAAGAAGAAGAAGAAGAAGAAGAAGAAGAAGAAGAAGAAGAAGAAGAAGAAGAAGAAGAAAATGAAAGCATTGTGGTTAATGAAGAAGAAGAAGAAGAAGAAGAAGAAGAAGAAGAAGAAGAAGAAGAAGAAGAAGAAGAAGAAGAAGAAAAGAAGAAGAAGAAGAAGAAGAAGAAGAAGAAGAAGAAGAAGAAGAAGAAGAAGAAGAAGAAGAAGAAGAAGAAGAAGAAGAAGAAGAAGAAGAAGAAGAAGAAAATGAAAGCATTGTGGTTAATGAAGAAGAAGAAGAAGAAGAAGAAGAAGAAGAAGAAGAAGAAGAAGAAGAAGAAAATGAAAGCATTGTGGTTAATGAAGAAGAAGAAGAAGAAAATGAAAGCATTGTGGTTAATGAAGAAGAAGAAGAAGAAGAAGAAGAAGAAGAAGAAGAAGAAGAAGAAGAAGAAGAAGAAGAAGAAGAAGAAGAAGAAGAAGAAGAAGAAAATGAAAGCATTGTGGTTAATGAAGAAGAAGAAGAAGAAGAAGAAGAAGAAGAAGAAGAAGAAGAAGAAGAAGAAGAAGAAGAAGAAGAAGAAGAAGAAGAAGAAGAAGAAGAAGAAGAAGAAGAAGAAGAAGAAGAAAATGAAAGCATTGTGGTTAATGAAGAAGAAGAAGAAGAAGAAGAAGAAGAAGAAGAAGAAGAAGAAGAAGAAGAAGAAGAAGAAGAAAATGAAAGCATTGTGGTTAATGAAGAAGAAGAAGAAGAAAATGAAAGCATTGTGGTTAATGAAGAAGAAGATTTTCATTCGCATGGATGAACTTGCTTCTTATTCTGATGGAACGTTAGAGTTTTGCAAGAATGTTTTGATATGCTTGAAAGAAGATGATCAAGATGAAAAGAAAAAGGAAGTATTTGATAAAACAATCTCCAAGATTAATCAAAGACTTGAGTACAGAGACAGCATCAGAATGATGAGAGAGACGAAGAATGTTAAAAAGTCAAAGTACGTTGTACGTCGAAGATGAGGTTGCTGGATCAAGTACGAGCCTAGTCATCTTCCAGGACCACAAAATATTCCTCCAAGGAACTTTGAAGCAAACATGATTGTTCCAGATGATAGACCTGAAGGAGATAACTGGTTCTGGCATCCGAACAAAGACAGACCGAATACAAGAGCTTGAAGATTGACAAAGACTGGATATTTTTCACAAATCACTACTAAGGGGGAGATTGTTAGAAATATAATTGTAGTAGTTGATTTGTTTATCTTTATGTAAATTGTACTTATATTGTAATGTAGTTAATATGGAAGGGGGCATAGTGTAAATTGTTCATATGTATATAAACCCCCTCCATAATGCAAAATGTAACCTTTGAACCCCATAATGCAAACTAATCTTTCCCTGACATCTACACTTTCTCTCACTAAAACCTCCATTAACACACACTAAAACTCAAATTCTCATCTTTACACTTCTCCGGTGAACTATCCGATTAAAAAAAAAAGAATTTGTTTTTTCCGATCATTAGCAACTGTTCAAGATTAGGGCATCAAACATAGTTCTGCAACAGAAAACAATTCAAGAACAATGACAGATTCAAGAATAATGGCAGAAGAGATATTGTCAATTAGACAAACAGGTAACATTTCTGATTACTGCAGTATTTTTCAAGATTGGTTCAAACGAGTTCAGATTCCTGAGGGATTTAGTGATTTCTATGGTGTCTATCTCTTTATTTGTGGTTTAGAACCGAAAATTTGGGATGTGTTCGCCTCATGGCATCAATATAGTTGCAATACAGTTGACGATGTCATTTCTTTAGCCTTAAAAATAGATGCTAATGGTTTACGAGATTCATTTTCTCCATTTGATCTGGTTGATAAGGAAGAAAAAGTTATGAAAACAGATATGATTCAGGTGGATTCTAATGGGCTTAAACTTGAGGGGTTGCAAGAATTAGAATCAGTTAAAAGTAAGAGGGTTGGATCATTTGGTTGGAAACCGGGTTGGGTTATTTGTGTAAGGTATGCTAGCGAGATATACACTGATTCCTTGTCAAAGACTGCTACGAAGAGTGGTGTTAAGAAGGCAATGGGTTCTGATAAGAGTTGTGGAGGTTTGTTTCGTATTCCTGATTTAAATCAATAGATAGGGATGAACCATGTGCATAAGGATTCATATAGGCGGGTTGCTGCTAATAAATCGAGTGGGGACAACATTTTAGGGTGGAATGGTTACATGAAAACATATGTGAGCTGGAAAGAAGTAGAGGTGGTCAAGAGTGAAGGGGACTGCTACAGGGGTAAATGTGATGCATTGAAAGAAGTAGATGTGGTTAAGAGTGAGAGGGACAGTTTGATCGAAACTATTTTGGGGTCTACAATGGCAGTTGATGGTTTAATACATGGATGTAATACAAAGATAGCAAAGTTAACTGATTTGGCCATAGCAGAATTTATTGCTAGCTATTTGCTGACCCAAGGGGCTGTTGTTTTGATTACTAACAAGTTATTACAGGGGGTGATAAGAAAGAAATCAGGTTTATGTTTAAAATTATCTGAAAATGGGCAGTTTGGTGTTGGTTTATATTGCATCTATCGGGTTGCTGCAAAAGTCATTATGACTACGAAAAACAATGATGATGAGCAATACATTTGGGAGTCTCAAACTGATGCGTTTTTATTCACTCGGGTCACTGAAGGTGAACAGTTTGGGAAAGGAACCAAGATCAGTTTGTGCCTCAAAGAAGATCAGATGGGGTGTCTTAATGAAGCTTGTCAAGTGTTAAAATCCATGCCTGAAAAGGATGTCGTGTCAGGGAGTGTACTCATATCTGAACAAACACAATTTTTTGGTTGCTGGCATCAAATTCAGAATAAGTTGTTTGCTGAGTGCTATATGAGGAGGGCATACATATCATGTACTGGCAGTGTAATAAGGAGTCAGGCAGTCCTTTGGATAGTTTTTGATCAGGATGATGACAATCAAAAGGTTCGGGATATCATGGATGAAACACTACTTGAGTACACTTGGATTGAGCTGCTTGATAGTACGAAATCAGTAACACCTGCAGAATGGGATGAGATGATAATTGGTACCAAGGAAAACGAGCATCGTTCATGGTTGTGGGAGGAAACGCATAAAAATATGATATTTACAGAAGTGGAAGTTGGAGACAAACTTTTTGAGTTTCCTGACTTGCGAGTTGCAAAAGAAACCAAATTTAGACCGGTGTATACAGCTTATACATCTGGTCCTGCTAGTTGCTTTGATGAGACAATGACATTTCGATGTAAGGCTCCTGATGTCTTTTTGGGTGCAAATCAGTATTCAACAACCATTGACACGTGGTATGTTGGGTGTATTTTTGGGTGCGGGTATGTTTCAAATGAGACACTTCGAGACTGGATTTCTGGTACTGAAAGCATAAGATCATTACCATAGAGTCAAAGAATGGCAGCTGCTGTTGGCATGGGGAAGGGCATCCAATTTCTTCAAATCAGTATTATACCCCGTCTCATCTCAAGCAACATGATGATTACTTGCGTTTTGTTGGATCAGAATTTTGTTTCTAAGCTTAGCTGCTACGATCTACCAAGGTTGGGTCATTACCTCCAACATGATGGTGTTCCAAGTTATCTCAACAACTTATATGAGCATAATTGTGCACGATTTAACTTGGAGAAAGCTATCAGCTTAGACCATGCTGGGTTCTATAATGGTAAGTTTAGTCCATTGGGAAACCACTCGTTGATGATTAAAGTCCTTTTGGGTGCAATCCATTACTCAACAATCATGGCAATGTGGTCTTTAGGCTGCATATGTGATGAAGTAGTCACAAGAACAGCCATACTTGCTGGAGAGCTTCTACATTTGCAGTCCATTTTCAGTTTACTCTAAAAGTGGTGTTACACCATTCATATCATTAAAATAGTATAAGATAATCCAGATTTGGCACCAACATAAATGCCAAAATAAACAATACATAAGTCATATTAAAAGTAGCCAATCATCAAGGCTAACATAAATCACTAAGCGGGAAAACTAAATGTCTTCTTCATAGCAACTACCCGCCTCACCAAGCTAAGTGTTTCACTAGCTCAACTTGGGGGAACAACGTTTTTCAAAAGAGCAAGTGTTAGCTTTAAAAGCTAAATAAGATAACATGAGTTTATGAAAACATTGCCAATTCATTATATATTAACAAAAACATTTCATAATTGTTAATATCACATATTCGTCATAGCATGTTAAGATCACCACATTACTATGGTGTCTATCATATCATACATTAGCAAATCATATCATCAACATTTAAGCAACATACATAAGTTAACACATTAGGAATTCATCGTAGTCCTAAATGTGTCTATCATCATAAAGCTTTACTTTCCATCTTTCTTTACTTTCTTTATTTCTTATCTTTCTTTACTTTCTTTTCTTTTGCCTAGACGTAGGCTATGTGACATAAGCCACACATACTTAGGGATGTGGGGTTATGTGTAGGCGGCCATAAGACCTTACATGGGATCCTCACACCCGACTTGATGGGTAGACCTTACGGTGGTCCATCGTCGTCGTTAAAGAAAGACAAAGTCGATCCAACTGAGTATACCGTTTGAACTTTGCGCGTGTAGTGGTTAGTTACTCCACCCGGATACACTCAAACATAACTATGCCACGGGGAGGTATCTAGATTCCCACACCACGTGACCACGTACACACTAGCTCCGAAGAACTAGCATGGGTTAAGCTTAACACAACTTTACTTATGCTCGAGACTTCTTTATTAAATTAGCTTAGGCTACACTTTCACCTAAACTAATCACACACATCTTTGTTTACTTTAGGGTCCTTAATCGTGCACGTGTCATGGCAAACCTATAGAAGTCTAGTGACTAGGTGATCAAGCCATGCAATTAATCATATGACACATATTCATCAACATATCGTCATCACATATTAACATCGCATCATCATATCATAATAGATCCGTGTCAACGTATCATTCATGGCATCATAACGTTGTATCATAATAACATCATATCATCATGTCATATTAGCATCACTTCATCTTAACATATGTGCAACACATTGTCATATCATTTCATAATCATATTGTCATAACATTGCATTACCGTGTCCACAATTTCATTATAGCATCATACGTTTATATCATCATAGCCTGTTATCGTATTATCATCATATCGTCTTATCTTTACGTCATATACATTTGAGCTTATCATTTACTCTATTCCATCATGACATCATTTCATAACATAAACATATTATCATTTCATCATAGCATGCATAAGCTTACCATTCATCATCAATGGTAATCATAGACAATCCCATAGTACCCTTCCATTCATTCCCGAATACATAAAAACATACAATCTTTCATTTGGGAAAGTTAATTTATGAAAACTATGTTTTGTTGTCCCTCATGTGATAAAAGATGTTATCTTACCTTTAAGGAGTTCAACAACAACCAATTAACAAGTTACGGCTCTTGACAAGTATCCCGGGGTACCTAGAACAAATATAAGATCAACCTATAAGCTACAATAAAGCATAAATGCTAAACAAGGAAATTTGAGCACGTTTCCAGCTTTGCGCCATTCACTTGCCAATGACTTTTAGCCCTCAAGAAGACCAGATACAACAAAACTCAGTTCTAGACTTTTCTAGGGCACTCAAAGACCTTTTCAAAAATATAAATTTTGTCTCCTAACTCATTCAGATGAAGTTTCTATGACCTTTGCAAGATGACATAAATTTCAGTCTTAAAGAACCCTTTGTTTTGCAAACTATTTCGACCATCAAACAAGCATAGCAAACCTCGACGACCAATAGAACTTGGATACACCCAAAATATGACTCAATTGATGACTTCATGTCATCGGTTGATCCACAAATCACTTACACATTTATGAATCGATTATACGTCCAAAAACTATCAATTTCGATTTCAATACGTAATCTATTCATAATCAAACCTCAAGACCATAATTTACAACTTGACATCAATACAAGATCTGAAAATCATGATGAAATTGAAAGATATATTACCTTTAACTCATAATCAGAAGGATAATCAAAAGAATGATTAAAGATGACCTAAAGCCAAAGTCAACAAATTTTCAGCCCACTGTTCCAGCCCTATAACTCGACTTCTAAATCTCCAGTGACAAATTCAACGGTTGAAAAACTTCGCCTATATGTCAGAAAGCTACAGTAAAAAAATCAAGATGATCCGACGGTTCAATCTCCGGGGATCGGATGTTTTCTGGGCTGTGGTATGTAAAAACGGGATTTCTTGATCTTTTCGTTTCGAACTCATCTCAAACCCTCACGACTTGAAACTTTGTAGATCACTTAAAGGCATCATTGAAAACTCAATTAACACCATGAAACCTTGTATTACTCTAGTGATGATTGAGGGGTCAACACTAGAAGAAATCATCACCGACTTGCTTCCAAATCGCGTAGGATCAAAAGAGAGGCTAGGGTTTTGTGTGTGAAACCTTCTTAGGGTTTTAGATCTGATCATAAGGCATCATGGACGAAATTTTGGTCCTATATATAGTGAAACAACTTTCAAAACTTAACATCTAAGCTCTTGCACTTCCTTATAATTCGTTTCATAACCAAATTGCTCATTTAACGTATACGGGAACACTTAACGACTCTTAAATCCTATCGGGAACACTTTGTAACTTTATTAATCACCATTAATCATTATTTTCACATTAATCATATTGCACACTAACACATTAATCCTACGTTTCATATATTAAACGCATAATCATTTAATCACGTAATCCAATTAAGACTTATTAAAGTCTTCACTTGAACATATTTAATGAAATTAATCATTAACATATCGGAACATTAATCCTATATAATGACCATAGTCATTATCACATTATCATTTAAACACATAAATCTAACGGAAGGCAAACGTTGACTAACGACTTGGTCAATGTTCATCATAAAATGTTTGGGATGTTACAATTATTATATTAGTATTTATATTAATATATTTGTATAAAAAGTCTCACTAATTTACACTTTTTTGTTTTCCATCAATAATTTACTTTTTAGCCTAAATACTTAATTTATATTTATTATAATTTTTAGCCATCAACTTGAAAAGATTTTTTTTTAATTTTTCATTATTTAATTAATTAAACAAAACATTGTCTACGAAAAAAGTATTTCAAAAGAAAGAATAAAATATATGTGTTCAATGTTCTAGAAGTATATTTTTTTTTAAAATTTGTTTTTACTTATATTTTTTACATTTAAATTTATATATAATAATATTTTATTTTAAAATGTTATAAACAATCTGTATATTTGACACGGACATAAATCTAATAATGCTATAAATAATTTTAGAAGATCTCAATCCCTTAATTAATTAAGGTTTCACCCATAGTTCACGTTTTTGTGCATTATTAGTGATAACATTATTATAAGTTAACCCCCAAAAAACGTACGTTCACTATATTGTGTCCCTCTATACGTTAAGCTTTTTTAATTATAGAATTAAATTAATTAAATAAGATATATGCATGACACACCATTCATTTCAAACGTAACATACTACACGCAGAAGTGTACGTAATCGCACGGCCTATATTACATACTACTGGCGGAAATGTACGTGATCCCACGGCCTAAATTACGCACGTGCTATCTTTCACTCACACTCTCACTCTTTAATTTCTCTCGGATTATGCCATAAGAATACCACAATTCGACATAAACACTCAAATATCTACCATATACTTCTCATATATACTTACCGTATCGTGAGTGTTTAAACACTCAACATACGGAAAGTATACATTGAGACTTCTCGTATGGTACTTTGACTTTTCGAGTCAAAGTTAATATACTTCCGGTATATAAGTATATTCGCATATAATGAGTGTTTATACCAAATTGATGGACGTGTATAGAGGTTCCTTTCTCTATATATAACTTATATATCGTCAATTAAACTATAGATTTCACCATAAAGGCCGACCATGAATGCTACTAGTGCACTTTATGCTCGTTCGCTTTCTTCATCTTCTTCTATAGTTTCCTTCCCTAACAACAACGTCTCTCGAAACCAAAACAATAATAATTCACCGCCATGTCACCAAAAACTCCAATTTCTACTCCAAAGCCAGCCACACCATCCATGGGCTTACTCCATTTTTTGGAAAACCGTTAACCACGACGAAAACGGTCTCGCTTTAACTTGGGCTGATGGTTACTTTCTCCATAACCCGGACAAACCTGTCCTTAAAGATATACAAGCCCTTCTAGGACCCGAAAACACTAGTCATCATCATGACGACGTCACTGACTGGTTTTACATTGTTTCGTTAACCAAGTCGTTTATGTTCGGGGACGGCTCAGGTCCTTCTAAGGCTTTAGCCACAAACTCGGTCATCTGGCTAACCGGGGCCAACAACCTTCATTCGGCTGACTGTGATTGGGCCAGAGAAGCTCATATTCATGGTCTGGAAACACTTGTTTACATTCCCACTACTAATGGGGTTGTAGAAATGGGTTCTTATCATTTGATTTATAACACTACCGATCAATCCGGTAATTTAGCGAACCAAGTCCAGTTGTTGTTTGGTGCAGGATCTTCTTCCTCTTCTGCTTTTTCATCTTCTCATGGAACATTACCAACAGATGATCAAGAACAACACGTGATGTCGTTCAGTGAAATTGTGGGTTCGATGCCAGAAGACGAAAGTATCAGCCTTACTGATTTCATGACCGATGTAATCCAGCAACAACCACAATACCAGCCAGCTGTCAATAAGAAATTCGGACAAAAAACAACCATAAATGTTAACTTCTCTAAAAGTTCGGATACAACATGTTCCGAACATTCGGATTCTGACTGCCAACTACTTCTTGCAACAGCCAGGCAAAGACAACAAGCAGCTACTGGGGCTGTACTACTTAAAAGAAAAGGAAGGGATGCGGCGCCACTCAACCATGTTGAAGCCGAGCGCCAACGCCGTGAGAAACTAAACCAACGTTTCTACACTCTTCGATCCGTAGTCCCAAATGTGTCTAAAATGGACAAAGCGTCCTTACTGGCTGACGCCGTTTGTTACATCAACCAACTGAAACACAAAGTTGAAGAACTCGAGTCGCAACTTAGAGGAATGCGTGCCAACGGCCATCCGAAGCCAAAGAAAGTGAAGGTCGAAATAGCAGATCAGAATAATCTCATAGATTCTTGTACCTTGGGTTATGAATCAAAGTCTACTGCTAGTAGGAAAATAATATCTACAAATAATAAGATGTATAATATTAATGAAGTGGAAATGGAAGTGAAAATGATGGGTGAAGATGCGATGATGATAAGAGTGAAGTCAGCCAACATGGAATTGCCAGCGGCCAAATTGATGGATGCCAAAGTGCACCACGCAAGCATGTCTTGTGTTAATGATGTTATGCTTCAAGATGTTGTGACTCGAATTCCTGCCTGTGTCAACGAAGATGAAGTTAAATCTCATCTTCTTACCAGATTAAGTCACTGATTTATTTTTCCGGCCCATCTATATATATGTAACATATTGCTATCATTTCATCATATATATTTTTTATTTTTCACCCTTAATGTTTGTAATAATGGTATTTGGTTCGACTAATTATGCTTGTGGTCTTAAGTAAAGGGTAAATTATTTTAACGAAAGATACATATCATTAAAATCTGTACTGTATATGTCTGGAAAGAAAACCAAAATTAAACTAATGTAAAATGAGGAAAAATAATACCCCTCCCATTAAATGTGTCCAGTTTTGAATATTCAAAGTCTATTTTTTGTAAGTTTGACCTTAAATATTTTTTATTGTATTATATAATACTTGGCGAAAGTTATACCCAATGAAAACACATCTAAACCTCGATCTATTCATATAACTTTCATCAAGTATTATACAATACAAATAAAAATATTTTTGGTCAAAGTTGTAAAAAAAAAACTTTGAAAATTTAAAACTGGACACTTTTAATGGACGGAGGGAGTAAACTATCATCATAATTAAATTGCTTCCACTTAATTAGTCTAAGGCCTTGTTTATTTTTTACATAATAGTTAAGAACTTAATCATTTAGTCAAATTTCATGTTTCTTTTTTGACTTATTAAGCAAAATAACCGTCAATTACTTATATTTTACTTAATACATACAGACTTTCTTAATGTATTCAGACACTTAATACACTCAGCACTTAATGACTAAAAAAATAAACGGGTTATTTATCAAGTTTTAAACATACATTAGTCATCGCATGTTTTGCTAATATATATACTTCGACTATCGTATAGCGTTAGCTTAGCGTACGTACAACATAAAATCTAACTTTTGGATACTCGATTTTGTGAACGATTAAGGCTAATGGTAGAAATAGCTAGCATCGATGTACGTATGACCTTTATATTAACACACACGTAAATGTGTATTAATTATGAAGTGTGACTCATTCTTAAAAGGTGAAACGAACTGATACAATAGTGATATGTCATATGTTTGTAGTTTGTACGATGTAAGAAAGGCTGACCTACGAAAAAGTATATATCACATGCATCACACAGAAACGGAAATAAAATGGGGTCGGCGTTCAATCATGTGTCTGAAGTGAAAAAGCTACAATTATTAAATTGATGTACACGGGTAATCAGTCATACATATATATATATTGGAAAAAATCCCAGCTAAGCACTATTTCAAGTGACTTTTTATATTTATATATATAAATAATATACATGAACAAATTATGAATATATCAAATTATACGAGTACTTGTTTATTTTAACTAAAGCAAGTATCTATACTTGAAGAGGTGGGGTATAAACAACGTACCCTCACCCTAATACATATATGGAAGAGGAGAGAAAGAATCGAGAGATAGCCGAGACGGGAGTGATTCCCACTGAGAGCTAATCTTGACTAAATATAAACAAGAGTATGTCGAGAGGTGTTGGGATGGAAGAAGTCGAGAACTCACCTCGAGGTGAGAGATTTGAGACCTAAATGAGGGAGTGGATCGAGAGCTACTTCAAGGAAGAGAGAGAAACGAGAGTGATCTCTTGAAGCATGAGAGAGAAACGAGAGGTGATTATAGCCGAGAGCTAAGGGCTGTCGAGAGGTAATTCTAGCCGAGAACTAATAGGCTTGGGGCCCACCTGGCGAGAGCTATGCGAGAGGTGTGGTCTTGGCAAGATGCAATCTAAAGGAGATCGGGAGATTTGTGTTTGGGAGAACATTATATACATATATGTCCCGTACTCTCCCTTATAACCTAAAAACAATTCGGGAGTGGGCTTAAGCCCCATTTGCCTCGACGAGAGTGAATCCAGAAAGCAGTTCGAGAATGAGCTTAAACGAGACTGGGTCTTGGATGGCTCTTTTCTATTGTGTCACGAGTTACACATATGTTTTATATATATGTATTTAATTAAATATACATACATATATATGAAATATTACAAGACAATTCCCAAGATAATTCCATGACGAAAGTTATTAAAAGAATTAGAGCTCGTGGAATAGGTTGAGGTGGTTATGTCCATTCTCAAGAGAACACTTGTCATAAAAAGTCTATACGAATCCTGTAGGCTTATGCTTGGATGTACAACTGATTCGCGAAGGTTTTATTCCTAGTATATCTCTTTTTGGGTCACGTCCTAAAAGATAAGGGCCCATGACTGACACGGCCCAAAATACGAAGTTACCCTAATTTGTACAGCCTATAAATACTCAATCATTGTTGATTGTCAGCATTCAACATTATTCATCACTTTTTCAGAATACACAGTATAACATTCTCTCATTCAATTTTCTCTCAATCAATCAATCATTCATCAAAATCATACACATTTAATATTCTCCAGAGATCGATACATCTCTCTGGGAAAACCATTATTCACCTTAGATTCGCGAAGAATTTAGTAGGTTTGCACTACATAGTAGGAGATTATAATGGTTTTCGTGGTTAAATCTCTTTTGTGATTGAGCCCAACAATCCATGCTCAAAAAATATTATAATTAAAAAAGGAGGTTGAAGGTACACTTAACACCCTTAAAGTTCTTTTTAGCTCTAAAACTTTCTCCTATTATTTTAGAGCTCTCTATTTTTTTTAGATTTTTTTTATTTTTTATTTGCTTATTAAATAAATAATTATATTTAAACTCTATCATAAATCTTTTTCTATGAAAACAAATATTTTTTAAAATTTTAAAGATATATAATATCCTTAAAATTCAATAAATTATTATATATACAACCTAAATTTTTATTAATCATTCTCATTTATATTATTCTTCTCCTTTCTATCTTTTATAAACAAATCAAGTTAAGTAAATTTTTCAATAAAAAAAACATACATTTTTTTATATCACTTTAATTTTATTTTTGGTATTTTGTTCGTGTTTGTTTATTATTTGATATTGAATTATTATGTTATTGTTATTTTTCATCTCTTTTAATTTAGTTTGCTGTCAACTATAGTTTGATTATGGCTTCTTCTTCTACTACAAAAGGGTTTATTCTTTTAAATTTGTTTTGTTCATGTTTTGTTTTTTTCACTTGTTTTATTTTTTATTTTTTTGATATTTACATTTGACAAATATTTTTTGAGAGTATTCGTCCATCGGACGAGTCTGGAAAACTAGTATATATATATGGGGTAAGGTTCATGTGAAAACTATTCACATATGAACATTTGTAATATTTGGTATAACTTGATATGTTCACATATGTACGAATTTGTTCACATATATCATTCACATATGAACATCAAATTATAATTTAAAGGTTTTCATGGTTTCTTTCAATTCAAATGATTCTCACATGAACTTTTTCCTATGTATA
This sequence comes from Erigeron breviscapus, assembly GCA_034093135.1. Classification (NCBI taxonomy): domain Eukaryota; kingdom Viridiplantae; phylum Streptophyta; class Magnoliopsida; order Asterales; family Asteraceae; genus Erigeron; species Erigeron breviscapus. Next base: position 57,596,669 of record CM067167.1, on the reverse strand, counting down.
TATATATAGAAGGGTAATGATCTGTACACCACCTAATTTTAGCCGTACATCACTAAATGTGCATAAGGGTGTTGTACTGTACAACAATGTAAAGCATGATTGGTGGTGTACGACTAAAATTTGGTGGTGTACAGATCACCACCCTATATAGAAAGACAAAAGTTTGACCGTTAGATTAAAATGTAGATGAGATTAAAACATTAAATTGTGATAATGGTAGATTTGTAATATTTTCCAAACCTGGATGGTAAAATTAAATGTTAGCTTTCGTAATATTGAACGAGCCGTGAAATTATGAGCTGAGCATTACTCGGGACCTTTTCTATTTTTATTTTTTTGCCCTTTTATAATGGTCATTATCATTCAGTTTTTATTAGCATAATAATGAATAATCTAACAGAGAATTGCAAATTTTTAATCTTTGATTTATCCCATTTTGCCATGTTTGTATCTTAAATTTGTTCATAGTATTAAATATTAATACACGTTGATGCACACGCAAAATCATTATATAGATAAATACAAATTCACAAGTTAAAATCAGATGCATAATGATGCATACGGTTACAGAATGATGCATATTGTTACACAATAACGATCAATTTTGATGCACAACTAAAACCTTATCACTTAAAATACAACTTCACGACAAAAGGTGATGCATATTGATAACCTTATTCTTATTTTATCAGAATTGTTAGTGTGTAATGCACACTAATTCATATAGTCCATTAATTACTAATTTGTTTAAACAAATCATGATGCACCACTTTAATAGTCACGTGCATCATAATTGGTTTTAGAAAATCACGATGCATCGTTTTAATATCAATATTTTTTTTTTCTTAATAGTTCGGTTTACACATTAGTGATGCATAAATTTTTTTAACACATATTCAAGGAGTTATCTTTTTTATTTATAAATAAATTTTGCAAAATTCATTGTAAAATTGATTCACAACATCAAACTGAAGCAAGAAATCTAAGAAGAATAAACGTTTGTTTTGCTTAAAAAATATAGCAGGTGGGCAATATAAGTGACATGAAAGATGAACACACACACGCAACAAACACAAAAAATTTTAAAAAGATGGCATATACAGATATACTACGCACAAACATCATATGCACAATTGCACATGGCAAACATTGCCCCAAGCCCCATGACAAAAGGATTGTGACTCGCCATATCCAATTGATTGGCTATTAGTCAGGAAACTGTTGTCTCTTTTTTGGCGGAAACTTATTGAAACACCAAATAGATACACACATAATCGGTACTCAGATCTAAGAAAAGACAGATAGCAAGTGGCGTACTCGACAGTTTTTCCGGTGGTGGAGAAATAATATCGCCTTACTGGTTTTCTTTTCTTTTTCATCGGTGAAGAGAGTGATATATATTCATGGGTGAAAAGAATATGATGAGGATGATGAAGGTTTTTAATTTTCAAGATAGAGAGAAACAAATGAGACTGAAATGGTGGTAAATAAAAGAATCTCAGAAAAAAATTATCCAGAAGACTACAATTATGCGTGTACCATAATACCCTCAAACGATTGAAAAAATAATTCTGACACTTTGTACACGTGTCAAACTCATAGTGTGTCTTATTTAGATGATCCCGAATACGGAGTATATCATAAAAAAAGTATTTCAATCCGATTATTGTGACTAGGTTTGATGATAATGTTACCATTTTTAATATAGTTATAGTAAATAATATAGTTTTTTTTTAACAACAAGTTGTATTGATCAAATCATTCGGCAAGGAGCCGAATTCAAGAGTTTACATCCTAAAGTTACATCAAATAATTCGGACTGACTTGCCATAGAGGCCAAACTAATTTATCATTCTTGTAACGACAATTAATCCAAAAAAAATATTGAGATACAATACTATTTTTCATTATTTTTGGATATGATATATCATCGAAATAATTCTTCTATTAATTATTTCTTCTATCTCTTTACTTTGATCTTTGCTTTGATTTTACCAAGTGTCATAATCTTATTATTAAATAAATTTTTCAAAAGGTTTTCTTTGAAAGATATATGATTTCTTTTATTTTTTATCTTAATATTATATCTTATTTACGTTTCCTTGTAGATATATTATTCCACATCAATACAAAATGTCAAAAATACCCATCCTAAAAGTCAACTTTTAAAATTGTACCTTTCCTCCATTATATAATACAGAGTATATAAAACATATGTCGGACATTTATTTCAAAAACTTTTTTTTTTTCAAAACCGTAAAAACTTTTAAAGTATGTATTGGATCATATGTTATTAAAATTTATTCATGTGTGAAACGTTATAGAATGTATGTTATAGATAAAAAAATTTCAAAACCTTATATATAACTGTTTGTTCACATGTGATCACAAACATGAACATATTCATTCTCAAGTTCATAAAACGCTATTTTAAAAGTTTTGAATTTTTTTTTATAACATACATTTTTAAAAGTTTCACATGTAAATAAAATTTAAAAATATGTGATCCGATACATAATTTAAAAGTTTTCACAGTTATTGCATTAGAAAAAAGTTATTGAAATAAGGAAAGTCTCTTTTTCTCTCTCTCTCTCTCTCTCTCTCTCTCTATATATATATATATATATATATATATATAATAATAATTATTACTTGTTGATGTAAGTAACTATGGCCAAATTTCTATGTTTTGTAAATAGCTCGTAAAATGGTTATGTCATGCAATAAACTTTCAAATCCCGGTTATTAGATGTACCCGGGTATATGTGACAACCATATAAGCTACCTGACATGTAAGTTTTTGATTGGTCAGTACATCCAATAATCAGAATTTGAAAGTTCATTACATAACATAGACATTTTACGAGATTTTTACATAATTTAAACATTTATTCATGGTTAGTTACATTTATAGGTAATAATCTTCATATATTATTGTTAGAATGAGAGAATTACGGCTCATCACTTCCCTAAAATAAAGGATTTCGACTTTGGCAACAAGACAGAAGGATCGCTTAGGCAACAAGAAAACCCTTTTATTTATTGTTTTCATATTTACTTATAAGTAATCTTAATCTTAATATATACTAAAAGGCAACTGTCATAACCTCAATTAACCAATCACAACCCTTAATTTCTCAAAATTAATTAAATCAACACATGTCTAAATTAATTTACACTTTTTTGGTTTTCCATTACCAATTTACACTTTAACCCAATTTAAAAATTATTAATTTACACTTTTTGGTTTTTCATTACCAATTTACACTTTAACCCAATTTAATTACATTTTTTTGGTTTTCCATCACCAATTTACACTTTAACCCAATTTAATAATAATTAGTTTACACTTTTTAGTTTCCATTACCAATTTACACTTTAACCCAATTTAAAAATAATTAATATTTTATTTCATAATGTCTATCTAATAACAAAATATAGCTAAAAGTTAGAGAGGTTACAACATTTGGATTAATACGAATTAAAACTAATCTTCTTTCGTATATGCAGTAACGATTGTCTACATAAACACAAAAAGGTACAAACTCTCAACATCTTATCTAATTGTAATATCGTTGTTATTAGTAATTGTAATCGCACTATAATTAGGATAATCATTATTATTAGAACGAATTGCATTTTTGGTCCTTGTGGTATCACACCATTTGCAAGTTTCATACAAACGTGTGCAAGGTGGTATTCGTGGTCCCTGTGGTATCACCCCAGTTGCAAGTTTCATACAAACGTGTGCAATGGTTTGTGGTCCCTGTGGTATCACACCATTTGCAAGTTTCATACAAACGTGTGCAGGTGGTGTTCGTGGTCCCTGTGGTATCACACCATTTGCAAGTTTCATACAAACGTGTGCAAGGTGGTATTCGTGGTCCCTGTGGTATCACACCATTTGCAAGTTTCATACAAACGTGTGCAAGGTGGTATTCGTGGTCCCTGTGGTATCACACCATTTGCAAGTTTCATACAAACGTGTGCAAGGTGGTATTCGTGGTCCCTGTGGTATCACACCATTTGCAAGTTTCATACAAACGTGTGCAAGGTGGTATTCGTGGTCCCTGTGGTATCACACCATTTGCAAGTTTCATACAAACGTGTGCAAGGTGGTATTCGTGGTCCCTGTGGTATCACACCATTTGCAAGTTTCATACAAACGTGTGCAAGGTGGTATTCGTGGTCCCTGTGGTATCACACCATTTGCAAGTTTCATACAAACGTGTGCAAGGTGGTATTCGTGGTCCCTGTGGTATCACACCATTTGCAAGTTTCATACAAACGTGTGCAAGGTGGTATTCGTGGTCCCTGTGGTATCACACCATTTGCAAGTTTCATACAAACGTGTGCAAGGTGGTATTCGTGGTCCCTGTGGTATCACACCATTTGCAAGTTTCATACAAACGTGTGCAAGGTGGTATTCGTGGTCCCTGTGGTATCACACCATTTGCAAGTTTCATACAAACGTGTGCAAGGTGGTATTCGTGGTCCCTGTGGTATCACACCATTTGCAAGTTTCATACAAACGTGTGCAAGGTGGTATTCTTGGTCCCTGTGGTATCACACCATTTGCAAGTTTCATACAAACGTGTGCAAGGTGGTGTTCGTGGTCCCTGTGGTATCACACCAGTTGCAAGTTTCATACAAACGTGTGCAAGGTGGTATTCTTGGTCCCTGTGGTATCACACCATTTGCAAGTTTCATACAAACGTGTGCAAGGTGGTGTTCGTGGTCCCTGTGGTATCACACCAGTTGCAAGTTTCATACAAACGTGTGCAAGGTGGTATTCGTGGTCCCTGTGGTATCACACCATTTGCAAGTTTCATACAAACGTGTGCAGGTGGTTTCGTGGTCCCTGTGGTATCACACCATTTGCAAGTTTCATACAAACGTGTGCAAGGTGGTATTCGTGGTCCCTGTGGTATCACACCATTTGCAAGTTTCATACAAACGTGTGCAAGGTGGTATTCTTGGTCCCTGTGGTATCACACCATTTGCAAGTTTCATACAAACGTGTGCAAGGTGGTGTTCGTGGTCCCTGTGGTATCACACCAGTTTGCAGTTTATACAACTGGTGTGATACCACAGGGACCACGAACACCACCTTGCACACGTTTGTATGAAACTTGCAAATGGTGTGATACCACAGGGACCAAAAATGTAATTCGTTCTTATTATTATTAGGAATTGGAATCAAACTATATTTAAGATATATATTCTTCTTATATTAACCGAACCCTCCTAATAAAATTACAACACACCGAATGATTGAAAACTCACAAACCAACTGCTACTTTTATTGTTCTTAAGAACCATGGCTAACGAAAATAAAATTACTTTTTGCAAGGCATCAATGAGAACTCGGTCAATTGTGTAATCAAGGTTAAGATTGCTTTTCTGGAAGACTTTGTATAAAAGAAACTCTGCTACACCATCCAACCTTTATATGATTTAGCATTCAGTATTTACATTTGAATATCTCCATTCGTTTTGAAGTATATTTTTACATTTTTACATGTAAATATTTTTTTTTCATATGCTAATTCTTATATTGATGATAATGTTGTAAAACCCGTGTATTTGACACGGGTCTAAAATCTAGTTCTATATAAATAGATGAACCAAAAGTTGTAATCGATATCAAATCAATAAGAAATCCCTTTGTTTACATGGTATCAGAGCCAAAACACAAATCCTAAAACATTATCCCGAACAAAAGAAAAAAATCGACTTATCCGTCGAAGGTCGAAATCCACGATTCACAAGAAAAAGAACAGAACCAAATTTTGTTTCAATTTCGAATTTAATGCTCAGCACATCGATTTATATTTTATCATAGGTAAAGAATATTAATTGCACCGTCCAAAAGTAATTAATTACTTGTCGTAGCTGTTGATTTCAACAAGACCAAGACTATTTTCTTTTGCTCGACTCCAGTCCTCACCCTCGTGAGGGTTCTTTTATTTTGGTGGCTGCTCACGCCAACTTTGTTTTTTTTTGGAGATTGGTTTTGTTTTGGAGATTGTTTTTTCTTTTGCGGCTGCTACACCTCACGAAACAGAATCTAAGCCACCATGGGCGATAAACCCGGCGACTCTGATTCAAAATTGGCTTTACAATTAGCCACTTTTCTGCAAAACAATGCTAATCAACAACCACAAATTCCAAGACTTTCTGATAATCTTCAGATAAATCTGAAGTTAAATAGCCAAAACTACGCCTTATGGACTCGAATGATTCGAGTCGACATAGGCGGAAAATCAAAGAACCTGTTAAATCACTTAACCGACTTACCTCCAGAAAAGTTATCATCAGAAAAGTATGAAATTTGGGAGCAAGAGGATCTTATTGTGTTCTCGTGGCTCATACAAAATATCGAACCAAATCTTGCCGGAAATCTGACCGAGTTTTCCACCTCCAAAGAACTATGGGATGCATTGGTCACCACTTATAGTAGTGGTAAGGATAAGTTAAAAGCTTTTAATCTTCATGTCAAAGCCAATGAAATCAAGCAATCAGACAAAACATTAGAAGATTTTTGGATTTCACTCCAAGGTGTTTGGGGTGACAACCCAACTATGTCTCCAGGCCTCATATCCGAGGTAAGTAACTCTTCATCTAGTCATACTTTGAGTGATACCGGTACTCCAGAGAATGAAGTGCAGGAAAATGTAGAATATGATGAAGTAAATGTGGAACCAGAAGATGTAGAAGAAGTAATTACAGTTCCAGATAGAGAGTACTTCCTCCCAGGTCAACTAGAGGAATACCTGCAAAACAGTACTCTCCAGAAAGAATTCCCCGGTCAACTAAGTATCCGGTAGTCAATATTGCAGATGGAACTATGTCTGAAGAAGCAAAAGCATTCACAGCAAAGTTATATTCAGAAGAAATTCCATCAGGAATAGAAGATGCTTTGAAATTGGAAGAGTGGAAGGATGCTATGGATTCTGAAATGAATGCACTCATGAAGAATGATACATGAGAGAAATATGTTTTGCCACAAGGAAAGAAACCGTTAGGTTGCAGATGCATCTATACAATCAAATATAAACCAGATGGTGCTGTAGAGAGATACAAAGCAAGGCTGGTCACAAAAGGATACACTCAGACCTATGGTATCGACTATTCAGAGACATTTTCTCCCGTTGCAAAATTAGATACAATAAGAGTTCTTTTCTCAATAGAAGCAAATCAAGGTTGGTCTCTCCATCAGTTTGATGTGAAGAATGTTTTTTTGCATGGAGAATTAAAGGAAGAAGTCTATATGGACGCTCCTCCAGGTTTTTCTCATGATTTCAAACAAGGAGAAGTTTGTAAATTGAGGAAGTCCTTGTACGGGTTAAAGCAGTCACCTAGAGCATGGTTTGGAAGGTTCACACTTGCCATGAAAAAGTATGGATATAGGCAGAGTAATTCAGATCACACATTATTTCTTAGTCATAGAGGAAATCTAGTGACATGTCTAATAATTTATGTTGATGACATGATTATCACTGGAAACGATGAGAAAGAGATTAAGAAACTAAAGACATCATTGTGTGCAGAATTCAAAATGAAAGATTTGGGAAATCTTAGTATTGAAGTTTCAAGGTCAAACCGTGGAATCTTCATTTTTCAAAAGAAATATATATTGGATCTTTTAACTGAAAGAGGGATGGTTGACTGTAAGCCAGCTGACACACCTATGGTTATTAACCAAAAGTTGTTTATGAAGACAGAAGCTAAACTTGCTGATAAGAATAGATATCAAAGGTTAGTGGGTAAACTCATTTATTTAGCTCAAACCCGTCCAGATATAGCATATGCTGTTGGAATAGTGAGTCGGTTTATGCACCAACCTCAAGTGGATCATATGGATGCAGTTCTATGAATTGTCAGATATCTTAAAGGGACTACAGAACATGGGGTGTTATTTAAGGCTAATGGTCATCTTAAAATTCAGATATATACAAATGCTGACTGGGCAAGAGATAAAGGTAATCGAAGATCAACTTCAGGATATTTTTCTATGGTAGGAGGTAATCTTGTTACATGGAAAGGTAAGAAGCAAAAGGTTGTTTCTTTGTCAAGTGTTGAGGCTGAGTTTAGAGGTATTGCCAGAGGCTTAGCAGAGGCGTTATGGTTAAGAAAACTTGTATCTGAAATAGGTTTTGTTCCAAGAGAAAGTATCCAGATCATGAGAGACAATGAAGCTGCTAATCAAATTTCAGAAAATCCGGTACAACATGACAGAACCAAACATGTTGGAAGTTGACCGTCATTTCATTAAGGAAAAGCTTGAAGACGGGATTATCAAGCTGCCATTTGTTAAATCTGAAGATCAAATTGCTGATGCAGTGGGAACGTCAATGTTTCACAAATGTCTAAGCAAGTTGAATTTTGGTAATCCCACTATTCAACTTGAGGGGGAGTGTTAGAATGAGAGAATTACGGCTCATCACTTCCCTAAAATAAAGGATTTCGACTTTGGCAACAAGACAGAAGGATCGACTTAGGCAACAAGAAAACCCTTTTATTTATGGGAAAATTACCTAAATAGGCACATTTGAGAGGGTATATCCAATTTTAGACAGCTACACAAAAATTTACCAATATGGTCAAAGATTCTTACCACCTAACAATTTGAGTAAGAAATAATATCAACCACTCAAAAAATGACATATATATATATATATATATTCGGTTGATATCTTTTACTAAATATATATATATATATATATATATATATATATATATATATATATATATATATATATATATATATATATATATATATATATATATATATATATATATATATATATATATATATATATATATATATATATATATATATATATATATATATATATATATATATATATATATATATATATATATATATATATATATATATATATATATATATATATATATATATATATATATATATATATATATATATATATATATATATATATATATATATATATATATATATATATATATATATATATATATATATATATATATATATATATATATATATATATATATATATATATATATATATATATATATATATATATATATATATATATATATATATATATATATATATATATATATATATATATATATATATATATATATATATATATATATATATATATATATATATATATATATATATATATATATATATATATATATATATATATATATATATATATATATATATATATATATATATATATATATATATATATATATATATATATATATATATATATATATATATATATATATATATATATATATATATATATATATATATATATATATATATATATATATATATATATATATATATATATATATATATATATATATATATATATATATATATATATATATATATATATATATATATATATATATATATATATATATATATATATATATATATATATATATATATATATATATATATATATATATATATATATATATATATATATATATATATATATATATATATATATATATATATATATATATATATATATATATATATATATATATATATATATATATATATATATATATATATATATATATATATATATATATATATATATATATATATATATATATATATATATATATATATATATATATATATATATATATATATATATATATATATATATATATATATATATATATATATATATATATATATATATATATATATATATATATATATATATATATATATATATATATATATATATATATATATATATATATATATATATATATATATATATATATATATATATATATATATATATATATATATATATATATATATATATATATATATATATATATATATATATATATATATATATATATATATATATATATATATATATATATATATATATATATATATATATATATATATATATATATATATATATATATATATATATATATATATATATATATATATATATATATATATATATATATATATATATATATATATATATATATATATATATATATATATATATATATATATATATATATATATATATATATATATATATATATATATATATATATATATATATATATATATATATATATATATATATATATATATATATATATATATATATATATATATATATATATATATATATATATATATATATATATATATATATATATATATATATATATATATATATATATATATATATATATATATATATATATATATATATCATCACGTTATTTTCTTATAATGCATTTGTGTATCTAATGTCTTTTTGTATATATCAATAGATGTTTACATTCTTGAACTAACTATATGGGTACCACTATCGAATAACATGTTTCATCGAGAAGTAATACCCCAATTTGGTATACACCATCTCATGCAGTGGTATTTTATATTTGACGTCATTCTTGTTTATGATCCCCCATTTTATATGTATATCTTATTTTACAAACAAGTTATTTGTTATAAGTATAACCTAGTACAAGATGTCAATCTAACCATAAATACATGTCATTTTTTGAGTGGTTAATATTATTCCTTACTTAGATTGTTAGGTAGTAAGAATCCCTTGATTATATTAGTAAATTTAAATGTAGGTGTCTAAAATAGGATACACACCCTTAAATATGACTATTTAGGTAATTTTCCTTTTTGGGATGTGATAATGATTGAGTATAGTTGGTGACAAGATATGTCATGTTCAGAAATGTAGGTGTCTAAAATAGGATACACACCCTCAAATATGACTATTTAGGTAATTTTCCCTTTTGGGATGTGATAATGATTGAGTATAGTTGGTGACAAGATATGTCATGTTCAGCAAGTCGTAAAGTTAACTGAAAAAAAAAAAAAACATGACATAGTTATTTTGCCTATTAAAATCACTAGCTCTATTGTGATTGTTGGTGGACCAATGTCCAAGGAAAAGCTATTTTCTTATTTGATTTTGTACGTGGGTTTGTGAGAGCAACAAGGAGATATTACAATTTACATTTGAAGACTTTTGATGGTGTTTCTCTATTTGGGCCGTATACTAGCCATCAGCCCAACTCCTTCATATTCTTTTATTTGGAACGAGCTAGATACAAGGAAGAAAAGCCCATCAATTGCTTTTGCTTATGTCGGTTCAAATTAAAAGCCATCAAGAAAAGAAGAGTATATATATTTTATTTAGTCAATCTTTGAGGGTGTTATCACATATTCATTCGGCAGCCTTTTATTAATTTGAGTCGACACATATTTGGGGGCAGACAAATTGTGTGAGACGAACGGAAGATGCAGCCGATGGAACAAGCAGTTTTCTTATCAAATATTATCTCCGGCTAAGGTTTTTGCTATCCATCCTGATGAACAATTGTTAGTTAATTTTATTTGATAAACTTTACTTTCAGTCGTGTAAAATTGATCTTTTTGGATTGTGATTCATGTGACTGATTGAGTATTTATTCAATATTATTTGATTTGGATTTTCGTAATACAATTTATCGTGAGTTAATGATTTGTACCGAGTCCACCTAGATTAGGGATTAAGACAGGTCATCTAATTAAGATAGGTTGTGCCCAAAACTGTTCTTGTCAACTAATAAAATTATGTCTATGTAATTTACAATAAATACTCGGTAAAGTTTATTAAGTAAATTATACGACTTTTGGGATTCGGGAGGGATGCACTTTTTATTATTGTTTACAACTTCTATTTTTAATTTTGTCTTGTTTCATTAATTTAAGTCTAGCTATTTAGTTAATTAAAATTAGTTTTTCTTATTATTTTCAAAACCAATACAAAATTGTTAAAACTTGACTATAACCACAGACGTTCCTCGTGGGAACGATATCCACTTACCCTATCTAGTATAAGGTATTTAAATTTATTTTTGATCGGTATTTCGACGTCGATCACTAAAGTAGATAAATTTGCTTTTCGTTAGGTTTGTTTATGTAATACGTCGTAATTCATTTTAGTTTATTTGCAATCGTTTTATCTAATTCTTTATTATGTCCATTAAGTATTTTGTGCATTGATTAGCTATTTAATAATAACCAATGACTCAAATAGTACTTAATTAGGTGTATATCTTACATATTGATAAAAATCATAAAGTGGTTTTGAAACAGAGAATAGTGATACTCCAAGTATCGAACTATCAATAGATCTTGATCTCTTTTAAAAATCTTTTCAAATTTAGAGCAATGATCGGAGTAAGTTTTGATAAAGGAAAAGTGGTTTTTGGGTATTTACTTAGAAAAGAAATTGTGTGTATCAAACAAACTACCTTTAGTTGAAAAAGAAAAGAAGATACAATGGCTGGATGAGTCCATAGCAGGTAACGTTGACAGCCTTCCACGGCCTTCTATACGAGGCATCTTATAATAATAAGACCCATTTAGGATATTGGGTAGGGACTCTACTTATCTTCAAATCTATGAAGCCCTTCCCAACAATCACCCTTTGATTCAACATGGGTTTGTCGTTGAGACTGATAAGATGGTGCGACCACACATAAAGTTTTATATATTCTGGCCCTTAATTATATACGGGGAAAGTGAAGAAAGGATGGGTAAAAAACCACTCACATCTTGTTTTTTTATTCTATAAAATTCATGGGAGCCCCATCATTTATTCAATATATAAAAAATATTTAAAAAATAGTATGTGAGAGGTTTTTCATATAAGTTGGGTGTGTGACAACCCCACACTCACTTTTCCCATATATTATCTATAATCCTTTATAATAATTATCAACCCCCTATTTTTGAAAAGTGTTAGAAAATGGTTAGATGCAAAATTACTAAATTACCCTTAATAAATACCACTATGGAAAAAGTTTTTATAAATTACCAAATTTGTCATTAATGAATTAATTTACACTCTATACCCTTATTTTAACAATTAACATTTTAAGCCCTTATCTTCTAAAATATTGCAATATCACTTTTACATCAACCTACACCACTTGACACCGCCACCACCAATAATACCGTCACCTACATCACTAGACCGTCGTCTCCGCCACCGCCGCCGCATTGCGCGGGTACCATGCTAGTATATATAACAATTATTGTAGCCTTAGCAACAGTAATTGTTTATATTTTTTTATTTTTACCACCTAAGTTTTATTTTTTTCGATTTTGTCACAAACTACCTTTTTACCACATAAGTTTCAATTTTTCGGTTTTGTCACAAATTTATTTCGTAAACACTAACAATCCGTAAATGTATATCCAAGAAGTGTTCATATATGTTTGAATCGAAGGCATTGACTGTCATTTTTAAATGGATGAGAATCACAATCAGTCCTTTCAGTTAACATATGTTATATTTCTTTCATCAATCCCTCACATGACGTGCCGTTAGAATATTATAGTTATTTCATATCAATAAAGGACTAATAGAGAGTATTTTCTGCTTTTCATCAACAAATAATAAAAACAAAATATTCGGCTTCTGTCCCAACAAATTAATCATCCCCCATCTACATTTCTATACGCTAACCTTTGGATTTGTAGATCTACTCACACATATATAAGGCCTACTCAATAGTTACTTCTTCCTCACTTATTTTTTATTGCCAAATCAGCGCCATATCATCTCTTCTTCATCTTCACATACTATGACACAGTGCTACCAACAATACCTATTTCTTACTTCTTCACTATTTTATAAATCCCAAATAATTAAACACAAACATAAAACATTACAAACATTTATTATAAAAACTTTTCATAATAAAATAAAACATTATATTAATAAAAATATTATATCAATGAGTAAAAAATGCATTATAAAAAAAGATTACATAAATTTTTAGTTAACATATAATTATATTTGGACAAATTTTTTGAGTTATTAAAACAATGAATGACTAATGAAAAATGGTTACACGTGTTAGGCCTTCATATAACAACTAAATTTTTTTTACTTAACATATAATCATTTGAACAAATTTTCATAATAATATATAAATAACTTCACTGCGTATACACCCATGAGAAAAGAAAAACAAAGTAAGTTTTATAAGAAGCGAAAGATGAAATCAAATTGTTTTGTTGGTGACACGGTTCTTCTAGTATTCTTTTTGGCGACGCAAGAAACGGTGACACGCTCGTGACACGTCCCTCCCAATGGTGTCAGTGTGTCACAGCGTGACACATCTGTGACACCCCGTTGGGAGAGGTCTAATATATGAATATGAATTAGATATATAGTTATAAATATAGATATATTTAATCTATATATCACAAATATTGATTGGTGTATAAAATTGGATGATTTAAAATGGGTGCAAAAAATGTTTGGATTTTTTTGTGTAGATTTCATTTGGGTGTGACTATTTTTAGGTGAACTGAAATCAAATATAGCATTTTATAGCATTAGGTAAATCCTTAGATTGATGTATATATCATAATTACTCAGTTTAATACTAGTCTAAATATTTTCTCTAAACATGTATTCCCTGAGAATCACAGTGGATCCGAGATATGCGTAATACTTTAGAATTTTTAGTGATATTATTATTAATTTTTTTTTAAGGCTCGAATACATTCATAAATTGTGGAGGACTATGTTGAAATCTTATGGACTGGGCTGAAGAGTACTTACAAAAATTGGGCCTATTGGGGGAGGCCTACACCTCTCCGCACCCCCACTGGCCCACTCCCACCCCCTTACTTATCTCGGTATCTCCGCTTCTGCCGAGGCACATATTACTACGTTTTTAAGTCGCATGTAGTTGGAATTTTCTATTTTTTTTACACATTTACTTGTTCTACATACATGACATGAATCTTGTGTTGCATCCTTTTAAGCTGCTTCTGGAGTTATCAGTTCACAATACTAGCTTCCATTTCTCACCAGACGACTGATCAAAATGATACCTGAAAGAAAGCTCCTTAATTATTTATAGACATCAAGCTAACAATCAATGTTGCATATAATCGAAGAGTATATATATGAAATTCAAGGACACTTGTTTTGGACAATAAGTTCGGGCTGAGGCTGGAGCTAGAAACTTATCGTGTTATATAATCATTAGCCACAATGTACGGTTGGTACAAACAACATATTATAACCTTCAAATCAACTCTCACAAACTACATTATTAATCAAACCAAACCTTATACCTTGAACTACAAATGTTGTTATAGTAAGCACTCGCTACGCTAATCTCACATAACAAAATTAATAAGCAATGTAATAAAGCCATACCAACGCTTCAAATTGTATTTACAATGGTACTTCGATTATTCTTCTTAACGCTCTTACTCAGCTGAAACACAGGGTGTCTGCATAATCTCCTCACCCCTTTTCTCAAATTTAATCTTTCCAATAACCCCTCAGCCACAACCTCCTCGTCGTCTCCATGTTTTAATTCATGGTTAACCGGTGAACTCTTGCCAGATATATATTCACATCCTACAACCGATCCAGTTTTTCTGGGAAAACTCCAAAATTTCTCATCTTTTTCACTTCCGGATTTGTTTAACGAATCAGGGTGCTCTAGTAGGAAGTTGTCTTCACATGAAGAAATCACTTGATACGCTGCTTCTCTTTCACGTAGAGTCTTTAAGACAAGCGTTTTGAGAAAGTTCATAACTTGAACTGCATGAATCAATGCAGTCAAAGGATCCGCCATCTGCGTTTACACAACACAAATAATACCATATGAATCTAGTATTAATAGTCAACAATAGATTTGACTTTTGGAAAACTGATAGTAGTTTATGTACCTGAGTCATGTTAGGAGCAAATACCATAGCAATGTTGCGAGCATTCATTTTGTTTTGTGGTTCATATTCGACAACATCTGCCATCAAATTGATTGCCCAATCCAGAAGTGCGGCCTCGGTTTGAGGAAGTGATTTTACAAGACGACTACACTCTTCTTCTGTGTTGCAATGCATTACTTGCTCTGGTGTCAACGAATCAAGAACGCCTGTTGGAAGCTCTCTAAACCATGCCTGCACCTCCAAACACAAATGATGAATACTACATAAATAAATTAAAATTATATCCAACGACAATGACAGAGTACCTTAATCAAGCCAGCCAAACAATGAACATCAATTCCATTGGGGACAAAGCCTCTGTTAAGTTGCTTCCTAACATCCTCTTCTTGACTGTTTTCTCCATTTATTCGAAATATCCCTTCTGCCTTCATCCAATAAACATATAACAATAAATTACGAGTACTAACATGAAGTCTGGGAAAAAAAAATTCAGAACTAATGATTCAGAAACCGCTACAAGCTATTTAAGTAGTAAGCATTACTTGAAGGCCGTCTCCTGCATATAAACGCTTTTGCATCATTAAAAGTATAGTCGGCACACTGTTCCCTCTATCGTCATATGAACAATGCATTGACTCCGCAGATACTCCAAACACGTGTATACTGTTTTAAAAGGCGTTGATTCATTTATTAAAATTACACCAAATAATCGAATAACATCTCACTAGCTTGTAAAGAAAGTCTTTTACATATATAATCATAATAATGATAATGATAATAATAATTCACGTGAAAGAAACAAGAATCATTTCCAAACAGCAAAAGTCTGTTCTTTTCTTCCTTTGCAAGTACTAAAAAGGGATCTAAAAAGCCAAAATCAACGGGACATATATCCAACAAGGCAACAACATAACAACAATTAATCCTATTATTAATATTAATATAGATTTTAAGGTCGCAAATTTACTTTATTCCTATATCTATAAACCCTTATAAAGCAAATTGGGTTTAAGACTTTAAGCAATTTTTCCAATATCCCAAAACTACCTCTCAATAATCTTTTTCGGTCGTTCTTTGTATCTCTCTCATCTCTCACACACAACACCACCAGAAAACAAAAAACAGACGCACACAAAACGATCAAACACCATCACCGTCTCCATCTCCATATCCGTACTCCGGCCAACCCACCCAACACGCCGCCGCGACCCCCATCAAACATCACCACTATCTGTCTCCGGCCACCCTCTTTTTCAGGCGACTCCCGCGACCCATTCTTCGTTTTGCCCAACAAGATCTCACCCATATCGATTTCCTCTTATGCTTATCAGATCGATATGTTCGAAAGATCGATTTCATTCAGGAAAAGGTGTCTACACACACCTAAATATGTTTCGGATTGTTGATTTTAATTATACTTATATGAATATAGATAACCCCTCTATCTCCGGCGACCCTCTTTTCTCGGAGACCCTGGACCAACATCAACCATTATTCATCATCTTCATTGTATTGGTAAGATCATACGAATAACTTTGGATGTTTTGTTAAGGTGTGTTTGGATGTGCTTTTAGAATGTGATTTTATGCTTTCATATATAAATGATTATAGATAATAAATAGATGATGGTCAGCTCAGGTTGGTTCAAGAATGAATATAGGTGATTTAACAGTTTGGTTCAAGATGAAAGTTAAGTGATTTTATGCTTCAAAATTTTGATTTTCTTATAATTAATAAAATACTTTATGAATGCAGCTTCATATACTTATGTCTTAGTGTTTATGGTAGAGCTGTTTACGAACACTTTTATTGGGGTTTGATTTGGTTCATTGTCACTTTAAAGATACCTAAGTTTCAGTTTACGCCACCATCTAAGATCGAAAAAGCAAGGTAACGTTTATGTTAAAAGTTTTGTTGTTTATGCTTGAGACTGGGTGAAATTATACCAAATCTTAACGGAATCAAGTAAGTTCTTTTTAAAAAAGTAATATTTATAAGTATTTAGTATTTGTTAGCTTCACATGGTGCTCACAAAATACTATTTATTAGTGGGTCAAAGAACTGACTCTCTTTTGATCTAATTGTTGAACTTGGTGAGTTGTTATTGCAGGAACAAGATTGACAGTTAGAACATGTGTGTAAAGAGTCAACAATTACTAAACATCCAATTAAAGTCATTTACATATGCATGCATTATCAGGTTTAATTCATTTAATTTTAGTTTGCTTATGTGCTTTATATGTTATTATTAAAATTTCAGCATTTCAAGGCTTATTTTATTATTAACTACACATAATAAGACTAGAAGAGGGAGTATTTAGTAAGAATTTGATAAATTGTGGAGTTGGGTTATCAGAGTATTAGTGGTAATAATCATAATCTATGTACTTGCAAACAAACTGAGATTGGTAAATCTTTTTTAGCTGACTTCAAATCCATGTAAGATGAGTTAAATATCATTTTCAAATTAGAAGTAGGTTACTTGGGATTTAGGCAGGCCGGACAGTTTGGGCAATGGGCCAATGCGAGTACTTTTGGAACGTAGCCATAGTAGTTACCATGTGTGTGATTCTGTAACTTCATTTACTAGCTAGAATATAGTAATTTAACCACCTGTACATAAAAAAGTAGTATTACTATTTATGACCTATGAGTTGCTAAATGGGCTGGCTTTGCTTTTCACTAGGGAGCCGGTGTGCTTGCGGTTTGGTTAATGGACAACATTAAAGATTATTGGATTGTCAAAATATCATGGGGTGGAGATTGGGAAGAGAAAATGGAAAGAAGCATTAAAGAGAAGACGGGCAAATGCACACGCTACCAAGCCTGGTCCAGCATCTGATGGTGCCCATATAAACGGCAGTTCTAAATGCTTATTATATGAAAAGAGATTGTCGACCCTGAATGAACCAAATAAATCATTCACAAGTGGAATTTATCTTTCAATGAAGTAAATTTCAGTTATATAGGTTGTATTTTTACTGCTCTAGATAGCTCATAACTAATGATATATAACATATGATTTTTAAAACGTCTTTTTTCTTAGCATTGTTGGCTTACAATTATCATAACTGATGGCATTGTAATCTTTGGTAATATTGCAGGAAAGGCATGAGATTTCCTTGAAAAGGCCGATAGCCCGAGACCCTCTTGAGCTTCCATGGGTTGAACTCAATATGGCACCAACAAGTTTGTAACTATCAGGTAACTAGACTTGATGTTTCGTTTAACTTGCCTTTGTTAATCACATTGCCAGATATATTTACATATGTTACTCTTACATCATTGTATTATGATCTTGATTTACCAAGTGACACTAATGAACTGAAATTGTGATGCTTTTAATGTCCCGTGAATGCGTGATCCCATCTACTTATGTTTTCTGTCATCCTGTCTTTCATCCATGAAAAAGTGAGCTGCTTCCCATCCTTGGCAATTTGGCATGATCTCGAGATATGTATTTCTTCTAATCTATTCCTACTTCACTTCATTCTTGATGTTTAATTATATTTGATTTATAGACTATTTGGATGGATGGATGCAGAGTTCAGATCATGGACAATTACCGGTGGTCTAATAAACTCTTATAATTGTTGTTTCAAAAGTTCGTTCAATTTAGATTTCACTATGTTCAATTTAGATTTCACTATGCCCTGGAGTCTTTGTATCCTAACTTCAATTTTGGGTCATTAAATTTGATATGTTTAATTTGGTTATTACTCGGTTAATATATGCAGTTCATGTTTTTGAAGTACTCTTATTGATATGTTTTTTACGAATGTTCCATCTCTTCTAATGTAAATCTCATATTTTTGTCGTATCCTATGTTTTAATTCGGTTTGTACAAATGTTTCATTGCTTCTATAATGTCATATGACATATTACACACCTAACTAATTTAATGTTACCACATCTCGCGTACTATAAATCAGAGCCGCTGCAACGCGCGGATACTAGACTAGTACTCTAAAATAATCTTTAAAAACATCCATGGGAGGAAATAAACACTAAACTTTTCTTTGGAGTCTGCTAAATGGGCTAATTCCGCATTGACATCTTATGTAACAGGACATATAATTGCATTAAAGTTTCCCTTCTCATCCAACCAAACGATAACTTTTTTATTACTTAAACTAAGAACTTCATCTTTCAATTGTGGCAATATATGGAGGCAATTTTTCAAAATTTTGGGTCGAGCGACTCAATACAAGTTGTTGATCAGATAACTTTTGAACATTATGCAACCAAATAACTTGTAAAATCCAAAAATATTGGTTACGTTGCAAACACATACGCGAAGTAGTGGCCTATACAATCAACGATATATTGTCGAGACTCGAGTAGTCAATTTGAAAACCTTTGAGTTATTTGGTTGTTTGATACCCAAAAAGTTAAACCAGTTTTAACTACACTCGGAGCCCCAATTTAGTACAAATTAGAATAATGTTAAATACCTTTTAGGAGTTTATTTGGTTGTATAAATCATAAAGAATATAGAGCAATGCTTACAAACAAAAACAATAAACTTTAAAACCCCCAAAACCCAAAATCTCTCTCTCTCTATATAAAAAACTATCGGAAAACGCTTACTTGGCCAACATGACTCAGGTATATACCATAGCAATGTTGAGAGCATTCATTTTGTCTTGTTGTTAATGTATGTATATATTAAAAAAGTTGTATTATCTATATCAAAAGTCTACCCATTAAATTTTATGATAAAACCATTAAAAGAAAGTCTTGCTAATGACACTCCTATAGATTGTCGTTAATGTTCATTTAATATTTTTACCTGTACCATAAAATTTAAAAGGTAAACTTTTACTCGTAATATATAAAAATACAATATTTTATATGCACCCGAACTGAGTTGTACCCTTTTAAACAGAAATAAAAGGCCACTAAAAAAGCAAGTACTATAACACCTAATTTACATACCTGAATTAAAAACAGCATCTAATTCCTTTCTCATCCAACGAAACAATATATTTTTCCTTATATTTTAGAGTCTTTTTAATTAAAAAAAGTAACCCAATTGTAGAAGGAAAGGCAATGCCCATCTCAAATAAAATACTCAGTAAAATATAATAAAATAAACAAAATGATCGAAAAATGTACCTGGCACTAGGAGGTTTCCGGGGGACATCCGGCTGAAGCTCAGCTGGCAAACCAAGAAAACCATCGAAACGATCAAATGTAACATGAGAAACATGTTGGACATCAGTGGGACATCCAATATCCAAGGATGACGTGGACGAGGAAACATCATCGGAGTCATCGACGGTGCAAGTGACAATTGACTTACGAAGTGTGGTTAACAAGAGGGCTAAAATGGTGAAATTAGTTGAAGTAGTAGTTTCTGCAGGTTGATGGTTTGGGCTTATAAATGGGGTGGTTATTGGGTTGTTATGGAAATATGAATAGTCTTGATAAAATGAGTCAACGTCGTCATCTGGTTGAAAGAAGGTGGCGGTGGTGGGTGGTGGTGGTGGTGGAGCTCCGCCGTTAGATTTGGATCTAAAGAGCATTGTCATCTATATGTACTAATTACAAGTCATTAATCATATATCCATATTTGTATCTACATATAATATAATTCATTAAACAAATGTAATGAAGAATATTGAAAATGATTTCTTTTTTAAAATAAGAAAATAAAATGAAGAAGAGGAAGAATGGTGGCCGGTGAAATGAATGAATAAATGTTAATGGGGAATGGGAGGTGGTGTGTGTGTGTGTATTATAGATATGGTGATATGGAAGGAAAGTGACAACCAGATTAACTTAATTTCTTTCTCAATATGGCATTTTATCTATCTTTCACCACTTTATATATATATATGCAATGCTTAAGAGTTAGACCATCGTTGACAAACTAAAAACCTCTTTTATTTATACCTAGATTAAATTAAATTAGATTTAATTAAAATTCTCGATCATTAGGTGTATTGAATTGGTAATTTGTTACTATGCATTTAAATTTAAATTTAAAATAGTAAATATATGAAAAAGTTTAGAAGGTCACTCTCAATAACATTTTCTTATTCATTTCTTTTTCACTTACATCAACTTTTATCTCTTCTAAACATACCTAAAAACAATCACTTCCAATAACTTCTCTTTTTCCTTTTCTTCACACACACATAACAAACAAATATCGATACACTACATACATAAAGCTAGCCTTAATTTTTCCTGAAATGGACGAGCCACGATCTAGAGCAGGATAAAAAGCTTACTAACAATAGAGAAAGGGGTGGAAGAAGGGGGCAACTAGCTCAGGAAAAGCTTATTGTGAGCGTCAAAGAATACGGATATGGTTGTCGAAAGTCAAATGACATCACACGCTATATTAGTGTCAAATCTAGATTTTATTGTCATATTTAGTTGTGCAAAATTTAAATTTTAAAAAAATCATTCATGGCATTTTGATTCCTGTGGATATTTCTACTCATAAGAGTGTGTTTGGTAGGAAGAATTAAGGGTTGACAAATGGAAATCATTTCATAACATCCGTTGGTAAACCACAAAAAAAGAAAACAAATGTCAAGTTGTATAAAAATATTTTCTCTATAATTTTAGCCTTTGAAAAGAAAAAACACAAAAAAACACGAAGAAGATAAATCTCCACTAAAAGCATGCGTCTTCCAAATTTAACTAAAGGCATTACTTTATTTTCTTGATTATTGATTATTTTTGTTTCATATGATTGCTATAAATTTGAAACTAAAATAAATTGCATTACTCTATTAAATATTTATTTCAATGTCTTTATTTTTCGTGATTTCATGTTCATTTCTCAGGTCAAGTTACCAAACAAAAAAAGTTATTTCATTTCTCACTCAATTTCATTTCTCTTATTCATTTAAATTCTTTATATTTCTTCCTATCAACCATGCCCTTAATGGCTACAGGGCACATCCAGACGGTGATACATATATATATACATATGTCAAATATATTCGTTAGAAAAATAAATTAAATTAAAATAAAGAATATATATGTAAGCTTGAAACATATGTAATTAGTGTATAATGTATACCAAGTTAAATTTCATGATTATTGTGTTATAATATTCTTCTTAAGTAGCCATCTAATAATTACCTTCTATACAATTGTTGTAAATCACTACATATCATGATATCAAAGAATCCATCAAAAGATAGGAAACAAATGGGGTAGACCCGTGAATGGCAAGAGGGAAGGGGACAATACGGAAGCCCATTGTTTGAGGTTGGAACTCACATTTAAATATTGGAATAGGATGCACTTCCCTCCAAAACTTGTTTGCCGTTTTGCAAAATCAAAATATTTTATCTGTACTTTTATTTATCTATTTCTAAAGGCCTTTATAAATCTAAATTTCTAATGGTCTTTGGTCTTTCCTTTTCCACAATAATGAAACAAACAAATGTGCTTAGGTTTTTTTTTCTTTTTAACTAATGACAAGTATTTTTACACATTTATATCAGTTAGATACATACCTTTTACTCGTTTATTGTGTTGTACTTGATAGACACACTATAAAAAAAAGTTAATTTGTCCACACTTAGATATAATAAGTGTAAAATAATTCATTAATTTATGAAAATGTTTTAAAAAAATTTACATTTAAAAGTGTGAATAAATTTTAAAAATTACTAGTATAATTTTTCACACTTATAATGTATAAACAAAATGTTAACACTTAAAAGTGTGAAAAATTTTAAAAATTAAGTATAATTTTTCACACTTATAATGTATAAACAAAATGTTAACACTTAAAAGTGTGAATAAATTTTAAAAATTACAGTATAATTTTTCACACTTATAATGTATAAACAAAATGTTACATTTAAAAGTGTGAATAAATTTTAAAAATTACTAGTATAATTTTTCACACTTATAATGTATAAACAAAATGTTAACACTTAAAAGTGTGAATAAATTTTAAAAATTACTAGTATAATTTTTCACACTTATAATGTATAAACAAAATGTTAACACTTAAAAGTGTGAAAAATTATTGAACATTTTCACACTGTGGAAGTTAATTTACAACACCTATTTTCTTCACACATATTTTTACACACTTGAAAGTGTAAACTCTTTTTTTCCACATACGGAGTATATATATAAGTGTGTAGATATGGTGATTTTCTATTTTTTTTCACACTTTAATGTATAAAAAAATTTACATTTAAAAGTGTGAATAAATTTTAAAAATTACTAGTATAATTTTTCACACTTATAATGTATAAACAAAATGTTAACACTTAAAAGTGTGAAAAATTTTAAAAATTACAGTATAATTTTTCACACTTATAATGTATAAACAAAATGTTAACACTTAAAAGTGTGAAAAATTATTGAATACATTTCCACACTTAGATATAATAAGTGTAAAATAATTCATTAATTTATGAAAATGTTTTAAAAAAATTTACATTTAAAAGTGTGAATAAATTTTAAAAATTACTAGTATAATTTTTCACACTTATAATGTATAAACAAAATGTTAACACTTAAAAGTGTGAAAAATTATTGAACATTTTCACACTGTGGAAGTTAATTTACAACACCTATTTTCTTCACACATATTTTTACACACTTGAAAGTGTAAACTCTTTTTTTCCACATATATATATAAGTGTGTAAATATTATGATTTTTTGAATTTTTTTCACACTTTTAAATGTAAATTATTTCTACACACTTTTAAATGTGATTAAATTAACAAAATTTTTCACACTTTTTAAAAGTATGAAAAAACAAGTGTGGGCAAATTACATATTGTTTGTAATTCAGAGTTTTGTTTTAAATATATTTCATGGTACATCTACCAATAAACTAAAACAGGATTGAGATGTTCTTGAAACGACACGTGGCGTAATCCTTGATCGACACGTGTCCTTTTAATTAATTTATTTTATTAAATTAGTTTTTTTAATTGTATATAAATTCAATTTCCTTATTAGACTTAGAGTTAAACTCTAACTCTTGGCTTATAAATACAAAACACATTATAACCTTATTTGATTAATCGTTTTTATTAATAAAATTGTTTCTTTTTCTTTCTCAATTCTTCAACTCCTATTACTTATATTACTTATAATAAGTTATTAACATGAAGACTTTAAAATTTTGAGTTTACGATCCGAAATCACAAGGCTATTTGCCGTCATCCAGTATGCTTACAAGTTCCGATTTTGATGTGATTGTAAAAATATAAGGTAAATCCAAAACTTTAACTAAACATATATTATATTTATCATTAATGTTTATTATAACTTAGCTTCGATCATTGGTTTACTTTAACCATAATTTATTTCATTCTCACAAATCATGTATGAGGCATATTCGAATTTCTTTATGATACAATCTATATAACTACCGTACATCGTACGGGTATTAGGACTAGTATCAACAATATATACGGAGTATTAAATTAGGTAACTTTCAGCAAAGGTGGGAAAATTTTGATGTATTATTGAAATGCATCAATATAAAAAGAAAATCATATTTTGAGTTAAATCAATATTAACAGTTGCTAATACTATAAAGACAATACCTAACCAATTAGTTTTTTCTTTCTTTGTTTGTTTATTAAAAAGTGAAGATGAAGAAGTATCCATTTCTATTATTTATCTGTTCTTTGGGTTTGTCGTAGCTTCCTCATGGATGATTTTATAATTTCTTTATTCTACCACCACGTAGAACCAAATGATAAAGTCTGTTTTTAAACTCATTAACTACTCCAATATTATAACACTCTGGCTTCAGTATTTTATTTAGAGGTACGTAGTTAACGAAATAAGTAAAAGAAAATAAATAAATGATTTGTGTGTGCAAACTGCAAAATATCCGAGAGGTTGATTACCTGCGAAATTGCGGCTTTGCCAATTCTCTTAACCCATCAATAGATAAGCATCATGCCAACATTATTCCCAATTAATTAGCAAACATTGGCCTACGTACTATACACACATATACATACCACCTACACCTCTTAGATTTTCTATAAACCTACAATTTAAAGATTTAAAAAACCAATACTCGTATAAATCAACCAAAAAAACATATATATATAAATCAACCAAACAATTAATATGGCTTTTGAACCCAATCCTGCATAAACGTTAATTCTTAGTAGGAATTGTAAAATTAGGTACCGGATATTTATTACTTGATACAAAATTTGTAAAAATGAATGTAATACCCATCCACAAATGAACTAAATTACGCACTTTTTAAAGAACGTTGATTGTCAAAATAGCAATACCTTATAATGAATTACATTTATTTATCAAATACTATTTGCATTTAGCAGTGAAGATATTTTTATGTCAATTTCAAGTAGCATGGTTGGATTAAGTAGTTAACATCCTTGATATGGAGACACAGGTCATGAGTTCAATTCTCATCCCATGCAAAGGCCGGAGGTCCTTTTCTATCATTTAGATAGATACTGGAAACAGCTTTTCTACCTAGGTAGAGGTAAGACTGTCTACATCTCAACCTCTCTTATGCATTGTCGAGATACTGAGACCCAAAACCGTTGAAAGACGGCATCGGGTGTTACATTTACATTTTATATTTATGTCAATTTCCTGATCTTTAATTGTTCAAAAATTAATTAAGATATCAGGCCATACATTTTATATAACAAGAATAGAGAGAGAGATATCATGATCACATTTGACACGCTCTTAGTGTTTTGACATATTACAAGTGTTGAAAATGTCTCGGTCGTTGGATTAAAACATGAGATGAAAGATCCGGATTGGTTCTATGTTCACTATGACAGTATGACCTATGCTATCGTAAAATGTATATTTGTACCAAGTCCTCCTGTATGTAGTATAGCTTCCTTAAGACTTTTAGAATTTAAATGAATGATGTAATATGATAAATTAATGTTTACTTGAGTTATAGGTAAAGTCAAAAAAACTATATAAGGTTAATCATGAGTGATTGATGACTCACAGTGGCGTCTTCGGGCCTGTGCAACCTAGGCAATGGAACAGGGCCCAAAAAGTTGAAAGGGCCCAAATTTTTATATCCAATATACATATATGTAGTGTAGCCCGGTCCAAGTTCTTATTGAAAAGTTGTTTCCTATTTGTATTTGGCTGGAAAAAAAGGATTCACCATTAATTAATGGGCTTATGTATCCATAACCAACTAATCACAATAAATAAAGGAAAAAAACCATACGCCCACACAACTAATTCGTTTGCGTTTTTTCGACAACAGGTACGCCATAAACAAAGACTTCTACTATTGTTATTGATTTTTTTTAATTATATCTTTGAATTAATATACATTACTCTTTTGGTTTTATTATTTATTTATGATTTGTCGATACTTGACTTGGAGATATGTGCTTTCAGGATTTAAGAAATTGATATTATAATGTTGATTTACATATAGTTCAATTTGACATAATACTTTTGAGACACAAATTATATGATGGTGGATTGGTGGATGCCTTTAGGATTAAAAGTTTAAATTCATATTATATATCAATTTGATGAAGTACTTTGTCATAAAATATTAAAATTGTTTTGTAATGCCTTTAATTTTTTAAGGTTTAGTTGGGTATTTTTTGCTTATTGTTTTAATATTTTCAGAAATTATGGCTCCTAAACCTGATTCTGGATATCAAAAACGTCTAAAACGAAAAAGAGCCGAGGCATTGCTTAAGTCTCAAAGTGGAGCTTTAGATAAGTACGTTCAAAGAAAGCCACAAGTATCTTCTGATAATGTTGGTGAAGATAATAGTAGTGATGTTAATCTTAATGATAATGTTGTTGATGATACTCATGTTGACAATCCGCGAGATGGTGGTATTAGTATAGATAAGGATGTTGAGAATGAGGATGTTGATGATATTAATTCTAGTGAGGATTTCGATGACCTTAATCCCGATGATGATAATGATGCCGCGGAAAATGTTGATCTTCATAATGTTGATATATTTGATCCACGAGAATGGAATCGACTTAGTGCTGATATGATTAAGGCGTTGGTAGTTGATGGTCCTAAAAGAGACAAGTCTATTGAAAAGGGCCCTAAAGATAAATTTTCTAGACGATTTTCTTCAACTTCATATACAAGAACTCTAGCAAATAACGAGAAGTGTGATAGAGAGTGGCTAGTATATTCCAAAGAACTTGACAAAGTTTTTTGTTTCTGCTGTAAAGTTTTTCGAAAAGGGGCTATAAAAGGTCAGCTAGTGAATGAGGGTTTTTCGGATTGGGCACATCTTAGCACTAGGCTTAAAGAGCATGAAGTTAGCTTGGAGCATATCATGAATATGGCTACATGGTTTGACATGCGTGGAAGATTGAAAAAAAATGAAACGATTGATAAAGTGGCTCATGAACTATTTGAGAAAGAGAGAAATCACTGGAAAAATGTTCTATTAAGAATTATATCAATTGTGAAATTTCTTGCTAAACATAACTTAGCATTCCGTGGTAGAAACGGGAGGTTGTATCAGAATAGCAATGGAAACTTTTTGGGTTTGATTGAAATGATGGAAGAGTTTGACCCTGTTATAAAGGAGCATGTGCGACGTATCACGAGTGATGAGATTCATGTTCATTATCTTGGTCATAACATCCAAAATGAGTTAATACTTTTACTTGCTCATGCTGTTAAATCACAAATCATTAAAAAGGTAAAGCAAGCAAAGTATTACTCTGTGATACTTGATTGTACCCCAGATACTAGTCACCAAGAACAAATGTCTTTAATATTGAGATATGTAAATGTCTCGTCGCAGTGTATTAGTGTTGAGGAATCTTTCTTAGGATTCTTGAAAGTTGATGATACCACTGGTCAGGGACTTTTTGATGTTACCTGCGATGAGTTGAAGTCTCTTGATCTTGATATTGATGATATGCGTGGCCAGGGCTATGACAATGGATCAAATATGAAGGGAAAGCATCAAGGTGTACAAAAAAATTTTATAGATATAAACCCTAGAGCATTTTATACACCATGTGGTTGTCATAGTCTTAATCTTGCGTTGTGTGACATGGCTAATACTTGTGGAAAAGGTAGAGATTTTTTTGGAGTTATACAACGCATTTACACAATATTTGCAAATTCTTCTAAGAGGTGGAAAATTTTGACAGATAATGTTCAAGGGTTGACTCTTAAGTCATTATCTACCACTCGTTGGGAGAGTCGCATCGATAGTGTCAAAGCTATTAGACATCAGATTTTAGATATAAGAGAAGCTTTACTTCAGGTTGCTGAAGAGGACAATGATTCTAAAATCAAAAGTGAAGCTAAATCTCTTGCAACAAATGAGCTCGGTGATTTTGAGTTTTTAGTATCAATAGTTGTTTGGTTTGAAATATTGTTCACTGTAAATTTAGTGAGCAAAAAGTTACTATATTGGTTTTTAGTATCAATAGTCATTGACTCATAACCTTTTTTTTGGAATTTTTTTTTTAGAATGGGATGACCTAATGACACAAAACCTTAGTGCATTTCTATCAATTTGCAACATAATCCTATTCTACTATATTGGTTTTATGATGAGAGTTTGCTTATTTTGATAGATCTGCTTCAATTCGATATATTAAATAACGAAGGAGCTAGATTACGATGTTTGCGATAATAGAGAAAGGTCACATGGTGATAGATGTGGTCCTCTCAATGCAACCAAACAATCTCAAACTGCCGTCCTTATTTCTTAAGTTGGCTGCTTATCCATCTCTTCTTTTTGTAGGATCAACGTATGTCTCTACGTTTAAACCCGGTGTGTCCTACGAAGGCAAACACAAGACATAGTGTGACCACTTTTGGTTGGGAAAAGTTTTATTTGGTAATATTATACGTAATGACTCATCAACAAATAAGTTTTCGGTTATCATCTCATAATGAACATATATTTATTATTGTAAATACTAGTACTATGCCCGTACGATGTACGAATTTAGCGTTTGTATCGTGCGGTATAAATCGTTAAAAAAGAATTTTTTCGTATTTATTCATATAATTACATTATCTTAGTATTTAAGTTAGATATTTTGTTAGAGTTCTTATTTTTATATATTAATATTATATAAATATTAAATAGATTAACTAATAATAATAACTGGAAACATAGTTTGGTTCAAACAAGTTTTTTGACCCCGGGCGTTGCCCGGGATCGACGTTGCGTCATGCAAAGATATTTTGGACACTTAAAGTTTACTATGGTGGTCAAAACCAAGAGTTTGATGGTAAAAGTTAGAAGCCTTAAAATAAGAGATAGAAAGTAAAAAATAAATAAAATTGATGATTAAAGTTAGAACTATAATTAAGTTTGTATACAAAAAGTTGGACTAAAGTTAAAAAATACAAAAGTTAAGTGGTAAAAATAAGAAACTCTAAAAGTATACTATCGTTTAAAAAAAAAGCCTTAAATTAAGAGATAGAAAGTAAAAAATAAATAAATTTGATGATTAAAGTTAAAATCCAAAGTTAATTGAAAAGTAAATTATACTTGTATACAAAAAATTAGACTAAAGTGATAAAACGTAAATGTTAAGTGGTAAAAATAAGAAACTCTAAAAGTATACTATCGTTTAAAAAAAAAACCAGAAAAAGACAAAATAAGCCGGTACTGTTCATGGCTCGAGCCGGTTACTGTTCATGGCTTGGCTTACTATTCCTAAGCCAAACCTTAATTGTTATATATATATATAATTATATTACGTAAAGATTATCATAAATCTAAAACTCAAAACATATTTTAGTTATTAAATATAAAAATAACATGTCTCTGTTTTAGTATTGATAAATATTATGAAAGATCATTGTATAACCAAAGTTTATTGTTACTTTATTTATTACATGTTCTATTTAAAAACATGCATTTATCTTATTTTAACACATTAACATATTACCAAAAACATATGTTTTTTTTGCATTTATATGAGTTAATAATCTAGTTCAAAACAATACAATAACTGAATAACATATCCCGCTTCAAGAGTAAAATTCATATTGTTAGGACCAGTTTAAGTAAAACTGGCCAGTCTCCAGTTGCACCTGGAGACCAAGAAGATTTGTCCAGAAATATATTGAAGTCCAGTTGCAACGTACAGTTAACGCAACTGAAGACTTCCTCCAGTTGAGAACTGACCAGTTGAAGAATCATTCCAGTTGAAGTCAAAGACAACAAGTGGAAGATAGAGAATGACAATGGCAGCGAAGCCCAGTTGACATTCTAGTCAGTTACAAACTGGAGACCATCAGTGGAAAGCTCTTACAAAGCTTTACACTGATTACGAGGAATTGACTTTTATGCTTTATGTGCTATTACACGGATAATAAGATTTATCTATGTATAAAGTACAAAAAGGTACATAAAGCTGGTTGAGTAAAGTTGCTTTATACTGCAACTTTACACAATATTTTAAGGAATTAAATGTTATTCCTTAAATGTTCTCAACCATATTTGTACGGCCAAAGTTAACATCCCAATGTTAACTTTGCCTATAAATACAAGTCATTGCACAACAAGAAAAACACACTTTGCATATCAGACTTTGCATACAATATTCTTGGTGAACTTGTGCAATATTCTCTCAATCGTAAAAAGGAACATTTCACAACTTTAAGTGTTTCGATTGTTTAGAGAAATTCCAAGTGTAGATCAATTGTAGTTCATAGGTTGTTAGGATATTTACATACTTTGTATTATCTTGGTTCCGCAACAACCTTGTAATTTATTTAAAGATAATAAATAAATTACACTTGAAAATTACATATTGTCTCACCAATTTACTTTACAAGTATTTTATATTATTGCATTGTTCTTTACTTATTGTCACTTAAATAAGTAATCTATCTAGAACTTGGTATATACTCACTGTAACTGGTCATCTCCAGTTCAGCGCTTATATTGCAAAGTAACTCCACCATCGACATAGAGGTGTCTTCAGGTAGTACCATCTATTGATTTGGGACTTACAAGTGGTATCAGAGCAGAGGGCTAAAATACTTGCCTAGATCTGCTTAGATGACTACTACTGAAGGTGGAGATGGTTCTGGTCAAGGTGAAAACCCTTTGAATACTAATACACCACCTGTTCAAAATGTTAATACAAACCCCCCTCCTCCTACTGCCCCAAACCATGTCCATGTACATTATTCTAACACTCCTGTTCCAAAATTTGATGGAAACAGTGAGACCTTCGGTACATAGAAGGCCAGAATGCTTTTGCATTTTGGTGGGATAGAGAGATATATGCTGAAAATCCTTAAGGATGGACCGTATATACCCATGTCTCTTGAGGTAAGTCCTCTTCTAGATCCAACTGGAAGAAGAGGTTCCAGAGAAAAGCTCGAAGACCACTGGTCTGATGAGGATCGTAGACTTGTAGATCTGGACACCAGACTCAAGAACATGATCCTTGGAGCTGTCCCTGAAGATCTAATTCCA
The DNA here is from genome assembly GCA_034093135.1 of Erigeron breviscapus. Lineage (NCBI taxonomy): Eukaryota > Viridiplantae > Streptophyta > Magnoliopsida > Asterales > Asteraceae > Erigeron > Erigeron breviscapus. The sequence goes on along the minus strand of CM067167.1, from coordinate 57,564,448 downwards.
ACACTTGTGTTGTTCCCCAGTGCCAAGTTAATGTGGGATGAATTAGTTATTCAGTTTGAAGGAGGTGATGACACCATTGTCACCAGAAAAGTTGCCTTGAACAAGAAGTATGAATCCTTCTTTGCTCTGCCCAATGAAAGTCTAACTGGTACTTACACCCGGTTTTCTAGCCTCATTAATCAGTTGAGAGGCTTGGGTGTAAAGAAGGATAATGATATTCTTCTTGAGAAGTTTTGTGATATTCTTCCTTCCAAATGGGAAAATATGGTTCTTGTCTTAAGACAAGGTAAAACCCTACACAGCCATACTCTTGCATCGCTCTATGGAGCCTTCAGATTCACTGAAGACAATAATGCTGCAAGACTGGTGGCTGAGCAGGATGCCATGAACCATGCCCAGAGTCCCAAGGTTGCTAGTGTAACTAAGCGACCTTGTACTACTTTAATGTCTGCAGAGGGTGTTCAGGCACACTCAATGAAGGATATGTTAAATAGTTTCTTGAACTCTGGCCTGACCACTGAAATCAGTGACGGTTGTGATGAAACTGACGATGATGATCTGGTAGCCATGATCGCTAAAACCTTTAATAGGTTTAAGCATAAATCTAAAAGATTTAATAGCCCAAACAATGCTTCCAGCTCCAGCTCTCTGGATAAAACCAATCTTACCTGCTATAAATGCGGTAAGAAAGGTCATTTTATGAAGGAATACAGATCTAGTCAGATGAACAACCAAACTGGTCCCTCTGTCCCAAATTTCAATCGGCCTGATGATAGCTACAAAGCTAAATACAAGAAGCTTAAGGCCCAGATTGCCCTCCTGTCCATGGAAAAAGAAAAGGATCAGTGCTTAATGGCACAAACTGAGGGAAAATGGGAGTACTCTGATGACTCATCAGCTGATGAAGAAGAGGAAAGGGACATGTGTTTCATGGCATTGGAAGATCAACAGCAACACGTAGCGAAAGAAGATGTTATCACTGGAAGATGGGTGGACATCATTTTGAAAAAGGTATGTGATTATGACAACCAAGTTGACCCAGAACTGAAACTGGACCTTGCTGAATCATTAAGTGGTGATTTGGCTTTTGTGGAAACTGTTATAGCAGATAGTGAAAGATATCTAGATACTATCTTAATTGAACTGAACAATGTTAAACCACAACTTAATGATTTACAAAGTGTCCAGTTGGCTCTCAAGGAGTCAGTTTTGAACATTGAGGCTTTAGAATTTGATAATCAAAAATTAGTTTCTGATTTTGAAAAAGAACAAATGATTATCAAGTCATGGGTAAAAGCATCTGGAGAGAATTACGATGCATTTTCTAGAACAATTGATGCCCAGAAAAATGCATGGAAATCTGGAGATCTTGAAATGGCAGCTCTCATACCAGATCTTCATGCATTGCCTCCAGCTCTCAGGGTTGAAACTCCTTATAATCAACCTGAAGCTGTTGAAACTGAACCCATTGAGACCACCCCCATTGAGGTTAAACCTGGAGCCAAACAGGCTAGTGCTCCAGTTAAAAAGGCCACTGGTAACAAGCCTTTACCTCGGAAGTCTAAGGAGCCCAAGACCCAAAAGACTAAAACTCCAGCTGAACCAAGGTCCAAGGTTCAGCAGCCTGATGAAAACAATATTTTGTTTAAACTGGAAAGTCAACTACAACTTTTGTCTCGACAGGTTCAGAGTTGTACTGCCCGGATTAAAAATCTGGAAGGAGGTTCATCACCTCCAGTTGTAAAACAAAATATTAAACCCCCTTCAAAACCTAAACAAAAGAATGTTCCATCTGGAACTAAATCTGATAAGAAAAAAGGGAGCAAGTATCAAATACCAATCGTTTTTACTCCTGCACCTGGATCTGGTGAAAAAGATCCAGATGTTGTCTTCAGTTTACCACCACAACAATCAACTGTGACTTCTGTAGAGAAGTCCAGTGAACCCATCAAGAAAAGATGGGTTCACAAAAATAACTGATGATTTTTGTGGGTGTGCAGGGCGATCAAAAGAAGAATATCTGGTATCTGGACAGCGCAGCTGGCCGGACTATGACCGGATGTAAGCCCCTGCTTGAAGAGTTCACTGTCCAAGATGGACCGGCAGTGACGTTTGGTAATGATCAAAGTGGAAAGACTGAAGGATATGTTGTGCTCAATAACGGACAGGTCGAATTCAAAAGAGTTGCATTTGTGAACGGTTTGAAATACAACCTGATTAGTGTCAGTCAACTTTGTGATGATGGCTACAGAGTTTTGTTCGATATTGATCAAGGCACCATATTTAACAAGGATTGGAAAGTGGTGATGGTTGCACCAAGAAAAGGTAATGTGTACATCATGGATATGGAACCAGCTCCAAAAGAGTAATGCTTCTATACCAAGGCTGATGAGGACACCAACTGGTTGTAGCATAAAAGATTATCCCATCTTAATTTCAAAAATATTAACAAGTTGTCTTGCAAACAACTGGTTGATGGGATACCACATATTTCTTTCAATAAAGAAAAGCCATGTCCAGGGTGTTAGATGGGCAAGCAGAAAAGAGCCAGTTTCAAAACTAGGCAAAACTTTAGCATCACTGAACCTCTTCACATGCTACATATGGATCTCTTTGGTCCAGTGAATGTTCAAACTAGAGCTGGAAAGAAGTTCACTCTAGTTGTGGTAGATGAATTCACCAGATACTGTTGGGTGGTATTCCTCAGATCCAAAAGTGATGCACCTGCTGAAATCATCTCTCTCATCAAAAGAATTGAACTCAAGTATACTCGAAAAGTCTGTCAGTTGCGAAGTGATAACGGTACTGAATTTCAAAATAAGGTACTGGAAACATTTTGCAATGACACTGGCATCTCTCAAAACTTCTCATCAGCACACTCTCCAGAGCAGAATGGAGTTGTGGAAAGAAAGAATCGTACACTGATAGAAGTAGCCAGAAGTATGCTATCTGAATCAGGTCTTCCCACCAGTTTCTGGGCTGAAGCAGTTGCAACTGCTTGTCACACCCAAAACCGGTCAGTCTACATCAAGAGACACAAGAAGACTGCCTATGAAGTACTCAGGAATCGTAAACCAAATATTGGATATTTTCATGTATTTGGTTGTCCAGTTTATATTTTAAACGATTCCAGACAGCTTGGAAAGTTTGATGCAAAAGCTGATGAAGGTGTATTTTTAGGCTATTCAGATATTCCAAAGGCCTTTAGAGTTTATAATTATAGACTCCAAAAGGTTCATGAGACAATTCATGTCACATTCGACGAATCAACTTAAGCAATCAACAAGAGACCAAGCCTTGATTTCTCCAGTCGTTCCAATAAATTTTGGTGAAACTGACCAAGTTCATCAGTCAGTTGTTTCACCAAAAGATGTTTCCAGTTACAACAAATTGGAACCAGTTTAGAAGAAGAGCACCACCAGTGACACTTTATTCTATCCCTCCATCAATTTCAATTTACCACAGGAATTGGTGATTGGATCTGATGTACGTGCCACTCCAATATCAGCACCAGTTCAAACTCCAACTTCTCCAGTTCTTCAAGAAATGCCTTTTAATGAAGAATTTCATGATGCAAATCGTGACCTCATTGACTCTGATGAGAATGTAGAGGTAGTTTGGACTGATCCTCCTCCAGAAGCTGCTGCAACTGAAGAAGATCGTCAGGTGACTTGCGCTGATATTGTATTACACCAGCCTAGTCAATACACTAGATGGACTCGAGCACATCCAATTGAACAGATTGTGGGAGATCAAATAGTGGGGTTCAAACTAGAAGAGCCACCAGTGAGCAATGCTTAAACGTCACCTTCTTATCACTAATTGAATCGAAGAAGATTGACGAGGCTATGGCAGACCCAAGCTGGGTTGAAGCTATGCAAGAAGAGCTCATCCAGTTTGAAAGGAATAATGTGTGGGAACTTGTTCCCTGTCCACCAGGGTTAAAGAAAGAACCCATTGGTACAAGATGGGTCTACCGAAACAAGATGGATGAAGATGGCCATGTTGTAAGAAACAAGGCCAGATTAGTTGCCCAGGGTTATTGTCAAGCAGAAGGCGTTGACTTTGATGAAACTTTTGCTCCAGTTGCAAGACTTGAAGCCATCAGAATATTTCTGGCTTATGCAGCCCATCTGCAGTTTAAAGTCTTCCAGATGGATGTCAAAAGTGCGTTCCTTAATGGAACATTGGAAGAAGTTGTGTATGTTAAGCAGACTCCAGGCTTCATCAATGAGAAGCATCCTCACTGGGTCTATAGACTGAACAAAGCTTTGTATGGTCTTAGACAACCCCCAAGAGCCTGGTATGATACTTTAACTAAACATCTTCTTAAAAATGGCTTTCAAAGAGGTGCAATAGATAATACCTTATTTATCTTGAAAGAAAAAGGTAATATCTTATTGGTACAAATTTATGTTGATGACATTATATTTGGTTCAACTGATGATGCAATGTGTAAAAAGTTTTCTAAAATCATGTCATCTGAGTATGAAATGAGTCTAATGGGTGAATTAACATTTTTCTTAGGTCTTCAGATTAAGCAAACTGAAAATGGAATTTACATAAACCAAGGAAAATATGTCAGAGATTTGTTAAGAAAATACAAATATGATTCTATCCCATCGAAAAACACACCTATTGCAACACCATTAAATTTGGACTCTGACCCAACTGGCAAACTAGTGAACATCACTGAATATCGTGGTATGGTTGGTTCACTGATGTATTTAACTGCCAGTCGACCAGATATAATGTTCGCAACATGTCTATGTGCCAGGTTTCAGGCTAACCCTAAAGAATCACATTTGCACGTTGTTAAGCGTATCTTTAGATACCTGAAAGGGTGTCCTAACCTTGGTCTTTGGTACCCCAAAGGCTCAGGGTTAGATCTAATGGGTTATTCAGATTCAGATCATGCAGGTTGTAAGATAGATAGAAAATCAACAACTGGTGGTTGTCATTTCCTTGGAGGAAAACTGGTAAGTTGGACCAGCAAGAAGCAGACGTCAGTCTCTATGTCCACTGCTGAGGCAGAGTACATTTATGCGGCCAGTTGCTGTGCCCAGATTCTCTGGATCAAGAACCAGTTACTAGACTTATGGTCAAAAGTATACAAGGACCCCAATCTTTTGTGACAACACCAGTGCAATTGCTATATCTCACAACCCAGTGATGCACTCCAAGACAAAGCATATTGACATAAGGTATCATTTTATTCGTGATCATGTTATGAAAGGAGACATTGAAATACATTTCATCCCCACTGAAAAACAGTTAGCTGATGTTTTTACAAAACCTCTTGATGAGAAAACCTTTAAAAATCTCATCAGCGAACTGGGAATGTTAAATCTTTAAAACTGGAGATTTTTGTCATGAACGCCAGGCTATCGAACGCCTTTGTGATACTATCCTGGCAATAATCGATTTCTGGATCATCATTTTAGGGGGAAAGACTCAAAATAATTTTCTGACTAAAATTCATTTTGTTTGAAAATGGCAACTGGAGAACTCTCCAGTTGGAAACTGGAACTGGACTAATCCTCCAGTGTCCAGGTTCAGTCTTGTCTTAATTTTCATAACGTTAGAAAATACTTGGTCAATATTTGTGACACGTGATGGTACTCAAGTGTTTTAACCCACTTGATATCGTCATCTGACGTGTTTAAAGTCATTTTGGTAAATGACAACTGTTTTTATTGGGAAAATGAAAATTAGTGGGCGCGTGGGTAAGTTAAGCCGTCGTAGCATTTAATGCTGACACGATGAATTATGTTTTTGATTCAAAATTCAAACTTATTTTGTAAAAATATCTACAAAATTGATTTTGTTAATAAAATATAATTTTTGGTATTTCATTGGGATCTTGAATTCCTTATAAATACCCTTATTTACTCCGATCACATTTACTTCCCTTTACATTCTTTTCATTTACTTCCCAATCATCTAAAATTGCTTCTTTTCTCTCTCTGCTTCATAAATCAAGAACCCTAATTCCAAAGTTTCAACTTCATTTTCAAATGGCACCTAAATCATCTCGTTCTAGAGATGTAAATCTCCTATCTGTCCCATATGCTCCTCCACCAGATGTCAAACAGGCATCTGGTGCTCCTGGTAATACTACGCTCATCAAACTAAATTCAAATAATCCGATGGCTAGTTTACAAGGAACCCAAGGGTCCGATACCCTTATTGGGAGAATCCAAAGATTTTTGAGGGATTCTCCAATCGGACCCTCATTCTCCTTAAACCCACGCAAGATGTTTCACGACTACTTGTGTGAGTTTTGGTACACCGCTTCTCTTTCTTCCGACTGCCCCTCCATCAATTTCACATTAAAAGGTGGAACAGTCCGGTGTACCTTATCAGCAGATGTATTGAGGGATGCTCTACACCTCAATTACTGGAGACAAGGAGAGTCTCCTGTTGTCATCTCCCCAAACATCAATTTTCACCAGGTCCTCCTTGATATGGGACACAAGGAGTGCCTAGAAAAAGGGGTTTTGAAAACAAAAGGTGCGATGACCAGTATGGGTGGGAGTTCTGGTGGACTTGACCAGATTAACTCCGCACAGGCAGAAATGGCATACTGCTTGTGGAATGGATTGAGAGTGGATTTTGCTGATATCTTTTTCAGAAGCCTGGTTCAAAAACTGAAGGGCACCAGGGGACTATGTATCCCCTTCTCCAGGTTTCTCTCTCTCTGTTTTCTACAAATTCTGGGCAGTGAAGCTTATTTAAGCACAGATTCACTTTACATTGTCCCAGATTTGTTGAGGAATCTTGACTCTCTAGTATCTGAAGCTGGAGAGGTCGAGATTCCAGAAAGAATGCGGCTGGCATTCGCAAAACCGATGCACCAGTCCAAGGTGAGTCGGAAAGACAACTGGGCGGGCCTCAAAATAATGAGGGACCCACCAGTTCGTCTGCTGGAATTGTGATCATTGCCGAGCCCGGGCAACAGTCTAACCCCTCCAGCTCTAGCGTGTCTGTCCCCACAACCATTTACCCTGGAGACCTCCCAACAGGTCTTTTAGGTGTTCCAAAGGCAACAAGAACACGTCGCATTAGGACTTTGTCAACACTTGCCACTGACAGTAGAAACCTGACCAGCCCTCCAGTTTCCTCCCAACAGGAACCTGGAGAAAGTCAAACGGGACAACCGCAAGCATCCACCCTCGCAATTTCTGTAGGAGAGGGTGGTGAAGATGAAACTGGGCTACCCCAACCCAGAATAGAGTTTGAGTCAGCACAAAGTGTCCACGGCCTATCTTCTGACACTTCTATTGCACGAACTGACGAAGTCTCTGGCCAGTCACTACTGGAGACTGAGGTTCCAAACTCTGCGGCTGATGATGTTATGGTTGTGGATAGAGCAACTATAACTGAGGGTACCCCAGTGACCTCTATCCCTGGTGATGATACCTCGGTATCTGATCCTCCAACAGATGCAACCTTCCAGGAAACTGGAGAAGGTCATCTGGAGACTGACCCATCTGGTCAGCCCTCAGTTACATTCATGGATCTGGACATGAATGTTAATGACGAGGAAATCCTTATTGAATCTTCGGATTCAGAAGGTACTGCATCAGACTTGGAGATTTTTTATTCTTCTGTACAAGATCAAAACCCTTCATCTCAAGTCTCGCCTCCAGATGCTTCAATTTCAGTTTTACCATCCCAAGTAAATGAGCCTACTGAAATTCCTTTTCCCACATATAACTATATGTCTGGAAACAGACGTATGGCACCATCACCATCTGGGCAGTTCTCACTCCTTCGAGAAATGCCACCCCCACCGCTGCCGTTGTTCACACCTGAGCATTCTCAGCATGAACAACACATTGTTACTTCAGTCCCTTCTTCTTCTACCACTCCTATTATTACTTCCTCGACTGCTGCGACGTCAACTGGGGAGGCTTCCCTCAATTTGCCTCCTCCAGTTACTCTAGTGGTAACTGCTGCTGGTCCAGTGACACCTTCCCCTCCGTCACTGGACAGTCAAGTTGTGTCTGTTCAAGCCGATATCCAAAACCTTCTTACCAGGGTGGAGGATATTCAAAAGACACTTGACAAAAACACTAAGTCTTTCTCCAGATACCACAAGGATCATCTGACCAATATTAAAGTGGTTTGATCTGGGGATTAACAAGTTCTCAACAAATGAAGACTTGGTGTTAAAGAAGCTCAATGAGCTGGTCGGAGGCTGCACCAATTTGGCAACTTCTCTAAAGGAAGCCTTCGACCTCACTTAGTCCAATGTCACAACCTCAATCTCCAATTTGCTGGATAACACTGTCAGAAGATCTGAAGTTGACTTAAGGGAGATTGAAAAGCAGGCGAAAGAGTTAGTTGAAAAGCCTGGGTTGAATGTGACTGAGCTTGGGCAGCAGTTGATGGTTTCGGTTGGTCAGAAAATTGATGATACGCTGGGTGCTAGAGATACACAGTTGATTGAAAAGGTGATAGCTGAGATCACCAAGCTGGTCACTCCTCAGGTTGATCTGGCCCCACTCACTAATGAGATCAACCAGTTGAGAGGCAGCATTGATAATTTGAGCACCCAGGTATCTAATCATACTCAGTCTATTGACAATCTGACAACTGAAGTAAATAATTTGAAACAAAAGGATGAAGAGGTTAAGAATAAGGTGGTTTCTGGTCTGGATGAAGATTCCAAGATTTTGAATAAACTGAAAACTGGTCAGCAACAGGTTACAGCAAATGTTCTGACCCATTCAAAGGAGACCAACCATCTGTGGAGGTCTTTCAGGATGATGTGTGGAATTTTCAAAGAATGCAAGGACATGCAAACATGGCAGCCTCTCGACCGGTTGCCATCTCACCCCTCTGAATGGGAAGCTATAAGGGCAGGTCTAGATGCTGCCAAGGGGGAAAGAAGTGCAGTCCTTGCACCAGTTGCACCTGGAAGTGCTCCATCTGGGAGTCAATCTGGTGGTGAAATGATTGTGGCTGCCAGTACTGATGCTGGTGAGCAAAGGGTTGAAGAGAATGTGGATGTGATGGATAGGGGGAATGTGAATAAGGGTAAAGGCAAAGCATCTGATGAAGCCCAGCCGGCCACTGATGTACCAATGTTGGAAACTGGCAATGCTGATGTACTTCCTCCAGTTTCTGAAAGTGATAGCAAACGTCTGGCAAGGCTTGGTGATCAAATTAAAGAAAGAAAGAAAATGAAACAAGCAAACCAAGCTGAAGCCAGACAACATCTGGCCAAGATAAAATTGCTTGATATTAGTGATGCTCACTTGTTGGGAATCACTAAGGAGGAGTATGCTAGAGTGAAAGATGATGCCAGGATAGTGGGTATGTTAAAAGAAATGCTTGACATTGAACTGGACAGGCACTATCCTGATGATGAAGCTGAGCATGATGCCAGAAATTTAAATATATCAGTGGAGAAGGCAAAGGAGAACAGGGCCAGTGGGATTCAGAAAAGAGTTGAAAATGTAAGAAAGGTTGTGAAAAGGGTCTTGAATCCACCAAGAAGGAACCCTCAACCAAGAAAACCACTGCATAGAGATGCTGATCTTAGAACCTTCCTTGAACCAACTGGCGATGTATCAAATGATGACATCAAGAATGTTGTGCTGGCTGCTGGAGCTGGGAGTATCAAAATATCAAATGAATCTGAAGCTAGAGAATATTATTCCCAGATCATGGCAACCAGGAGACACAGTGGGGAAATCAATGGTGTCTTTGTAACAATTATGCCAGGCACCAAGCACTTTCATGTTGAAGTCAGTTATGCTAGAGGGCTACTGGTTAGAACTGACAATCCTGGTGCAATGCAATATGGGTTCTCGGAATGGGTAGAAATGGTGAACTTTTTGGAGGCTAAGGCACAAAAGAATAGGTTTGAGAAAGCTTGGGTTAACTTCTTGAAGGGCAAGATTTAACACAAAGAGAATCTGGAGCTAAAGTTGAATATTGATCCTGAAGACTCTCAGCCTATCTCTTCAGTGACCAAGAAAAGGAGAATTGGCGAAGGGCCATCTTAAATTTTCCTTTCAGTTTATCTGCTTGTAATTTTGTTTACATTATGTAACTTGTGTATATTTCATTTCTCTGTATAAATGAAGTTACCAGTTTATAACCACAAGATAGATAATAGATTAGATCTAACAAACTTAAAAGAAAAACCCAAGGCATTTATTGATCTATAAAAATGCCTTGGAAACTTAGATAGATTTAATCGAACAAGTCTCTCCAGTTCACACTTGTACAGATACAAGAACTGAAAAAGACTTGGCAATATTTCAGGACAAATAGGAGGAATTTGTTAGGACCAGTTTAAGTAAAACTGGCCAGTCTCCAGTTGCACCTGGAGACCAAGAAGATTTGTCCAAAAATATATTGAACTTGTGCAATATTCTTGGTGAACTTGTGCAATATTCTCTCAATCGTAAAAAGGAACATTTCACAACTTTAAGTGTTTCGATTGTTTAGAGAAATTCCAAGTATAGATCAATTGTAGTTCATAGGTTGTTAGGATATTTACATACTTTGTATTATCTTGGTTCCGCAACAACCTTGTAATTTATTTAAAGTTAATAAATAAATTATACTTGAAAATTACATATTGTCTCACCAATTTACTTTACAAGTATTTTATATTATTGCATTGTTCTTTACTTATTGTCACTTAAATAAGTAATCTATCTAGAACTTGGTATATACTCACTGTAACTGGTAGTCTCCAGTTCAGCGCTTATATTGCAAAGTAACTCCACCATCGACATAGAGGTGTCTTCAGGTAGTACCATCTATTGAGTTGGGACTTACATATCTATAATTTTTTTCTTCACTGGATTAAAGAAAAAAATCTACAATATTATAAGTAAATAAATAATCAAATATAACAAATTCAACGTTGACATGTCTTAGTTTGTTACAATATGAATATAAAGTTAATTAGTTTAAATCAAAAAATGATGATGTATGTATTAATTAATGCATAAAAAAAAGATATACAGAGAGGTATAACATACTTTTACCCTCGAAGAATAGTGCGGACGTCAATTTTTAAAGTTGCTTGCCTTCGACAAAAGGTTCTCTAGAATTGTCAAAACAATGGTAATGGTATTTAGAGTTTATGTTAGCCATTAGTCTACCAATATATATATAACAAGTCCTAAATTCATTCCTAAACAAATAGGACTCTTGGATGAATTCCATCTTTGATTTAAAGCCATTAGATTATATTTAATTATTTCATCTTTTATTAATGACGATATTGATACTTAAACTTTGATAATTAGATAAAATATCCCCTTTTTAATTATGTACACGTAAATAATAATATATATACTTTTACACGTAAATAAATAACATATGCATTTAACCCCTTCTTCTTATCTAAAAAAACGCACACCCACCTTTCCTTTTATAATAATAATAAAAAAAAGTATAGTTTTAATATTTCTATCTTTTCAAAAAGATCGATGATCATCAAACCCATTTCTTATATTTTTTTCCTATATATGGTTTGTGTTTTTTTGTAGATCTATGATCTATGATTTTATTACACATTATGGCCAACTACCTGCATGACAAAGATGTAAAAGACATCATCATCATCAATTTACAAAATGCAAAGATATCATCATCGTCATCAATTTACAGTAAATTAAGCATATATTAAAATTTATTAAAATTATATTATTTACTTCAACAAACATTGCAAATGATGTTGTGGTTTCTTAAACAAGTCGTATAGGACCAGAGATGACTGAATATTTTTCGTTTTAAAATATTTTTGATTATTATATTTTGGTTTTTTAGTAAGGATTTAGGAATTATAATAATAACAATAATATTAAATATAATTCAGATTATATTTATATTTGGATCTACTATATTTGTATTATGACAGTGTTGCTGATGTTAATGACACCAAAGAGTCGTGGACTATACGATGTTTTTCGATTTAACTCGAGATATTGTAACGTACAATTGTCCGTACTTAAAATTGGATGTTATAACTACAAACCAACTTTCGATAAAAATAGTCCACAACAATTATATAAGCATTGTACCCTTTATTTCTTATTCAAAACAATGTATCGATTTGTTGAAACAAAATGTATTCTTAAACTCAAAGTTTAAAAACTAAATATATCAATTGAAAACCAATATTTAAGATGGTTTTAGGTAAAATAAAACAAATATTAAAGTAAAACAAATAAAACAATAGGTTTCTCTTCACTGAAAATCACCGTGCATCATTAAAATCATTGTGTATCAATTGTTTCGTGAATCTTCGTGCATCAATTTAACCATGATCTAAGGGTCAACATTTTGTCTTATTTGTTTTACTTTAATACTTGTTTTACAATAACCAACCCCTATTTAAGATTCATGATTGAATTAAAAGATAGAATTTTAGATACAAATAAATAAAAAATTAATATTAAAATTGTTGACTAATCAGTTAAAAAAATAAAAGAAAAGAATTATTAACTTAAAAATTATAGAATTATGTAAAAATTGTCATTGTCTTTTGCTAATCATATGAATTAAATGAATCTTATTACATGTTAAATGACTACATATTAAAATATTATATATTTAAATGATTGTAAACATTGTTATATCATTATGTATTTAACTTACTTATAAAACTTTTAATATCGTATATACATACGGTAGGTTAAAGTAACTGTATTAAAATAATAATAATATAACTACATTAAAAATATTTAATATTATTTTATACACATTTAGTAATTTCGATTTATATACTCATTGAAAATGTTAATTAACAATTTTTTTTTGTAATAAAGTAAGTTTTTGTGAGGTTAAAAAGTATAATTATTGATGAAACAAAATAATTAATGAGACTTTTTTTAAAAATTAATATAAATACTAATATATATATATATATATAAATAAAATGGTTCAAATTATAAAATACTCATACAAACATTGTGTTTAGTATTTTCGAAATATTTATATCTATTATGCTAATTAGTTGTATATTTAGTTTTTAGATAATTGAAGTTTGGATGAGTACTTAACACACTGATTTGAATCGCACTAATGCAAGTTTAAGTACGACCAACTCGATTATTACTATGAAAGCGAATGAGTGATACACTTTCGTTTCGTTTTCACCTTTTGCATACAAAGCAACATAATGTCGAAAATGGAATAAACTTTAAAATTGAGAATATATAATAAAAGTGAATAAATTGTATGACTTTGTTAAGGTTAATGACATTTTAAACCATTTTTATAGAAATATTAACGTATATTTTATGATACCTTACATAATCAACAAAAAATTGTCATAATCATAATATTAACTTTTTTTCAACATATGATATATATAAATGTTAATGTATGTTTTTTTTTAATAATAACATTATAACGATTATATATGTTCACTCACGTATTACGCGGATAATAATCTAGTTATTTTTAGGATACTTTAAATTATGATTACTATTAACTCATTATTATGGTGATCAAATAGATACGGATAACAATGCTATAAATAAAAACAAATAATATATTAAAATAATTACTTTAACTATTAATATTTTAATAAGGACACTTGTCCTTCAAGTATTGTGACACATGTCGTTCAAAGAAAGATACAATCATGTTTTAGTTAATTGGTAGATACGTGGATTTTTATGAATATTGTTTGTACAGTTGCGTTTTAAAAATATAATATATAGAGAGATATGTGATTTCACAAGTTTATGTTAGTCGTTTTGAAAGTTTAAATAAAATTCGTCTATTAAAACATACCATGTATTGATCAACGATCATATGATTAGATTAAACAAAGTTCTAAACTCTGACAGATCGATACTTTTTGGTTTTTTCTTTCTTGGGGGTTAGTAACTGAGAGTAAATATATACCACTAAAAAAAGACGACATGTTACCCATATCAGTTTTGTGATAATATTATAAGGTAAGCATATGTTTTATTCTTTAATATATGGTGTGGGATTTGAACTTCATACCAACTCTATGTCGTTTAGTCCTTCCTTTTTCATGAACTTAATTAACGTCTTAAGTTAGGATTAGAAAAATTAAGTCTTGATAAATATAATGTCACTAATTTGGTATGTTTAAAGACATGCTTGTCGTCGTTTAATTAGGTGGTCCATTTGAGTTAAACCAATTAGTACCTACCTTTAGTCATTCAGGCATTTCGTATGAAACCTGACATCATATTATTTTATTTTTTTTGAACGGTAAATTTGGGCTCAGCGGCATGTCTCTTCATATACCCAACTTCAAATCCAGAGGAAACCCATAATGGGAAAATCTCTGTCTACATTCCTGGAAACATTTTGCTCCCACAAGGATTTGAACTCAAGTCTTGATAAACGTCTTAGTTAGTTGCTAAAAAATAAATACATAAAGTAAATTCATTTTGCTAACAACAGTTTAATTTCAATAAATCTACCAAATTAGCTAAAAGGTGTATGGCGTGGTATCATTTGTTAAAAGGTGTGGTTTTGCTATTTTCAATGCGATTGAGTACCTTTGAAGCTACTCTTAAATGACCTATTGCTTTCCCAAATTGGTAGATCGCATCTAATGATTAATTAATTAATCAATTAATTGCACTCTTGACAAATAGCAAGACGGGTTGATCAACATGGGTTTCGCATACACGGAACTGGTATCCAATGGGATGGATGCTAATATCAAAACCCAGTTTGATTATGCGATTCTTTGGATTAATCACTCACTTGCAACCCTTAAGACCGATAGGAGCAACGCGTTACTTGCCTTGAGAACGCAGAAGAACACCTGTGGGACGTCGAGCACACCGCCCTGGCGGCGTTTTGGCCAAAAAAGATATACCTCCCGTCGGATATCTGACGGGGTCACTCTTTTCTTTTCCCTTTGACCAATGTTCATTCCCTTGGCTTAGTAATAAAGTTGTAAGCTTTTTGTCATTAAATGAGGGACTTCTAAAGAAGGCGTTGCTCTAAGAATTGGAAGGGGTATCTTTCTGATGTCATGGCAGAAAAAAGGAACAAGTGACTCATTCTAAATGAAGCCTTGCTCCCACTAGTCTAACAATTTATTTATTTGATTTTAAACATTTTCTTCAAAACACGAGTTTGGCATACACTTTTATTTTTAACTTTAAAATATCATATTTAGTTGAAGATGAAAAGTAAATATCATATTTAAAGATGCAAAATAACAAGACTCAATTCCTAAATATCATATTTAAAGATGTATGTATACAAAAGCACTATGAACAACAACCTAGTTAGCTAACCTGGATAACCCCTTTTTACCCAAAACCTAGTTAGCTATTAAAACAAGTAGTTAAAATTTAAGATCTCATGCCTAATTTATATGGATTAGAATCATCTTAAGTTTAGTTTGAAGATGATAAGTTGTGTTAGATTTATTGTGAGACCGGGTGTTTGTTCTTTTTATTTGATTAATTTTATTATTTCTCTCAAAAAAATTTCGACCTATCATGTTTTAATTTAAAACTGAGAAAATCTTGATCCAACCCATATACAGCATGAGTTTTGCGTTTGGTTGCAACTTGCAATCGATAACTACAAGGCCCACTGAATGTAAGGCCATTAAGCTGCTAAAGAAAGAAAATGTTAGCCCAGTTAAGTCTTAAGAATAAGACCCACTGGATTGAATACGAGCCCAGTTGACACTTAAAAGTCCAAGTAACCCACAACATGTACTGAAAGTGTGCAATTAGATTGATTGATTTCCAGCGAACAGTCTAACACGTTGCTAAAATACTAAGTACTTGACATTAATGAAAGTAAACACTTCGGGGCAAGGGTGTAGTCGGCTTATTTTATCGGCAAGTTGGTTCGGCTAGCTTCGGCTCTTTAGCTACCTTGTAGCATGTGCATCGGCAAGCATTGGCAAGTTGGATCGGCTATATATATCGGCCACATTTGACCGATCCTTGTGAACGTTCAGATCGTACCTTGTGACCGTTTTTTTTTTGTTCTTGTGCCAAAACTATTTTTACACCGGAAACCTAATTTTTTTGGGGGGGTTTTCGATTTTGAGGCTAATCCTATGTTTTTCTTGGCTTCTATTGCCGGAATTCATGCCGGAAAAACTTTTTGATGCTCCTAACGTACAATAACCTTATTCCGGTGAGATCGGGGTTTCCGGTGGTTGCCGGCCAGAAACGTTCACTTTTTACGGCCAAATTGTTGTTTGGCTTTGGCAAGGGTGTAGTTGACACATTATTGGCTCTTTGGCTACTTTTAATCGGTTTTCCGGCGACCCCTTTTTTGGGGTTTCTGGTTTAATCGGTTTTCCGGTGACCTCTGTTTTGGGGTTTCTGGTTTAATCGTTGCTGCATGTGATCCGGTGACTCCTTTTTGGGGTTTCTAGTTTAATCGGTTTTCCGGTGACCTCTTTTTGGGGTTTCTGGTTTAATCGGTTTTCCGGTGACTCCTTTTTGGGGTTTCCTTTTATACGGTTTTCTGGCGACCCTTTTTTTGGGGTTTCTGGTTTAATCGGTTTTCCGGTGACCTCTGTTTTGGGGTTTCTGGTTTAATCGGTTTTCCGGTGACCTCTTTTTGGGGTTTCTGGTTTAATCGGTTTTCCGGTGACCTCTTTTTGGGGTTTCTGGTTTAATCGGTTTTCCGGTGACCTCTTTTTGGGGTTTCTGGTTTAATCGGTTTTCCGGTGACCTCTTTTTGGGGTTTCTGGTTTAATCGGTTTTCCGGTGACCTCTTTTTGGGGTTTCTGGTTTAATCGGTTTTCCGGTGACCTCTTTTTGGGGTTTCTGGTTTAATCGGTTTTCCGGTGACCTCTTTTTGGGGTTTCTGGTTTAATCGGTTTTCCGGTGACCTCTTTTTGGGGTTTCTGGTTTAATCGGTTTTCCGGTGACCTCTTTTTGGGGTTTCTGGTTTAATCGGTTTTCCGGTGACCTCTTTTTGGGGTTTCTGGTTTAATCGGTTTTCCGGTGACCTCTTTTTGGGGTTTCTGGTTTAATCGGTTTTCCGGTGACCTCTTTTTGGGGTTTCTGGTTTAATCGGTTTTCCGGTGACCTCTTTTTGGGGTTTCTGGTTTAATCGGTTTTCCGGTGACCTCTTTTTGGGGTTTCTGGTTTAATCGGTTTTCCGGTGACCTCTTTTTGGGGTTTCTGGTTTAATCGGTTTTCCGGTGACCTCTTTTTGGGGTTTCTGGTTTAATCGGTTTTCCGGTGACCTCTTTTTGGGGTTTCTGGTTTAATCGGTTTTCCGGTGACCCTTTTTGGGGTTTCTGGTTAAATGTTGCATATTTGTCCAAGTTAAATTGAACATGATATATGTACCACGCCATTACGCACCTAATGGCAAGTGACCCTGTTTCTTCAATTTGCACACCAAACACGGCCCTAAGCTAGCTTGATGGGTCTTGCCCCTCTTCTTCCCTTCATCAGTTAACATAAGAGCCCCAAACCGAAGAGGCCGGTGACAAGCCCGTGCCAAGCGTGTCACCAACCCATAGATAACCGACGAGGCTGTTGAGAACTTTCTAACCCAATGCATTTGACTTTTTTGTAAGATACTCATTGACGCAACCATATTAAGGTCCATGATGGTCTGGACCACGTACCTAGCTAGTTGTTTTGGTTGCAACAAATGCATGTATAAAAAGTCTTATATACCTTAAATCTTTTCCAATAATTATAGAATTTGTTGTATCAAAATAGTAAGTATAAGTAAATAAGTAATTAATGACAAACATGTCTAATTAGTATCTAGGCTTAAAAATAAACTTAAGTCATTTGATGATTAACATGTGTTGCATACATTTTCTTTCTAGTCATGTTTATCTTTGATTTTGTCATATGTTTGTAATTTTATTCTTGGGTCTCATGTCAAATTTTTAGACATCTAGCCCAATTCCATGTATTTCAGTACTTTGTGTAATAACCACAAAGTAGTCCTTTTAAACAAAAAATGTAAGTGACTTTACGATAAAAGGTAAAAGTAAAAATACTAGTAAATGTTAATGATGGTTTATAGAGATAGATATCGATATAATTAATTGCATTAGGGAACCTAGGTCACTATTTTAGAGAATCAAATCCCGTTACAGTTAGGAGATCAAGTGCCATCCGAGAGTCTTCTTCGTCTTTTGCTGGAACTCTTTTCTCTAAAGGTAGAGAAGTGAGCCGAGGAGAGGCTGGATTCCCTACGGGATAGCTTGACCCCTGTCGGTTCAAACATACTAGTCCATCTATTCAAATGGAGGACTTGAGTTTCATGTGTAGATGAATATGGTTTCACAAATCAAAGAGTGATAATTGTGGTGATGCGATTATGCGAAGTACTGTGTATCTCATTTCACTATTTCTGTTAGTATAGATCAAAATCACACAAATTGTCATTGGGCCTTTTTCTTATACTAATCGTTTTTTTCAAAGATTAGTTATACGGAAAAAAAAATCGGAAAATGAGCAAGTACCTATGTTCTGTCTGGGCACTTTGATCATTTGACATAAAGATGATTTAGATTTAAATTATTTTTTTTGACAAGAACGATTTTGTAACTAATTTTTAAAAAGAATAATATAAGAAAAAAATGAAATAGAAACACGCATGATTGGTGTAATTTACTAGTTTTCAAACTTGTCTTATAGATGAGTGGTTTCAAGTGATATCTCTTAATTTCAATATATTTTAAGAATTTATGATAAATTACAACAACAAAAGAAAGGGTTTGATTTTTTATTTTTTTTTTTATCATCAACATGAAAATTTCTTTAAAAACTAGCAAGAACTTAATAGAAATACTCCATACATACCAAATAAAATCCAAACTGAAAATCACCAAGACATAAAAACAATTACTAACGAAACAACATAACTTGAACTTTTTACAACTAACAAACGGATAAATCTTCCATGAATCCCAACAAAAGATTTAACTAATGACTAAAATATATACACCACAACGAGTGCATTCATGAATGTAGGGATGTGCGCGGGTCGAAACCCGGCCCGAACCGGGATGATCCGCGACCCGCAGAGCATGAAAAATGGAACCGTGACCCGGCCCGTGAAGGTTCGGGTCGGGTTCGGGCGGTCACGGGTTTCCTTCACAATTTTTCGGTTTTTGGCTTCACCCGACCCGACCCGTCCAACCCGTGACCCGCGAATGCACTAAAAACGTGACCCGTGACCCGGCCCGTTAGGGCTTCGGGCGGGTCGGTTCCGGGTCGGACGCGGGTTTCCGGGTCTTTTGCTCATCCCTACATGAATGTAGAAATAAAGAGACGATCGCAAAATATCAAGGGGTCAAAACATAAACTCAAAATTGAAGAGTTTACTTTAATTTTATGAAATGAGTGGAAGAATGGATGGGATAGGGTTGGGTAATTGGGTATGGGTCATGGGTGTGGGTTGACTCATGGATAACCCAAACACATTTCTAATTATTCATACCTCGACTTAGCATTGAACATTCAATTAAAACGACCAATCGATCACATATTGCACCTTGAACACAAATTGGGCCACAATTTAACTTGTTCATATATTAGTAACTAAATTAGTTAATCAAGATATACATAAAATCACCTAGTCAAACAAGTCAAATTTTGTAAATGTTACACTAGTCCATCTATTCAAATGGAGGACTTGACTACTTGAGTTTCATGTAGATGAATATGGTTTCACAAATCAAATAGTGATTATTGTGGTAATGCGATTATGCGAAGCACTGTGTATCTCATTTCACTATTTTAGTTAGTATAAATCAAAATCACACAAATTGTCATTGGGCTTTTTTCTTATACTAATCGTTTTTTGCAAAGATTAGTTATACGGAAAAAAAAATCGGAAAATGAGCAAGTACCTATGTACTTTGATTTGAACTAAAGAATAGCTCTCTAGAATGTACTTTTCAATGTACGCATGATTTAAATTAAGGGGACGTGTAGGCCGACCACCCCCTATGTAATCCCACCACCCCTTTAGGAGCGACAGTCGCTCCTAAAGGGGTAGTAGGATACGACAACGGCCGACAGCATACGACAAATGGGTAAACAGTTCGATTCGAACCTACCACCCCTTTAGGAGCGACAGTCGCTCCTAAAGGGGTGGTAGGTTCGAATCGAACTGTTTACCCTTGACGATTCATGTTGCCTTTAAAAGAACGAGTTTACATTTCATTTGATATCTTAAAAGAGCGAGTTTTACACTTCTGTTTCCACAACGAGTTTACACTTCATTTGATATCTTAAAAGAGCGAGTTTTACACTTCTGTTTCCACAACGAGTTTACACTTCATTTGATATCTTAAAAGAGCGAGTTTTACACTTCTGTTTCCACATTTCATTCATAGTACCGATCGAGTTGTAAGTTGGCGCACCTCATTTTCATTTGCTGCAGGGTTAAACCATTCCTCATTTGAATTACTCCGTATAAAAGAGGTAAATCAAGTTTTCATTTATTCAAACTCATTCGGTCGTTTTTGGATATAAAGTATAGTAAGTATAGATATTACTGATAAGTGTTTTTATTATTTTAGATGGATTGTTTGGAGGACATTTTCTTAAATCCAAATGCGCCGGAAGGTGTAAATGACGAGTTTGTGTGCGAAGAGCCCGATGACGAATTTGAATCCCCAGATGTCTGTGCTGAATTTGATTACGATCACGGTGTTTTTTATACCAAGGAGGTATGTATATAATCCAACCTTTTTAATTTTTGTGTTGTTATTTTGTGAGTAATTGTATTTTGTTATTATTCATTAGATTTGTTGCTATAAAAGTATGTAAGAAAACTAATTATAAAACTACGGTATAAAAATGTATAAAAAGTAAAAAATTGTATATAAAAACATATTAAAAAATGTACGTAAAAATGTAGATTAACAAAAGCTATTGAAAAATTGTTAAAAAAAAAAAGTGTATAAAAAAGTGTATTATAAAAAAGTGTATAAAAAGTGTATTATAAAAAAGTGTAAAAAAGTGTATAAGAAAGTGGATTATAAAAAAGTGTATAAAAAGTGTATTATAAAAAATGTATAAAAAAGTGTATTATAAAAAAGTGCATATAAAATCTAATTATAAAAAAGTATTATAAAAAAGTAAAAAAAAGTGTATAAAAAGTGTATTAAAAGAAAGTGTATAAAATATTGACCCGTTGCTATAAAAGTATGTAAGAAAACTAATTATTAAAACTACGGATAAAAAATTGTATATAAAAACATATTAAAAAATGTACGTAAAAATGTAGATTAACAAAAGCTATTGAAAAATTGTTAAAAAAAAGTGTATAAAAAAGTGTATTATAAAAAAGTGTATTATAAAAAAGTGTATAAAAAGTGTATTATAAAAAAGTGTATAAGAAAGTGGATTATAAAAAAGTGTATTTAGTGTATTTAAAAAGAAAAAGTATTATAAAAAAGTGCATATAAAATCTAATTATAAAAAAGTATATAAAAAAAGTAAAAATAAAAGTGTATAAAAAGTGTATTAAAAAAAAGTGTATAAAATATTGACCCGTTGCTATAAAAGTATAAAAATAAAAGTGTATTAAAAAAATGTAGATTAACAAAAGCTATAAAATTGTTAAATGTTAAAAAAAAGTGTATAAAAAAGTGTATTATAAAAAAGTGTATAAAAAGTGTATTATAAAAAAGTGTATAAGAAAGTGGATTATAAAAAAGTATATAAAATAGTGAATTAAAAAAAAAGTATTATAAAAAAGTGCATATAAAATCTAATTATAAAAAAGTATATAAAAAAGTAAAATAAAAAATGTATTATAAAAAAGTGCATATAAAATCTAATTACAAAAAAGTATATAAAAAAGTAAAAATAAAAAGTGTATAAAAAGTGTATTAAAAAAAAGTGTATAAAATATTTCAGGTGTTTGACACACACATAGATTTGGTAGACTGGGCTCAAAGAACGGCAAAGGAGCTTGGTTATGTGTTAGTAACACGAAGATCAAATGCCACAAAAGACGGAGAAGTTAAAAAGGTGGTCCTTATTTGCAACCGTGGTGGAAAAAGAGATAAGCGGTTAACCGGGGCACCCAAAGGGACTACCAAAATTGACTGTCCATTCAAATTGGTAGGCCGTCTGAAAAAGGACCATAGTTGGTGGGTTGAAGTTATAGATCACCGACATAACCATCCATCAGCTCGTAATTTGGAAGGTATTGCGTACGCAAGACGACTAACCGATGTTCAAAAAGAATTTGTGGACGAAATGGCGTTGCTAGGTTTTGGGCCAAATAGCATAAGGGACCAATTGAAGGATGCATTTCCCGGCATCTTGACCCGTTCACAAGACATTTCTAACTACTTGCGGCAACACCGGCTAAAGCACGCCCAACAACGAGGGGAAACTCGAATGCAGGTGAAATAAGAAACATACCTGCATGTGGATCGTATAACTATCTGTTTATTTTTTAAAAAAATACGACTTCCTTATACTTTGGTTGTTTACCCGTTGCAGATCGTGCTCCAATTACTATCTGACCATCAGTACACGTATCAGTACACGACGGATAGCAAAACCGGATGTTTGACCAATCTCTTTTTTCGTACATCCTACATCACTTGACATATGGCGTGCATTTCCTTGGATCATTGAAATAGACGCCACGTATAAAACCAACGTTTACAACATGCCGCTTGTTGAGATTGTGGGTGTCACTCCAACTGGCAAGACATTCAGCATTGCGCACGCACTAATTGAAAATGAGCAACATGCGGCATACACATGGGTGTTACAGTGCTTGAGGTCGACGCTCGAAGAAGGGTTCGTCGTGCGTGTGGCACTCACTGATCGGGATCTGGCCCTCATGAAAGCGGTTAAGGATGTGATGCCGGAAACGAAGCTGATACTGTGTAGAATACACATTTGGAGGAATATTGATTTACATGCCAACCCATCGTTTAGGACCAAAAAAGATTATGGTTCGTTTAAACATCGGTGGGATAAACTCGTAAAGTCAATCACGGTTAAAGAATACGCAGAGAATGAGCATCGGCTAAAAGTATTCTTGGCAGATAAACCAAGTATATACATCCCGTCCCCATACTGTTTTTATGATAAAGCTTACGATGTAACCATGTAGCTAAATCACTTTTTATTTTCCTGCAGACCTTTATAAGTATCTACAAATACAGTGGCTTGCCTCGTACAAGGAGTTATTTGTGTCATGTTGGGTCGACCAACACCGCAACTATCGTAACTACACTACCAACAGGGTTGAGAGCGAGCATTCTTTGCTGAAGTCAGTTATGCATCAAAAGCGGCTTACGTTCCACAGGATCGTTGAATGTGTTAACTCTGTTGTCAGCGGGCAATACACCGAAATAAAGGGGTCACTGGAACATTGCAGGCAGTACAATCAAAATAAACACAACTATCCCTGTTTAAAGGATTTGCTCGGTAAAGCCTCCCATGTAGCCTTGCAAATTATGGTTGACGAAATTGATCGGTTGAAAAATACCCTAAAAGGGGACGTGTCAAAATGCGGGTGTACAGTATGGGCTAGCTGTGGCTTGCCATGTAGTTGTCGACTTCTAACATACATGCAGGAACGTAAGTACTGTTCATTCAAATACAAATGGTCCATTTTACTTAAAAATACTTAATGTAATATTTTTATTCCTGCAGGAAGGCGTGTTCAAGAATATGAGATAGATGCATTTTGGTGCAGGCTCGATATAAACCCGTCCACCTGCCTGCCTGGAAATGTGAAGAAAGACTCGGATGATGACGAGCCTGTTGAGGACTTTTGTGGTGAGGTTACTACTGCCTTGGAACGAAAACCCATAAAAGAAAGGAAAAGCTTGATGTCAAAAATAAAGGACATCCTCTATCCGGGTCGGTCCAAAATCAAGGATCCGGAGGTCCAAAAGAAAACACGGGGTAGACCTGTTGGGTCAAAGAAAAAGGTATATTATTATAGTCTAGCAAATTAGTAATTGTTAAATACTATACGGGTATACATCTAACTTAATTATTCATTCATTCATTGCAGATGCCAGACTTGAACGTATCACCTCCGATGCCACCACCACCAAAGATGAAAAAGTCGAGGTCCGTGCACGTGACAACACCTAAGTATCCGGATACCGCACCAGACTCAGGCTCATGCTACAGAGACTTTCAGTCGGCGAGATACAGTGAGCATGTGCCCACGGAGTCACGTTTCGCGGAGCCTGACACCGATTTACGGGAGGACACCCGTGGATATATTGATGAGTTGCTCCGATCGTCACAATTTTCAGCGGCAGGGCCGAGTAATGAGCCTACAACCGAACCCTCATTCATAGATCAGTTGTTCGGCGCAGCCGAACCCGGGTACTATCCTGTGCCACCAACAGCACCAACAGGCATAGTGGATCAGTTCTTTAGTGCCGATACTTATTTTCCTGCAGGTCCTAGCACTCCGATGCCAGCAGCACCAGCACCGTACTTTGATTTTTTCACTACGCCCACACAACCTTCGATGCCACCAGCACCATCACCGTACTTTGATTTTTTCACTACGCCCACACAACCTCCGATGCCACCAGCACCATCACCAATATCTCCCATATCAGCTGAGCAGCAATTGGCTGCTCTACCAGTACCACCACCTAACACTCGCCCACTGCAGACGACGGGTATACAGGGTTACCTAGATGACATACCGAAGGTATTTAGACCATACGTCAAGGGGATTATTAATGTCAGGGGTGATGGCAACTGTGGATTCCGGGCACTTGCTGTTGCATTGGGGTACGATGAAAACGAAGGTTACGAGTGGATCCGACTACATATGTTGGCCGAGTATGAAAACAACAAACAATTCTACGATGACCTAACAAGAGGGGAACAGGCTGAAGCGAGCTTTTTTGAGGGGTTATCAAGGTCTTATGTAGGGGTGTTTAGACCAATTGGCTACTGGATGCACATGACTATGGGGGCCATGTTGTTGTCCAACAGGATGGGTATAGTAATTAACTGTTTATCTACTGCCGCAAGTTGGACATCGTTCCATTTACCTATGGTCCTGATGAGGTGCCTAGGACAGAGCCCATATCAATAGCATTAGTACATGGTCACGGTCACTATATCATGGTGCAGTTGGAAGGTGACTACCCGATGGCCCCGGAGATCGCATATTGGGTACAGGATCGTGTAAGGACTCCCGTGAGCAAATGGAAAGATTTGTACCGACACCGCCAGTTAGCCTACAATAGATATATAGATGCAACAAAACCTCCTCCCACCTATATGGGAACAGTGGACTCATCTGATTAGGATTGTAATATTGGTACATACACATGTTCATTAGTTGGTTTTTTTGTAATATTGTTCATTAATTCATATTTTTGTAAAACACAACTGGTGTTATGTAGTTATAAAAATGTCCATATCAAATACAAATACTAAAAATGTACATAACAAACTGTATTATAAAAATGTCCATATCAAATAGAAATAGTAAAAATGTACATAACAAACTGTATTTATAAAAATGTCCATATCAAATACAAATACTAAAAATGTACATAACAAACTGTATTTATAAAAAAGTCCATATCAAATACAAATACTAAAAAGTACATAACAAACTGTATTATAAAAATGTCCATATCAAATACAAATACTAAAAATGTACATAACAAACTGTATTTATAAAAAAGTCCATATCAAATACAAATACTAAAAAGTACATAACAAACTGTATATAAAAATGTCCATATCAAATAGAAATAGTAAAAATGTACATAACAAACTGTATTTATAAAAATGTCCATATCAAATACAAATACTAAAAATGTACATAACAAACTGTATTTATAAAAAAGTCCATATCAAATACAAATACTAAAAAGTACATAACAAACTGTATTATAAAAATGTCCATATCAAATACAAATACTAAAAATGTACATAACAAACTGTATTTATAAAAAAGTCCATATCAAATACAAATACTAAAATGTACATAACAAACTGTATTTATAAAAATGTCCATATCAAATACAAATACTAAAAATGTACATAACAAACTGTATTTATAAAAATGTCCATACTTCGTACAAATAAAAAAAAACCTAATCACCGGAATCGTCGTCGTCCTCACCGGCATTATCATCACCCACACCTGGTCCGGATACAGAGCCTGTTCCACTAAAAAATCCACTCATATCCGACAAGCTACCAAATTCCCCTGATGGAGGTCCATAATGCGACGATGGCCCACTCCATAACTGGCTGGGGTCGAAATACTCATCACCAGACTGGTGCCTCCATTTTTCTTGAAGGCAGCCTCAAGGTTTAGATGTTTGGCTGCCCCTCTGGGTGGTGGTGGTGTTTTCTTCGACCCTACAAAACCAATAAGTAACAATAACATAAATAAGTTACTTTAAACGATAAGAATACAATTATTTCAATGCATAACTAAATTTAATGTAAAGTCAATTTTCTTACCGCTGTTTTTGCAGCCTGTTATTTTCTTCCACCACGATCGATGCGGATCGTTTCCATCGCCGTCGCCGCCGTGAGCTCCTAGCATTTTTCTTAAATCTACATAAATAATACACGTATTATAATACTTTTTATATCAACATTTTGAACTACTTTTTTTTTAACTTAATTTTTTATATGACTTTTGTACTACTACTTTTTCAATATATGTTTTAATATCTTTTTATACTTATGTTTTATAATGTATAACTTTTTACATACCTTTTTTATTTATACATTTTTAAGTACTTTTTTTAACGTAAAATTTCGTAAGAACCTTTTTTTATATATATATAATTTTTTATAAACATTTTATTTATAATTTTTTGAACTTAATTTTTTATTAACTTTTTATAAACTTTTCTGAACTTACTTTTTTATAAACATTTTTTAAATTTCGTATGAACTTAAATTTTTTATATCTAATTTATTTGAACTTAAATTTCTATTTAAACATTTTTAAGTACTTTTTTTGAACGTAAAATTTCGCATGAACTTTTTTTTATATAATTTTTTACATTTTCTTCATTTTTTTTGACATTTTATTTTACATTTTGTTATAGAAATTTTTTAAAATATATTTTTTATATACTATGTATACACTTTTCTACATTTTTTATAAACTTTTCTAATACAAATATTTTTTATAAACTTTTCTAATACAAACATTTCTAATACAAACATTTTTATATGACTTTTGTACTACTACTTTTTCAGCTACTTTTTTTAAACTTAATTTTTTAACTACTTTTTTATATAAACTTTTTGTTATAGAAACTTTTTTTAAAATAATTTTTTATATACTATGTATACACTTTTTACATTTTTTATAAACTTTTCTAATACAAACATTTTTATATTTTCTAATACAAACATTTTCTAGTACAAACTTTTATAAACTTTTTTTAAATATATTTTTTATATACTATGTATACACTTTTTACATTTTATATAAACTTTTTGTTATAGAAACTTTTTTTAAAATAATTTTTTATATACTATGTATACACTTTTTACATTTTTTATAAACTTTTCTAATACAAACATTTTTATATTTTCTAATACAAACATTTTTTATTTTTATACAAACTTTTATAAAATATTTTTTATAAACTTTTCTAATACAAACATTTCTAATACAAACATTTTTATATGACTTTTGTACTACTACTTTTTCAGCTACTTTATATAGCAAATTAATAGATACGAAATAAAAAAAAATAAAAACTTACTTCAACGTTGGGTTTACGAAAGGGGTAACGACGGGTCGCTCCTAAAGCCTCGCTGAAAAACTGGGTCGCTCCTAAAGCCTCACCGGAAAATCTTGGCCGGAAAATATGGGGGAGAGGGGGGTTGGATCGGTTGGAGAAGAGCAAAAAATTTGAAAAGAGAAAAGAATTGGAGAAGTATGAAGGCTGGATCCAGAGAAAGAATATATAAATCTTTTCGAGTCACCCTTTAGGAGCGACTGTCGCTCCTAAAGGGGTGTTGACGGGTCAACGTTTCTAACGGGTATAAGCATGGGGATCCGCGTGCAATAAATGGGTCACCCCTTTAGGAGCGACTGTCGCTCCTAAAGGGGTGTGGTCGGGTTACCCAACATTCCATGGTCGGGGTATCTGGCCCGTAAATTAATAGTCGATAAATTAATAACCTCGATAAAATTAATAATTTGTCTGGTCCCAAGTTGGGACCAGTACAAAATTGGACACCAATCAATAAAATAATAAGATAATAATTTTTTGAAACCCCAGTGTAAATATATAGGTCCCATCAAAACTATAAATTAAAAATTTCTTAAATATTCCAAAATTTTAATATTGTTTTAGTAATCAATGTACATTTACAAAGAATCTGAAGTTTTGTAGCATTTGGCCCATCCAATTGAGTATTATATTTATTATAAAGACTTTGAAGTGTGAAGTATTATACGGTTATTAGATTATGTTATATTATGTTAATTATATTATATTATATTATATTATATTATATTATATTATATTATATATATTTATTTTTTATATTATATTATATTATATTATATATATTATATTATATTATATTATATTATATACTATATAAACTAAATTCGCGTGAATAGTGAAGCAGGCTGGTTGGCAGCTGGCTCAGCAGCCCGCCTGCCTGCCTGCTTATTTTTTTTATTTTTTTTTTTTTTTTTTTTTTTTTTTTTTTTTTTTTTTTTTTTTTTTTTTTTTTTTTTTTTTTTTTTTTTTTTTTTTTTTTTTTTTTTTTTTTTTTTTTTTTTTTTTTTTTTTTTTTTTTTTTTTTTTTTTTTTTTTTTTTTTTTTTTTTTTTTTTTTTTTTTTTTTTTTTTTTTTTTTTTTTTTTTTTTTTTTTTTTTTTTTTTTTTTTTTTTTTTTTTTTTTTTTTTTTTTTTTTTTTTTTTTTTTTTTTTTTTTTTTTTTTTTTTTTTTTTTTTTTTTTTTTTTTTTTTTTTTTTTTTTTTTTTTTTTTTTTTTTTTTTTTTTTTTTTTTTTTTTTTTTTTTTTTTTTTTTTTTTTTTTTTTTTTTTTTTTTTTTTTTTTTTTTTTTTTTTTTTTTTTTTTTTTTTTTTTTTTTTTTTTTTTTTTTTTTTTTTTTTTTTTTTTTTTTTTTTTTTTTTTTTTTTTTTTTTTTTTTTTTTTTTTTTTTTTTTTTTTTTTTTTTTTTTTTTTTTTTTTTTTTTTTTTTAGTGTTTAAGTTAGCGTGTTGTGTATATGTTAGCTTAACTTGTTGGGTTTTTTATTTTTCATTTTATTTAGGGTGACAATATTTTAGTTATTCACACTTTAACCACTAAATTCTTTTAAGAATTTTTATTTTTACCCTAAAAGTTTTTATGTGATACAACTTTAGTCTTTTTAATTTTCACAATCAAAGTTTTTAGCTTCTTATTTTTATCTTCCAAGAACATTGCAAGTTTATATTTCGCCATCAAAGTTTTATGTTTTAAGATTAACAGTGTATTGTTTAACGATGTGTTTTTTTGTCTAATGGTAACGGTTGGCATGTTAGAATTAATTACCCGCATTCAAGTCTATGTTCGGTTGTTATCCCCGCCCAACAGCCGGGTATAACACTAGTTTTATTACAAAGACTTTGAAGTATTGAAACATTTGGATGATTACAACAACAACAACAACAACAACAACAACAACAACAACAAGGTACTCAATCCCGACATAAGTCGGGCTATGAGGGAGGTATGATGTACTACAATAATGTATTTTCTTTTTTAATATTTTGTTTTCATTTTGCTGCTTACGTGAACCAATTTAGATGGTATTAATTTTGTAACTTCAAATTAGAAAGTATATCGTATAATGTTTCTGTAACTTCAATTATTATAAAGCCTTTTTACAAAATACAATTCAATATCTGTATATCAAGAACACCTAGTATCATGGCCGGCTCTAACTTTTTAGTAGCATTAAGCGGAACCAACTTTGGAGACTGTTTTCCAAAGTTCCTAACAACCCTCCTCCTCTATCCGGACTTAAAATCGTATAATATGTTATAAAACCTATTGTTAAAAGTCTTTAACTCGGTCTTAAACTTTCGTTTATTGTAAGTCGTAGTTAAAATAATGTAAACATAAGTCAAAAACTATAGCTTATCCATGCCTGAAAGTTGAAAATATGTGTATGTTTATTACTACAATAATGTATTTTCTTTTTTAATATTTTGTTTTCATTTTGCTGCTTACGTGAACCAATTTAGATGGTATTAATTTTGTAACTTCAAATTAGAAAGTATATCGTATAATGTTTCTGTAACTTCAATTATTATAAAGCCTTTTTACAAAATACAATTCAATATCTGTATATCAAGAACACCTAGTATCATGGCCGGCTCTAACTTTTTAGTAGCATTAAGCGGAACCAACTTTGGAGACTGTTTTCCAAAGTTCCTAACAACCCTCCTCCTCTATCCGGACTTAAAATCGTATAATATGTTATAAAACCTATTGTTAAAAGTCTTTAACTCGGTCTTAAACTTTCGTTTATTGTAAGTCGTAGTTAAAATAATGTAAACATAAGTCAAAAACTATAGCTTATCCATGCCTGAAAGTTGAAAAAGCTAGAGGCCTTTAACATGCGTAGGCCTTGGGCGACCACTTAACCCATATATATGGTAATGTCGACTATGCCTAGTAGGTAAAGCAAAAAAAATTTTGGCCCTTCCTAGCTTAAAAACTTGGCTTCACCATTATGAGCAGGTACCTATGTTCTTGTTTGGGATAAATATAACACTTTGATCATTTGACATAAAGATGATTTTGATAATGAAAAAGAAAAAAACTGACAAGAACGATTTTGTAACTAATTTTTAAAAAGAATAATATAAGAAAAAAATGAAATAGAAACACGCATGATTTGTGTAATTTACTAGTTTTCAAACTTGCCTTATAGATGAGTGGTTTCAAGTGATATCTCTTAAAATTTTAAGGGAAATGATAAACATAGCCCCAGGGGCTAAGTTTAATTTGTCAGGACATGTTTAAAAGTGTTGTACATTTCATATAACCACCTCCTGAAAATATGCATAAATATCGGAGTACAACAATATCATGCATGTCTAAACAAATTAACTATAGCCCCGGGGGCTACGTTTAACATTTCCTAAATTTTAATATATTTTAAGAATTTATATTAAATTACAACAAGAACAAAAGAAAGGGTTTGATTTTTATTTATTTTTTTATCATCAGCATGAAAATTTCTTTAAAAACTAGCAAGAACTTAATAGGAATACTTACTCCATACATACCAAATAAAATCCAAACTGAAAATCACCAAGACATAAAAACAATTACTAACGAAACAACATAACTTGAACTTTTTACAACTAACAAACGGATAAATCTTCCATGAATCCCAACAAAAGATTTAACTAATAACTAAAATATATATACCACAACGAGTGCATTCATGAATGTAGAAATAAATTCTAACTAATCCTTTTACAACTTTGCTACTTCTAGTCCTCTAACTTTATTACATTTACATTTCTGGCACTACATTTTGTTACAATATAATAGACATTTTGTCACCACATTCTTCAACTTTGTACTGCACTTTGTAGCTCTACAAGCATTTACTTTCGATCTTGCATTTTGTAAATCAGATACATTACTTGTATCTTCATCCCCCCCGCAAGTTGAGAGGTTGTAGGGATTACAACAACTCAACTTGGAGAGACAATTGTAGTGTAAAGCCTTTGTTAAACCCTTTGTGAGTATATCAGCAACCTGGGATTTAGTGGGAATGAATTGTGGACTAGTGTGGCCAGTCTTGATCTTCTCTCTTACAAAATGACAATCAAGCTCAATATGCTTAGTTCTTGCATGGTGAACTAGGTTAGAAGCAAGAGCAATGGTAGAAGCATTATCACAAAGCATAACAATTGGTGTAGGAATTGAAACAGAGAGGTCTTTGAGGAGGCAGGTTAGCCAAGTGACTTCACAAGTACTATCTGCCAGGGATCTGTATTCTGCCTCTGTAGATGATCTTGAAACAACTATTTGTTTCTTTGACTGCCATGAAATTAAGCTGGTACCCAGAAAAATTGCAAAACCAGAGACTGATCTTCTAGACATTTGACAAGCAGCCCAGTCACTGTCACAGAAGTTTGTAAGGACAAGGGTGTTGTAAGCAGAGAAGAAAAGACCTTGTCCTGGGTTTAATTTGATATATCTAAGTACTCTGAGCAGTGCCTTCATGTGATCATCAGTTGGGGAGTGAGAAAACTGGCTGAGGTATTGAGCAGCAAATGCCAGATCAGGTCTGGTTATGGTGAGGTAGATGAGTTTACCAACTAGAGTCCTGTATAGGGTTGAATCAGACAATGGTGTGCCAGTAGTGGTAGTGAGCTTTTGATTGGGATCAATGGGTGTGCAAGCAGGCTTGGTATCTGACAGTTGAGCATGTTGAAGAAGATCAAGGGCATATTTCCTTTGTGTCATGGCCAAACCATTTGCATTTCTGAGAAATTCAATCCCAAGATAATAGTGAAGAGGCCCAAGTGCCTTGATACTAAATTGATGGTGAAGCTTGGCCTTGACAGAATCAATAAGGGATTGAGTTGTTCCACATATAAGAATATCATCCACATAAACTAATAGAGCAATAAAATCATGATTGGAATGATATGTAAAGAGTGAAGTGTCAGCATAGCTTTGTATGAACCCTAATGTGGAGAGAAAGGTTGTCAGTTTGTTGAACCACTGTCTGTTTGCCTGTTTGAGTCCATAGAGGGATATATGTGTAACACCCCAACATGGCGGAATCATGGGTATCACTTAGAAAAGCACAGCACGACATGGAAATTATGTAGAGTCAACTATATGAAAACATAGGATTGAAACAATCCTTAAACTTGTACAAACGTATAAAATCATCAACATTCATCGAAATACATGTTCAATCAATAATAAAAGGCAATTCAATCGATAGTAGTTGATCCTAAAAGTAACCCATAAAAGGGAAGTAAGGATCATGGATCCAGAAAGTCTAAAGCTAGTCCAATCCTAGCAATTAAGCATGCAATCATCCATTTTGTCTCTGATTAACTTGATTACCTGAAAAGTGTACTAAAGAGCGTCAACATAAAGTTGGTGAGTTCGTAGGGACAAGTGACAAGGAATAACCGTGTCGGATAACAACCGTTAACAATAAGTGAGGATTAGGAGAACTAATCACATCCAAGGAAAACCTATAAGGTTTCACATTATCACAATTCAATACAAGTCAACGTTCAACAAAAACGATTCCATATAACGTTCAACAACGTTCCATAACAATCAATAACATTCAACAACGGTGCGGCTTACATAGTTAATAATTAACAATGCGCTAATGGTGCGACTTATATAATAAATAATGCGCTAACGGTGCGACTTATATAATAAATAATGCGCTAACGGTGCGACTTATATAATAAATAATGCGCTAACATGTCCATATCAACAATTCAATCATACAATCAATCAAATCAACAATCAACAGTTAAACAAACATGTACACTTTTCAGCCCGAATCTCAATTGAGTAGGGAGGGTTTACGAAACTCACCTGAAACGCCTGTCAAACAGTATGAGGTATGTAACAGTCTGAAATGTACCCGTAAAGCCCAAACGTATTAACCTCCGATAAGCATTGTATAGAATAACCCATTTTTATATAGTTATTAGTTTAGTTAGAAATGGACTAAAACTGTAAACAGTTTAACGGTTCAGGACTGAAACTGTCAGAAATTTAACGGTGTTAACGGACAGATTTTAACTTTGTATTTCTTGTTTCAAGTTCTGTTATGAAAAACTTAACTATAGTTAAGCAATCTATCCCATGATTGATGGTGGCAAAAGGTGGTCGTTCGTAGAGATTTCACAATTTTTATACATAATAACGTTTTAAGGTTTCGTTCGTAAATAAGTGAACATGGGTTGACTTACAAACCTTACGTGCACTTCGAGTGACTCTCCTGGTCAGTCTGAATGTCAAGTGGTGGTGAATGGAAGAAGGATGAATAGTAGCAGCCGAGTGGAGAAGATGATGAATAGTGGTATTTCGGTGGTGATGGGCAGCGAAGTTAGCAGCAAGACCGAGTAGCAGCAGCAGCTTATGGTGGTCGTGGTGATGACAACTGCCAAAACAGAGCAGCAGCAAACAACGGCCATGTTGGTTCCCTCGACAGCAGCAGCAGAGGATTGGTGGTGTTTAACTAAGAGTTACAGTAGCAGTAGCGAGTAGTGGTGTTTTGGTGATATGAATAATATTTCTCCATTTCTATATGTATAGGTGCACGTATATATATATATGTATTTGTATATATGCGATGTCTGTATGTAGAAGATTTAAGGTGGTAATGGTGCTTGTTTCCGAACAGCACTAACAGAATGGTGGTGGTCGTGGTCAGCAACCAAAACAAGCAGCAATGGTTCGTGAGGTGTGATGAAGGCTGGTGTCCATCATCAACGGGTAGTAGTAACAGGCCGAAGATGGTGCAGGCTGGTGGTGTTGTTTGAAGGTGATAGTGCTCGGTTATCATCACATCTTTATCTATATCTATAATATATATATATATATATATATGTGTGTGTGTGTGTGTGTGTGTGTATGTACATATATATATGTATATCTTGTATTTGTGTGTGAAGTGTGTGAGCCGAGAATTCACAAAGAAGCAGGTGATTCTTGGAGTTAAAAGGTGGTAGCCGAATGGTTTGGTTGTGTTGGAGTGGTTCAACAAGAAGAATAAGAATGTTACTTATATAACAATATCTATAATATAATATCTATATCTATATATGTATATAATAAGGGAAAGAACTTTACAGGAGGACTACAACGTGGGAGGGGCCGAGGGCTGAATTAAAAAGGAAAAGCAGAAAAGATTTTTGTCGAAAGAATCATTCTGAATGATTGCTTATTTATGTAGGTATAGAGAATTAATAATCATTGTTCGCTAAATGTTTAACCCATGATTTAATCCAAATAGTTAACGTTATTTTGTTAAACTTTAAATATGATTCTATTAAAGCTTTAGACATAATACCTTATAATTTTTATATCCTTCAGTAGTTATCTTTTATCAGATGTATAAAGTAAAGATGTATTGTTGATTCATAGTCAAGTAAACAAACAAAAGGGATCACGGGTATTATTTCTTTACATAAAATTATGTCGGGTGTCCACTAGTATCATTATTCAGCTAATGAACCAAACATGGTCCGTGATAAATTCACGGGTATTCATACTTTTCATATAATTGTGTCGGTCTTTGTCTTATCTGTACCATTATTATTTATCCACCGACACTATTTGAAACTGTACATTACACTAAGGCTTCTTAACGTGGGTCTATTCACAGTAGCCCAATCAAGATATAAAATTCATCCTCATATTTCATTTGGCCCAATCACATGGACAGAATGTGAGCAAAAATCATATTGTTATTAGCCCAACACGTACATATATATATATATAAGCAAGCATAAGTACTCAAAGTCTTTCATAAATTCATAAAGTTTGCTTTTATTATTTTTGACAATTAATGGACCAAAAATGACAATTGTTACATTATTCCCCAGTTAAAAGGATTTCGACCTCGAAATCTAGACCATATCGAGTAATTTAAAAATATATACTTATACTCATATAGTATAGACCACTTATACACTTATAGTATAGCATAACCGATTCGTCTAGACACAGGTAAGTCTGACTAGGGCGCTATGCAGAATTCAAATTCATTTCTCTTTCCATATTTGTCCGTTAGAAACGGCTCCTTTTTAGACTATATAATAATACCTTAGCATACTTTTTCCATGCCATATCAACTTAACATTTTCCTTTCTTCAGAATCTATTCAAAACCTGAAATTTTGTATCAAAAATGTTGAATCCTTTCCTAATCATGATTTACATTATTATCATAGTGTGGTTAATTACTGTGGCTCAACTTCCATTGGATGAGGCTATTCAGTGGTTAGTCGTGTTCGTTCTTGGCGTGGTTCCCTTAATGTTTGTCACCACCTGGGTTTCTTTGTATGGTTTTTATATATGTTGTATCCCTAATTGTTGTATTTCCGCTTAAATAATGTAACAAGTTTCACTTGTATTGTACGAATAATGAAATACAACTTTCTTCGATCTCTTTTGGGGATTGTTGTCGATTAGGGAAATTCCCCAGTTAAAAGAATTTCCCATATTTGTCTTGATAGATTTTTATACCAAGTTCATTTGTGTATTTTAATCGTTGATCACCCATCATAATTTTAGCCTTTCAAATAATTCTGATTTTCAAATTTGAAGTTCTTTTACCAAGACACTACTGTTATCCAGTTGGAAAAGTCGACATATTTTTGTTGATAACATTTGTCTCATATTCTTAAATTCAATCATTAAAGGTGATCCACGGGTCAAAGAAACAAATATTACCTGGATCACTCCTGAAACAATAGTTTGGATCAAAAATTCATCTAGGATTCAAAAAGATGAATTAGCAATTGATATGGTTCTTGAAAAAGAAGCAGTGAAGAAAAATAGTGATGCGTGGAAGACGGTCTATTCATTAAGCTATTAATTAAGTTGAGGATTTTCTCGACATAGTATACGTTTTTGAGTAAACTGTTCAGCTCCTTTCAACCTTGATTAAAGGGATGATAAAGTTTAGGAATTTTATCTTTAGTAAAAAAAAATATAATTCAGTAATTACTAATTACTGTAACAATGATTAAAATTACTGTAGTTTATGGACACCTGTCCGTTCTTCCAGGTTACATTTCCCTTTTCATCCTCTATATAGAAACGCGTTTTCTTAAGGAAGAATGCACACTAAATCTTCTTTCTTTATCTCTTTTATTTACTTAGTTCTTCATCTGCTAATTTGTTTTTAGCTATTCCGTTCACAGCCAGCTTGTGTTCTAACAGATCTCTGACTTTCTCTTTGGTAAGCTACATTTTTGTGCTCTTTCTTTCTCATCTTGGATAATATACTATCTATTTATATGTTTATATAAAACTTTTATCTTTTAATTCATGTTCGCTTAATTAACAATATTGTTCCACCGATTTATCATAAGATAATGAAAAATTTTGGTGCCTCTTCGAGCGATCCAAAAGGCAAAAGGTCAATGACTCAAGAGGATCTTGAAGATCTTGAAACAAATAGGGTCAAAAGGATTAAGCAGGAGGCCGTGATGTTAGGTATTTCCTTTGAAGATTACAAGGCGATGGTAGACGAAGATGTCCACCTTTTTGAGAAACAAACTTCTGAAGATGAAAAACTAGCAAGAATTTTATCTCAATTTTTAACAGAGGAGGAATCTATCCTTGTGAATCATCAAATAAAAGAAGATGAAAAGTTTGCAAGAGCCCTAGCTCAGCAAGACGAAGATAATCTCTCTCAAAGGGAGAAGTCCATTTTTGCCATGTCATCTGAAGAAGAAGAAGAAGAAAATCCCAATATTCCACCTCTTAAGAGAAGAAAAAGAGATGCTGCTGGGGGAAGTAACATGTCAGGGTCGAGCTCTGACAGAACTCCTAATTCTTGAAATCAAGAGGGATTTTATAGAAATATTTGGAATCTGTTATAAATTTTTATAAATCAAATCTTAAGTTGTCCAGAATGTGTTTTTAAATCAGAATAATATTGTTGATAATGTTTCTTATGTATTTGTTATGTCAATTGTCTGACCAAAACTTATTGTAGATAAGAAGAACTCAATATAATCATGGACGCATGGCAAAACCAGATGATTGGTACTAGTGAATGGGGAACATCAATCGATGATTTTTGCCAAGACTGGTTTCTCCAAAATACAGTACCAACATCACAGCTAGAACCCTCAACAGAAAATGTCAGTGCATCGTTCTCAACTTTTGTTAATGCAGTACATCATGGAGTTTCATCTCCGATCCCAATGAACCCTTTATATCAAAACTTCTCTTTCGATACACCAGAAGCAACATTCCAGTTGAAATCAACATTCCAACCGGAACCATCATTCCAACCAGAATCTTCCGAGGAGGGTAACAGGGCACCAGGCAAACGTCCAATGTCAGACTCGCCCACACTATACCCCAATCCAATTAGTGACACATATTATGGGGTCTCAACCTCGAACAGGGTGGAACCGGTTGATACGATAATGAATCATGGACCAGAGTTTGAGAAGCATGTAGAAGACTCATGGGCTTATATTTGTAAGCTTTATAGTCGTAAGAAAAGTCCGCAAAAGTATCGTCCTCGAAAGCCCAAAGAAATGTAAGGTCGAAAAGGTCTTACCAGTTTGTGAAACAAAATACTACTTTGGTAGTATTTGGGGAAGAAATGGACGTATCAGAGATGCCAACACCGATATGCTCATGCACAGGGATACCTAGGGCCTGTCGCGGTTGGACTACAGAGGGATGGACCTCCACTTGTTGTACAACTACTCTTTCCATGTATCCGTTGCCAACATATGTCAGGCCAAGTCGTATTGTAAGGTTGCCGGGGAGAAGAATGGGTTGTAGTACATTCTCAAAGGTCATAGAGAAATTATTGTTAGCAGGGTATGATCTCGATTGTCCAATTAACTTGAAGGATCATTGGGTTAAACATGGGACTAACAAGTATGCATTGAATAGTTAAATGTGTGATCTTCATAGATTCAGGAATTTGGTTACTTAAACTATAAAGTAGGATTACATAAACAGTTAGTGATTTTCGTATGTCTATTTCCCTATTTTCTTTATTGCGAAATTTATATATAATTTGTTTGTAGTTAACACTTTTATTATTGCTTATATCAAAATAGTCTGATAAAGCCATCCTACTTTATCTTGTTCCATCAAGATCTAGATATCTTATTTGTTGTCGGCCATTTTGAAAAATTATTTTCATTTGACGTCATTGCTTACGTTATATGAGCGAATAGTACCTCTTAGTAAAATGATGTATTCTTATTCTAGGTACAAGGCCAATATAAGGTGAAATCTACGGGACTTGATTTCTGCATATAACCACTTAAGTTCATAATCTTCTACGACCATCATGTTTGCTTTTATTCTAACCATTTTTCTTGAACACATTCATCAAATTACTAACGTAAGTTCCATGTTCGTAACAATGCCTCTTAACACACTAGATCTGTTAATATTTCATAATATCTCACTTTACTTAAACATTATAGTCTTCAAAAAAATCTTGGCTCATTCTATCAGTCAATTGTAACTATAAATTTGAACTAAGTCTATATTTCATAATTTTTCATTGGTCTACAATTATAGATTATAAGTATCTAAGACCTTAATAAGCATGTATTCTAGATCTTATTCTCATACTGTTATTCCAACAATGACTGATAATTGTAGACAATTATAAGTAATATAACTTAGACATGGGCCATCCGGTAATGCCTATAATATAAGGCATACCATTGGCCAGCCCATCGCATTACCAACCCGTTCAAAATACCCTATGCCTGTACTACCATTTCTATTAACATAAAATTCAAGTCCACACAATTCACACTTGAATATCAAAATTGACCTTCAAGTAATACACAATTTCCACATCAAGTCCTTATAAATCATTGCATGAATATAGTTATCTCTACAGGGATATTATCATGGCAATAATCTAAGGTTTCAGCAATCGTACAATTTACAATCAACAATACAATCACGAAAACATTTAACACTATATAAATAAAAGGGTCAAGTCATAACAAGGTGGGTAAAGCATAGTCCGAATTTTAACTTCAACATTCGACACATTAAAAGTGTTTGTATACAGGGTGTACCATCGGCTAACCCTCCAAACCGTTAATATATTGAATGGATGTCAAAACTCGGTACCGATATGTTCTCTAAGTATTGGTCGGGTATGTATACAGGGTGTACCAGTGGCTAACCCTCCACCTAACCAACACTCATTAAACATACCGGGTTAGCTACTATACTTTATCCACGAGGCGCAATCCATGAGATCATTAACTTTATATGACATAGGATAACCATAGATTTGTTGATCAGGCGCCTCTAGGGTTATCGAATGTTATACTCCATTAATGCCATCATTTCATTTTGCTGGGGGACAAATAATAAATGCATCCAAGATTCCACACACATCAACGTTTATCACAATAATTCCACAATTCACGGTGTATCCCGACACTATCATTTACGTCCATCAAGTTGTCATATAACAATCAAGTCATCAAATCATAAGTAACCTACGAACTCCGTTTAAACCATTTTTATGCATCATACAGTTCACGTTGCACACAAAATTTCCTATCATGCATGCTAATATGAAATGTGGGTGCAATGGCTATAGACTAGGTCAATCCACCTAATTCTCTACAACCACGGCTCTGATACCATTCTGTAACACCCCAACATGGCGGAATCATGGGGTATCACTTAGAAAAGCACAGCACGACATGGAAATTATGTAGAGTCAAACTATATGAAAACATAGGATTGAAACAATCCTTAAACTTGTACAAACGTATACAATCATCAACATTTATCAAAATACATGTTCAATCAATAATAAAAGGCAATTCAATCAATAGTAGTTGATCCTAAAAGTAACCCATAAAAGGGAAGTAAGGATCATGGATCCAGAAAGTCCAAAGCTAGTCCAATCCTAGCAATTAAGCATGCAATCATCCATTTTGTCTCTGATTAACTTGATTACCTGAAAAGTGTACTAAAGAGCGTCAACATAAAGTTGGTGAGTTTGTAGGGACAAGTAACAAGGAATAACCGTGTCGGATAACAACCGTTAACAATAAGTGAGGATTAGGAGAACTAATCACATCCAAGGAAAACCTATAAGGTTTCACATTATCACAATTCAATACAAGTCAACGTTCAACAAAAACGATTCCATATAACGTTCAACAACGTTCCATAACAATCAATAACATTCAACAACGGTGCGGCTTACATAGTTAATAATTAACAATGCGCTAACGGTGCGACTTATATAATAAATAATGCGCTAACGGTGCGACTTATATAATAAATAATGCGCTAACATGTCCATATCAACAATTCAATCATACAATCAATCAAATCAACAATCAACAGTTAAACAAACATGTACACTTTTCAGCCCGAATCTCAATTGAGTAGGGAGGGTTTACGAAACTCACCTGAAACGCCTGTCAAACAGTATGAGGTATGTAACAGTCTGAAATGTACCCGTATAGCCCAAACGTATTAACCTCCGATAAGCACTGTATAGAATAACCCATTTTTATATAGTTATTAGTTTAGTTAGAAATGGACTAAAACTGTAAACAGTTTAACGGTTCAGGACTGAAACTGTCAGAAATTTAACGGTGTTAACGGACAGATTTTAACTTTGTATTTCTTGTTTCAAGTTCTGTTATGAAAAACTTAACTATAGTTAAGCAATCTATCCCATGATTGATGGTGGCAAAAGGTGGTCGTTCGTAGAGATTTCACAATTTTTATACATAATAACGTTTTAAGGTTTCGTTCGTAAATAAGTGAACATGGGTTGACTTACAAACCTTACGTGCACTTCGAGTGACTCTCCTGGTCAGTCTGAATGTCAAGTGGTGGTGAATGGAAGAAGGATGAATAGTAGCAGCCGAGTGGAGAAGATGATGAATAGTGGTATTTCGGTGGTGATGGGCAGCGAAGTTAGCAGCAAGACCGAGTAGCAGCAGCAGCTTATGGTGGTCGTGGTGATGACAACTGCCAAAACAGAGCAGCAGCAAACAACGGCCATGTTGGTTCCCTCGACAGCAGCAGCAGAGGATTGGTGGTGTTTAACTAAGAGTTACAGTAGCAGTAGCGAGTAGTGGTTTTTGGTGATATGAATAATATTTCTCCATTTCTATATGTATAGGTGCACGTATATATATATGTATTTGTATATATGCGATGTCTGTATGTAGAAGATTTAAGGTGGTAATGGTGCTTG
The DNA here is from genome assembly GCA_034093135.1 of Erigeron breviscapus. Classification (NCBI taxonomy): domain Eukaryota; kingdom Viridiplantae; phylum Streptophyta; class Magnoliopsida; order Asterales; family Asteraceae; genus Erigeron; species Erigeron breviscapus. Next base: position 57,522,526 of record CM067167.1, on the reverse strand, counting down.
TTTCCGAACAGCACTAACAGAATGGTGGTGGTCGTGGTCAGCAACCAAAACAAGCAGCAATGGTTCGTGAGGTGTGATGAAGGCTGGTGTCCATCATCAACGGGTAGTAGTAACAGGCCGAAGATGGTGCAGGCTGGTGGTGTTGTTTGAAGGTGATAGTGCTCGGTTATCATCACATCTTTATCTATATCTATATATTATATATATATATATGTGTGTGTGTGTGTGTGTGTGTGTGTGTGTATGTACATATATATATGTATATCTTGTATTTGTGTGTGAAGTGTGTGAGCCGAGAATTCACAAAGAAGCAGGTGATTCTTGGAGTTAAAAGGTGGTAGCCGAATGGTTTGGTTGTGTTGGAGTGGTTCAACAAGAAGAATAAGAATGTTACTTATATAACAATATCTATAATATAATATCTATATCTATATATGTATATAATAAGGGAAAGAACTTTACAGGAGGACTACAACGTGGGAGGGGCCGAGGGCTGAATTAAAAAGGAAAAGCAGAAAAGATTTTTGTCGAAAGAATCATTCTGAATGATTGCTTATTTATGTAGGTATAGAGAATTAATAATCATTGTTCGCTAAATGTTTAACCCATGATTTAATCCAAATAGTTAACGTTATTTTGTTAAACTTTAAATATGATTCTATTAAAGCTTTAGACATAATACCTTATAATTTTTATATCCTTCATTAGTTATCTTTTATCAGATGTATAAAGTAAAGATGTATTGTTGATTCATAGTCAAGTAAACAAACAAAAGGGATCACGGGTATTATTTCTTTACATAAAATTATGTCGGGTGTCCACTATATAATAATACCTTAGCATACTTTTCTCCATGCCATATCAACTTAACATTTTCCTTTCTTCAGAATCTATTCAAAACCTGAAATTTTGTATCAAAAATGTTGAATCCTTTCCTAATCATGATTTACATTATTATCATAGTGTGGTTAATTACTGTGGCTCAACTTCCATTGGATGAGGCTATTCAGTGGTTAGTCGTGTTCGTTCTTGGCGTGGTTCCCTTAATGTTTGTCACCACCTGGGTTTCTTTGTATGGTTTTTATATATGTTGTATCCCTAATTGTTGTATTTCCGCTTAAATAATGTAACAAGTTTCACTTGTATTGTACGAATAATGAAATACAACTTTTTCTTCGATCTCTTTTGGGGATTGTTGTCGATTAGGGAAATTCCCCAGTTAAAAGAATTTCCCATATTTGTCTTGATAGATTTTTATACCAAGTTCATTTGTGTATTTTAATCGTTGATCACCCATCATAATTTTAGCCTTTCAAATAATTCTGATTTTCAAATTTGAAGTTCTTTTACCAAGACACTACTGTTATCCAGTTGGAAAAGTCGACATATTTTTGTTGATAACATTTGTCTCATATTCTTAAATTCAATCATTAAAGGTGATCCACGGGTCAAAGAAACAAATATTACCTGGATCACTCCTGAAACAATAGTTTGGATCAAAAATTCATCTAGGATTCAAAAAGATGAATTAGCAATTGATATGGTTCTTGAAAAAGAAGCAGTGAAGAAAAATAGTGATGCGTGGAAGACGGTCTATTCATTAAGCTATTAATTAAGTTGAGGATTTTCTCGACATAGTATACGTTTTTGAGTAAACTGTTCAGCTCCTTTCAACCTTGATTAAAGGGATGATAAAGTTTAGGAATTTTATCTTTAGTAAAAAAAATATAATTCAGTAATTACTAATTACTGTAACAATGATTAAAATTACTGTAGTTTATGGACACCTGTCCGTTCTTCCAGGTTACATTTCCCTTTTCATCCTCTATATAGAAACGCGTTTTCTTAAAAGAATGCACACTAAATCTTCTTTCTCTATCTCTTTTATTTACTTAGTTCTTCATCTGCTAATTTGTTTTTAGCTATTCCGTTCACAGCCAGCTTGTGTTCTAACAGATCTCTGACTTTCTCTTTGGTAAGCTACATTTTTGTGCTCTTTCTTTCTCATCTTGGATAATATACTATCTATTTATATGTTTATATAAAACTTTTATCTTTTAATTCATGTTCGCTTAATTAACAATATTGTTCCACCGATTTATCATAAGATAATGAAAAATTTCGGTGCCTCTTCGACCGATTTATTACATTTACATTTCTGGCACTACATTTTGTTACAATATAATAGACATTTTGTCACCACATTCTTCAACTTTGTACTGCACTTTGTAGCTCTACAATCATTTACTTTCGATCTTGCATTTTGTAAATCAGTTGTATCTTCATAAAGAGACGCAAATATCATGGGGTCAAAACATAAACTCAAAATTGAAGAGTTTACTTTAGTTTTATTTAATAATTTAATTTAATAACCTGTATTAGTTTAATTACAAATTGACATATTGACAGTGAATATACTTATTATATTTATTTATTTAAGTAACGAAGAATGGCAAGGAAGGACAGAAGCATAAATACTTCATAACTCATAAGTCATAACTAGTTTTTAACATCTATCAAAACATTATCTTCTTCATCACACACAGAAACCAAACAGAAATCAAAGTGTTATTTTTTTCTTTCTTTTTTTTTTTTTTTTTTTCATCAACAAAAGCAACAAACAACACCAAAACATCAAACACCCCAAATTTCATGTCTGTTTCCTTAATTTATATATATATATATACAACACACACTTCTTTGTTCCCAGATCTTGTCAGTCTCTCACACACACACACTATCTCTGTCACTACGTATTTTTATTTTTCTTCTTTTAATTCAAAAAAAATTCTTTTGTTTTTTTTAGATCCTTCTGTTTTTTGTTTTTTATTCAACTGTCTTATATGTTTTGACTTTTAATCAAATTTTCCGATCATGGGCCAGTGTTACGGGAAAACAATTCCGACCACCGATAACGACGGTCCAACCACCATCACCACCACCACCACCGTGACCACCACCCAACAACAACCACAGTCGCCACTGCCAACATCAAATACTAGAAAATCAACACCAGCCCGATCTTCAAGCCCATGGTCCAGCCCATACCCACATGGGATAGCACCAAGCCCATTACCCACCGGAGTCTCACCATCTCCGGCGAGATCATCCACCCCTGGCCGGAGATTCTTCAAAAGACCCTTCCCACCGCCGTCTCCAGCTAAGCATATCAAGGCTTCACTTGCTAGACGGTTCGGGCACCCGAGACAGCCACGAGAAGGTCCGATTCCGGAAGACGGAGCAGCCGCGATTGAACCGCAAGAATCTTTGCAATCACTTGATAAGAATTTTGGATATAATAAGAATTTTGGGGCGAAATATGAATTGGGTAAAGAAATTGGGAGAGGGCATTTTGGTCATACTTGCCACGCCAAGGGTAAAAAAGGAGAACTTAAAGATCATGCCTTAGCTGTTAAAATCATTTCTAAACTCAAGGTAAATTTTTTCGATTTGTTTTTTTTACTACATTTTGTTTATCATATCATTTCTTGAACTAGAGATTGTAAGTAGTATAGGATATGTATATCAATACCCAATTCCGTTGATATACGGAGTATGAGGAGGTAAGATGTAGATAGACACGCCTCCTATCCAAGGGTAGAGAGGCTGCTTCCGGTACTAAAGGATTTTGTATAGTTGTATATGTATATTATATATATGTTTGATATATAAGTACTAAAGAATGAAATAATACTTGTAAAGTAGTAATAGTAGAAAATGTGTTTGCTTTGTTGAAATGAGGGTTGTTTTTTTTGTGTATAATGGTATTAGACAATGAGTCAGCATACCGTATTATGTTAATGTCCCCTTCTTGTTTTGCTTCAAGTGGTGTGCATATTCTATCTAGCTTTGGGACGAATGACATGACCTAGCACGTTTGAAATTTAAAGATCGCTAGTGATTTGATGTTTTGCTTGTAGGTTTCAACTAGCATAGTACGTAAAACTCATAAAGTAGTAGACATTTTTGTTTTTCTTGCTGAAAGATTGGTACAATTTCATGATAGTACGAGATTACATATGCTCTTTTGCTAATGGCACCCGGGATTTCCTTCAAAAATGCAGTCACTGTTATATTCTAGACACATGGCATAATTGAGCATGGATGTAAGCTTAAGGGTTGTACAAGTAAACCAAAATTCGTGATATTGGCACTTTTACAAGTTTAGGAAATAGACTTTTTAGGTCATGCTTATGCGTATGGACTCTAACGGACTTTTGGTTATAGTTATATTGACTTATCGTTAAAATTAAAGTTTCGTTATTTGTTTGATTGGTTTCCCATATGGGAAGGTTGTTGATAATTCTATAGTTTTAATAGTAGCTCTTAACGTTCCTCTAAATAAATGATACCTGATATCTTGTCCGCAATAAAAGAGATTACTTGAATTTACATAAAGTATTCTATACTCGTATTTATGTTACCTTTTTTGGCATAATGTTACTTCTTTTGCATAATCTCAAGTAAAGTAGTTATTTAATATACAAACTTAATTATTATTTTTTTTTTGCAGATGAGCACTGCAATTTCAATTGAGGACGTGCGTAGAGAAGTCAAAATATTGAGAGCTCTTTCAGGTCATAAACATCTGATCCACTTTTATGACGCATGTGAAGATACAAACAATGTCTACATAGTAATGGAGTATGTGTCTCATTTTGGCTCTTTTATCTGCTATTATTTGAATATGTCTACATACTATCTTCAAATCAGTAGTTCATTTTTACTCGTAAACTAAGTGGTTTGCTCTTGGTTTAAGTTGTTTCTCGTCATATTAAATGTACAGATTGTGTGAAGGCGGGGAATTGCTTGATCGGATATTGTCCAGGTAGAATTATATTTAAAATTCTGTTTTTTCGAGTTATTCCAGTTGCTCCTTAGATAAAATTTGTTTCAAATATTGCAGAGGTGGACGATACACAGAGGCAGATGCAAAATCGATAATTGTTCAGATATTAAGTGTTGTTGCTTTTTGCCACCTTCAAGGTGTTGTGCACCGCGACCTAAAGCCTGAGGTTATAATCTAAAACTCTAGAACCTTAGCGTGCATCAGTTTGTTGTAATGGTTATATTTCAGTTTCAAACCAATCATGTTTTAAAAGGTATATTGTCTACAATACCCACACACTTTTTCATCTGTCCTTCCAGGTCATCTAAATATTTTTCGTGTAGTTAGGTCACTAAAAGATTATTTTGTGTCTGTTTTGATACATTAAGTTTTTTACCAAGTTATCTGTTATATATAAACATTCACCATTATAGGTAAAGCTAATGCTTTATGTATAAATTTAACATGTAATTATAAAAATATGATTTTTGAAACCATAATTTTTCTTCAAAAAAGTCATCTTTTAATGGCCCAGACAAGACACAGAAGTACAGAACCATCCTTTTATGATCTAATTGGACTAAAATAGCTGGATTACTTGGACAGGACAATGAAAAAGTATGTGGGTATTGTAGGCAATAAACTCTATTGGCCATGTTTTAACGTCATTGACCCTTTGTTATATTTCTGTCTCAGAATTTTCTTTTCATGTCCAAAAGTGAAGATGCCGATATGAAGCTTATCGATTTTGGCCTTTCAGATTTCATCAGGCCAGGTAACATTTAATTGTTCTTCACCGCTTCTTGCATTTTAGCAACTTCTTTCTCTTGTTTTTAACATTGAACCCAAAACGTGCAATCTCATAGAACCTTAAGTTATAATGGCATCGCAATTTTTATCTGCTTCTGGAAGTTTACTTTAACACATACATGAGCAACAATATCACCAGAGTATCGAAAGAGACTCAAGCTTCTAGATACATAACAACTTTATATTTCTCAATCTAAATTTAGGGAGAAGACGATGATATTATTCCCACACATTTTTTAACACAGAAATTATGAACAACAAATTCAGGGTATATCAAAATGGTGTCTGTTTTGGACTTAATTAGAAAATGTCTTGATTTACTGAGTCAGAATGATATGTTTGTTTTTGACCTATTCCGTAAAAAGTCACAGATGTGCTAGATGAGTACATAAACAACCAGGGCCACTTGGCATTGTTGGTCCACCTTTAGATTGGTCTTCTTTTGTTTTATCTCTTTACCTTTGTAATTTAAGTCTTAGGAGATTGTGGATACATACGTCCACATTTTAACAGTCCCAAGTTTATGGATGATAAGTTTATGTGTGTGTGTGTATTTTGTGTTTTTTGTATATTGCAGAAGAAAGGCTTAATGATATAGTTGGAAGTGCATATTATGTTGCACCAGAAGTTCTACATAGATCATATAGCCTGGAAGCTGATATATGGAGTATTGGTGTTATCTCATATATATTATTATGTGGGAGCAGACCATTCTGGGCAAGAACGGAATCTGGTATATTTCGTGCAGTACTTAGAGCAGACCCAAATTTTGACGATATACCTTGGCCTTCTGTATCACCAGAAGCCAAAGACTTTGTGAAAAGGCTCTTGAATAAGGACTATAGAAAGAGAATGAGTGCCGCACAAGCTCTCAGTAAGTTAAACATTTTGACCATACATTTGGTAAATTTTCAAATTTTGATTTTATAAGAAATGAGTGTAAGTGAAAACTAATGCATGGCATGTGTGATTACAGCTCATCCATGGTTGTCTAGTGAAAGCCATCCAATTCCTTTAGATATATTGATCTATAAATTGGTAAAATCGTATCTGCATGCTTCTCCGTTCAAACGTGCTGCACTCAAGGTATTTCTCTACACCTCTTTTTATATGTACATTATCACTTGTGATTGATTGTTTGAGAATAGTAAAAACACGAACATTTAGATGTAATGTGGTTGTTTGTGCAATAATTGCAGGCACTTTCAAAAGCTCTGACAGAGAATGAATTGGTTTATCTTAGAGCTCAATTTATGCTTTTGGAACCAAATAAGGATGGACGTGTATCTCTTGACAATTTTAGAATGGTAAACTAGTGCTGTTGTTTCTTTTATTTCCGTTTCTTTATTTTTTTCTCCTTTAAAAGGCCATAGACCATACGGTATTATGTGAGGAATGAGGGAGTGAGGTGAAAAGCACATGCGAGACGGACACCACCCTGGTGAATGAGTGAGGATTTGAGTGAATGAAAGGGTGATGAGTCTCATGAGGAAGAAAGGAGGTGGGTGGGGGGCTGAGTCTCATATATTTAATTTTAGTGATGGTGGGTGTGTGATCGTTAGAAATAAAAAGTACGGGGTTGAGTGAGGGATGTGTGATGCTAGTGTGCCCGTGTGATGGTGCGTGACGGGTGCTACCATACTGAATGCTCTTTTTAGTCTCGAGAAATGATATGCATACAATGTTTATACCAACAAATTCATTTTTTTGTCCATATTGCTGTTATGTAAGCGGATGCTAATCTTAGTCTTCTATGACCATTTGTAGGCTCTCTTGCGTAATGCTACAGATGCAATGAAGGAATCTAGAGTCCCTGATATTTTAAATGCGGTAAGGTACCCAACATTTGTTTAGTGTTATGGTCCTAATGAATATCATATCATGTGTATAGTAGCTTATTGAGGTTTCATGTTATCTACGTATTACAAGTCTAGCTTGTTTTAACCTGTTTATATGCATAGTTACATTAAGAGATCTCATACTTTAATACACAATCAAAAACTGATAAGCGAGTGTGTTGCATGTTGTAGATGGCGCCACTATCTTACAGGAAAATGGATTTTGAAGAGTTCTGTGCAGCAGCCATCAGCACATATCAATTGGAAGCGCTGGAGACGTGGGAGCAAATTGCATCAACAGCATTTGACTTCTTTGAACAGGAGGGTAACCGCAGTGTGTCTGTTGAGGAACTTGCTCGGGTATGCAACCTTTTTATATACGACAATCTTTCTGTTTTCCTATTGTACTTGTGATGATACTAATACAGTTTGTCAATCGATATAGGAACTGAACGTGGGACCTACTGCACATTCGATTCTGAAGGACTGGATAAGAGGCGACGGTAAACTGAGTTTGCTTGGTTATACGAAATTTTTGCATGGAGTCACCCTTCGCAGCTCCAACACAAGACATTAATTAACCAGTATTAGATCTATTTTTATCTTTATATATTAAAGAAAAATGAAATGAAGTTAATTCTTGGTTTTTTTTTAGCATATTTTGTGATTGATGGAGGGAAGGAACTTGTGTAGAAATGAATATAGTAGAGACAAAAGCACAAGTGACAAGTTCAAAGGGGTTCTTTTTTTCTTTCTTTCTTTTTAATTTAGGCGTGAGAAGAGATTTTTTGATGTTGGTTTTTCTGCCTCCCTCCCAAAAACGGTTTGAAGTGGTAAACAATCTTTTGACCATTCATCGACCTCACGATTTCTGAATGTTGCAAGATTGGTTGCATAGTTTTGTATATTTATATTTCACAATGTTAAATCAACTCGGGTCTTGGACTCTTGGGTGTCATTGGTCGTTTACCTTTTTCCATTCTATTAGATGAGAGTTGATCTACTTTGGTTAGCAAAAAAAGATTAGGGATTGTCAAAACTAGCATGTCGAAGTTTATGGATGTAAAATGACATAAGATAAATATATTAACTATAGAAAATGGAAAATACAATTAACTAGAAGGTATTTAAGTTTACGTCTCCAAGCTTGAAGCAGCTCATTGTTTGAGAGCATAAGTTATAATTTTTCTATTAGCGGAATGAAATTTATGAGTTTGGGCTTAGATAATAAATATAAATTTGTAGTAAGATAACATTTAACAAATTCGTAGGTATGTTTGATGTGTAAAAGAGCTTACTAATCAAGTAATCAGTGAGTGGGTCTGCAATGATAAGTTGATAACATAGAACTTGTGTAAATACTTCAAATAGCTAAATATTGTGAGTATTTATTTTGAAAGAAACTAGAAAAGACAGAGAAAAAAAGAAAGTGGGCTGGTAAATGCGCAAAACCCACGACTTTCGTGGATCTTAATGATGTCATACATTCATATTTAAACCCAAAACCAAAACCCACCAAGTCTTGCACTCTTGAGTCTTGCCTATCATAGTTTCGACTTTTCTAATATAAAAGATAAATTTGATCTTAATAAAGCATTAACTGTTACCGAAAATGTTACATATTGTAATAATATATATATAGGGGACCTTATTTTGAGAACCCATTTTTTTGTAAGAACCGTGAGAACTTCTAAATTTTATATTGGATCACATGTTTTTTTGTTCATTCACATGTGAAACGTTATAAAAATATATGTTGCAGAAGAAATTTTTTTCAAAACCTTATATATAGCCGTTTGTCACATGTGAACAGAAAACGTGAACAAATTCATTCACAAGTTCATAAAATGCTACTTTGAAGGTTTCTTCAAAAAGTTTCTTCTACAACATACATTTTTATATCATTTCACATGTGAATGAACAAAAAAAACATGTGAACAAATATATAAATTAAGAGTTCTCATGGTTCTTACAAAAAAAAATGGTTCTCAAAATAAGGAAACTCTATATATATATATAATATAAATATATTATATATATATATGAAGTATATATTACATATACATTACATTACAATATCATTAAGAACGGTGCTAATGAACAGTGTCACCGACTCACCGTCACGTGGCACTGTCCTATTAGTCTACCTACACTCCGTGTTACTACTCGAATTTTGCCATATCGGATCCCGTTTGAGTGTTTTTTCTTTTGGTTTTTTTTGGTTTCTTACACAAATTTTTTGTTTTTGTATTCTCTTCTATTGGTTCATCTTATACCTCGCACTACTATTTGGATTTTGCCATATCGGATCCCGTTTGAAGTTTTTTCTTTCGGTTTCGGATTTTGTCATATTGGATCCCGTTCGGGTTTTTTTTCCTTTCGGTTTTTCTTGGTTTCTTGCACAATTTTTTTTCTTTTGTGTTCTCTTATATTGGTTCATCTTATACCCCGCATCACTATTTGGATTTTGCCATATCGGATCCTGTTTGGGGTTTTTCTTTCGATTTATTTCATAATTTTTTTGCTTTTGTGTTCTCCACCACTTCCACGTGACACTGTTCTATTGGTCCACCTTACACCCCGCATCACTATTTGGATTTTGCCATATCGGATCCCGTTTGGGTTTTTTTTTTCTTTCGGTTCTTCTTGGTTTCTTACACAATTTTTTTGCTTTTGTATTCTCTTCTATTGGTTCATCTTATACCCCACATCACTATTTGGATTTTGCCATATCGAATCCCGTTTGAGGTTTTTTCTTTTGGTTTTTCTTGGTTTTTTTCATAGTATTTTTGCTTTTGTATTTTCAACTAATATATTGAAAACTTTTACTCAACGTTTTGTTTTTTTTATCGTTTTTTATTTCTAGTTTTATTGCTCAAACTAAATGTATGTATTTGATATTGCACACTTTTTGATGCGGTTTTCTTAGTTTTCTCGCACAAACATTTTTTGTTTTCTTCAAGTTATTTCTTGGTTATTTCACACTTCTTTTGGATTTCTAAATAAGTTCTACGCAAATAGACTAATATAACGAATCCGGGTCAACACGACAATTGGAGCCCCACAAAGCGGGGCCCAAACTTCACTAGTATATAAATATAAGAATAAAAATTTAGTCACTTTGCCACCCGTATGGTGAAACCCTCTATCTTTAGACCACGGAGTGGCAAAAATAATGGGGCGACCCCGCCTACGTGGCGTGAGGTTCGCCTCTCTTCCGCCCCCAACACCGACCCCCTAGGGCAAACCAGGCTTTGAGGGAACTACAGTTATCGTCCATATTGGCTTTGACCCACACGTTTTCCCACCTTCTTTTCCGGCCCCCCATGCAACGGCTACTTATTTTTTTCCCATTTTTTATTATATTACTTTCATTATTATTTATATAGTTACATATTATATACTTTTCTTAACTAGTATTAAATTTTGTTTAACTTAGAGAGGGTTTTTATGCAAACGGCAACTATTACAAAGCCGGATACTACTTGACTGATGGCATCTACCCTGAGTATGCCACTTTTGTGAAGACTTTTACCGACCCGATTGATGACAAGATAAAGTACTTTAAGAAAAAACAAGAATCGGCGCGAAAGGATATCAAGAGAGTATTCGGGGTTTTGAAAAAGCGTTGGAAAGTTATTAGTTTTCCCTCACGATTCTGGGACAAGGAGAGGATGCATGACGTGATATATACGTGTATTATTTTACACAACATGATATTGCAGGATGAAGATAAAGCTTTTTGTCAAGACTTTACCGACCCGATTGATGACAAGATAAAGTACTTTAAGAAAAAACAAGAATCGGCGCGAAAGGATATCAAGAGAGTATTCGGGGTTTTGAAAAAGCGTTGGAAAGTTATTAGTTTTCCCTCACGATTCTGGGACAAGGAGAGGATGCATGACGTGATATATACGTGTATTATTTTACACAACATGATATTGCAGGATGAAGATAAAGCTTTTTGTCAAGACTTTAACGAAGCTGAAGACCAGATAAAGTACTTTAAGAAAAAACAAGAATCGGCGCGAAAGGATATCAAGAGAGATTCGGGGTTTAGAACGTCGACGTGAGGAGGCATACGCGCGCTTGGTCCGCTTTTACTTTGCCGAGCAACCCGTATTTGGCGCGAGGGATTTTCGACGACGTTATCGTATGAGCAAGCGCTATTTTTGAAGATTACAAGTGACTTGGAAGAAGAGTATCCATATTTTCAACAAAAAGTGGATGCTCGTGGGAAGCTGGGTTTCATGCCGATACACAAGACTACCGCCGCGCTTCGTCAAATAGCATATGGGTGTAGCGTCGACTTGTTTGACGAGCATTTGGAAATGTCGGCTAGGACTTGTCGTGAGTCGTTAATACACTTTTGTAAAGGTAATTTTATAATTACATATTATTAAAAGTATTCATTTATATAGTTATAGTTATATATTATATAGTATCAATTTATATAGTTACATATTATAAAATATTAATTTATATAGTTATAGTTATATATTATATAATATCAATTTATATAGTTACATATTATAAAATATTAATTTATATTATAGTTATATATTATATAGTATAATTTATATAGTTATAGTTATATATTATATAGTATCAATTTATATAGTTACATATTATAAAATATTAATTTATATAGTTATAGTTATATATTAATGTTAATTTATATAGTTATAGTTATATATTATATAGTATCAATTTATATAGTTACATATTATAAATAGGTATAATTGAGTTGTATGGATCGACATACCTACGGAGACCTACATCTATGGATTTTCAACGAATATACGATGTGCATGAGCAACTTCATGGTTTCCCGGGCATGATCGGTAGTATTGATTGCATGCACTGGCCATGGGAGATGTGTCCAACCGCATGGCGCGGTTCGCACACCCGAGGGGATATTGGAAGACCGTCGTTGATGCTTCAGGCGGTTGCATCGACTGACTTGTGGATTTGGAATGTATATTTTGGTCAGCAAGGGTCCAACAACGACATCAACGTGTTTGAGGCGTCGCCCGTCTTAGAAGAAATTATATCTGGATTGGCACCTACAGGTTACTTATTTAGTTACGTTTCATTATTATTTATATAGTTACATATTATATACTTTTCTTAACTAATATTAAAATTTGTTTAACTTAGAGAGGGTTTTTATGCAAACGGCAACTACTACAAAGCCGGATACTACTTGACTGATGGCATCTACCCTGAGTATGCCACTTTTGTGAAGACTTTTACCGACCCGATTGATGACAAGATAAAGTACTTTAAGAAAAAACAAGAATCGGCGCGAAAGGATATCAAGAGAGTATTCGGGGTTTTGAAAAAGCGTTGGAAAGTTATTAGTTTTCCCTCACGATTCTGGGACAAGGAGAGGATGCATGACGTGATATATACGTGTATTATTTTACACAACATGATATTGCAGGATGAAGATAAAGCTTTTTGTCAAGACTTTAACGATGAAGACCAGACACTAGACCCGGAGTATTGGGAACAAGAGACGCCAATGGGGCAACGGATCGCGAATTCAAATGCCGTTCGGAATAGCCAAACCCACAACATGCTCTTGACGGATTTGGTAGACCACCTATGGGAAAACAACCACCCAAGTCAAGAACAATACGTGCCACTGGAAGTCTAGTATGGATTTAATGGGGTTCTGCTTAACACTGATTACCCACATTGGCTAGGCTCTCACCACGTTATGGTGGGATGCGTTGACTCAATCGAAAACTACGTTATTACAAAAGAAAGTATTATATTGACTACTTTGAGTCCATTTTCCGGATACAATTTGATAAAACCAATTCTTGTTGGCGGACCATAAATATTTGATGTGACTAAAACATAAACTTAAAAATGTACCTAAAGGCATGATAAAATAACAAGGAATGTTAGACGCATGACAAAATAATAGTAATATAAGAATTAAAAAATATGTAAAGCACAGTTAAATATGTAAACGTTAACAGGTTTTTTATTTTTGATATTAAAGACTTAGTTGACATTCATGAAAACTTAGGGGTGGGGAGTATGGAACAAAAGGTACTAAAAGGAATCGCTATTGTGGTATGTTGGAGTATATAAAAAGCAAAAAACAAATAGAGATTCTCAAATGAGAAGGTTAATGTGGATGGGATCACTCTAACAAATCAAGGCAATGGGATTTTTATGGTTCAAAATTAGAACGAAAAATAAAACGATTACATGGAAGGATTGATGTAGATTTAAATTGTGTTAAAACCTTGTATGTAATTTATACTTGTAGTGTATATATGCCTGCCTAGTTTGGGGGTGTGAATATGAATAAAATTTACTTTTCCAAAACAATAAAAATAATAGAGTGCCAGTTAATTTTAATTCTTTTCATATATAGATGGATTGACATGAGAGTCAACCAATGAAGGCTTAGATTGGAAGACCCTATGTTCAAGTCTAAGATTGCACAATATTATACTATTAATCTGTTTGTCATTCTTACGGCAGGTTAGTAGGTTTTCTCGGAGTGTTGAGTTAAGAAAGCTTGAGGTTCCGTTTGTTTGGGCTAGGCTAATATCATAAGTTCAATAGATAAAGAAGGTACGATTTTTAATCGTCATAGGCTTAATGTATTTAATTAGTTAGCAAAACCCTGAAAATAATATAAATAATAATCTACGAACCACCCAAACGTGTCAATAAAAACATCAAACTTTTATTCAGATGTATTATATTTGGATTGGAAATGGGAATGAAATGGTGATGACAAGTCAAGAATGTGGAGTTGGCAACCACAGAATGGGTAGCAATTCTTTTCTGTAAAACCATACACGTCTCCTCCTCCACCAATTTTTTAATTACTAAATTCAATATTTAATTTACTATAGTTAATTACATCATCTTTTAATAATCATAAAATTATAGTAGTAGTAGTAGTATCATTATAATAAGTTAATGGGTAAATTACACATTTGGTACCTGGCGAATACACCAAATATCACAATTCATATCTAATTGCAAAAAATTACCCGAGTCATACCCACGGTTTGCAATTTTGCACAATTGACATACCTCCCTCTAACGGACGTGGACGGATCGTTAAGTCAAGTCACGTGGCTCTCACGTGGAAGGGTAAATTACCTTTTTATCCTTATGTGCAGGTTTATTTCATTATTATTTCCTTTATATATACTTTCTTTTTCTTATTCCTCTCCCAAAAAACCCCCCTTTTCCTCTCAAATTAAAATTAGGGTTTCGAATTAAACCCCAAAATCCAATCAAATACAATGGTCATTTGTTGGTGTGGAAGAAAAGCCATTGTACGAACTTCATGGACTGATGCTAACCCTGGACGACGTTTTTACTGTTGCCCACAAAAGGTGTAGTAATTTACTTGAATTTTTCGTATATAAATGTAAAATTTTTAATTTTTTTTGGGTTACAGGGTTCGAATTGTAGATTTATAGGTTGGGTTGATCCAGCCATGTGTCCTCGTGCAGTTGATATTATACCTGGGTTACTGAGGTCCAAGAATGTGGTTGATTCGAAATTGCAAGCAAGTGAGAGTCTAGTCAGAAGATTGAAGTTGTATTTGGTGTTAAGTTGGATATTTTTCTTGCTAGTCATCTTCATTGTAACAAGTTGAATGTAATCTGGAGCTGCTTGGATTTTTTTGCTAATTAACTTGTAATATTATGTCAAATGGTATGAATATTCAAATGGAAGGCCAGTTCTTTTGTATGAATATTCAAGTCTGTATAATAGTTTGACTATTAATGAAAAGTTGGTATATTTGTTTTTCAAGAAAAATTGGTTGTGTAACAGTTTTTTGACATGTATATATACTTATGTATACTTATGTTGTTTATCAGTTCATGGAATTTGTGACATTGCTTAATAAAAGTTCTAGCAGTTCATGGAATTCTAGCAGTTTTGCTTTTCATGAAAAATCATCATGGCAGGCAACAAAAATAGGTTAAGCATAAAGTCTGGACATACCATTCAAGTTTTGGCCATAGAAAGCCAACACAAAAGAGTACATTGTTTTGACCATACCATCCAGAGTTACATCAAAAGACCACTAATACAGACAATGCTTAATAAAAGTGTTAACATTAATACAGACAATCCTAATCAACCACCATTGCATCATTTTCTGTTAGGCCTGGTCCAGGAATAACTTTGGCAAGTCTTTGGCTGAGAATCCTTTGACTTTTGCCTCTGACCTTCTTCACAAGTTTTTTTCCACCTTGACTGCTTCCTGCTACATGACTGGTTCCTGCTGCCTGACTACTTCCTGCAACTTGACTGGTTCCACCAACTTGACTGGTTCCACCAACTTGACTACCTGCATTTTGACTCTGCCTGTTGACTACATTGTTTTCACTTGGCACACCTTGTTGACTGCCTTGTGTTTGCTTCCTTTTACCAGTTTGGCTTTGCTTGGTTTTACCAGGTTGACTTTGCCTGCTTTTACCAGTTTGACTCTGCATGTTGACACCACCTTGACTTGCCACACCTTGTTAACTGCCAAAACCTTGACTGCTTTCACCACCTTGACCTTTACATGTCCTTGAATTGTGCCCCCTGTTACCACATGTCTTGCATTTCCCAAAATTAATCTTCCTAGAAACTTTTCCATTTTTAACCAAGGGTTCATCCTCATATAATCCCCTTGTTCTCTTCTTTTTGGGTCTGCCCACTGGATTGTGATGAACTGGAGGTATTAGCTTGATTGGACAATTGGATCTAGTCCATGTGGATGTCCCAGTAACTGGATTAACTTTGTGTGTATAAGCCTCCTTCCAAGTATCTAACCAGTAACTTCTATGTGCCCACTTTTCAGGTATACCCCCCTTCTTTGTCTGTTTGAAGATGCACCAATTGGTTGCCACAACATGTTTGCATGGAAGGCCAGTTAATTCCCATTTTCTGCAACTGCACACCATATGCTCTACATCTACAACACATTGGTCTCCCCAAGGTGCACTCACCTGGTATTTAACACCACCATTCCAATCAGCTCCCTGCCACATGCTTTGAACCCTGCTTTTAGAGATCCCAAACAAATGTATATCCTCTTGAACTGCCTTGTTGTGTCATTTGGGTTATATGTATGTAACATCCGTAAATTTTGACCCGTTGACTTTATGTGTAATATGACTAACAATACAAGTTAATGAAGTATTTGGGTCGTTTTATGAATTAAATGACAATGTGTTATATTCGGGTCGATAATATGTTTTGATCGGTGTTTAAATGCATAACGATTGTATTTTGGCTTGAGAAGAGAAACGGGTCGGCCCGTGGGTCATCCACGACCCATCAGCCCTATTTGGCCCATTTCTCCCCTTATCCTTTCCTTTACCTTTCATTTCTCTCTTCTATCTCTCTTTCTCTTTTTCTCTCAAGTAAAGAAGGCAAAGGCAACCCATTTCATTTCTTCATCTCATTTACATCGACTTGGTGTTTTGGAACTGATATAACACTAGAATCATAGTCTTCTATACCTCATTATCGTCATATCGAAGAATCAAAGGTTGTAGTGAAAGCATTTTTACCCATTTTGCCATAAATCGGGTTCTAGATCGGAAAGGAAGTTTTGGTAAGTCTAATTCATCCCATTTGCATCTATTTATGTTTGTTTATGCATTTCTATCCTTTTCAAGAAGTTACAGGTCTTAGAACGACTTAAAACGAGATTCGGGTCAATTTAGGGTTTAACTAGGGTTTGATCGATTTGGAGAATTTGATGATGTTATGGATGGAAATACGGGTTTGGGCAAGTGTATTTAGGTGTTAGAAGGTCAAATGTATCATCAAAACGAGTCCTTTAACCTTAGATATCGATTTAGGGTTTTGGGTTCTTGAAATAGGGTTTTGGTTCATGATTTTCTGCATAAAATGTTCTTGGTCGTGTTGCTGCCCAGTAAGGGGCGTAACCTACGCTCCATAGGGGCGTAGGCTACGCTGGGTGTATTTTCTATGGGCGTAGGTTACGGCCCTTTGGGGCGTAGCTTACGCCGAATGCCCCATCTTACGCCAAAACCTCCTGTTTACGCCACTCAAGACGCCAAAAGAATTGCACTTTAGAGAGCACCGTACCTTACGCCCCCTTTACCCTAAAATTTTATAAAGGGCGTAACCTACGCCAGTGTAGGGCGTAGCTTACGCCAGTTGTACTTCTCAGATTTTCTTGTTTGACCTAAAATGACTTTTTGGACCTTTTTACGCGTCGAGCCTTGATCTAATTCACTTCTTATCTTATGTAACAATGAATAAGAGTCTTAGAAGTCATTTATCGTTGAGAAGCACTTTGGAAACCTAATTTGGGTTTTGCCGAGTACTTGATAACTTCGTATATGTGTTTATATATGTTGATGTGAATGTATATGATCGATATTTAGGTGTTGGACGTGAAGTGGACATTGTACAACAATAACTTGACCTTATATCAATCTTAGCTTTTCATAACCAATCGAGGTGAGTTCCGTAACTCCCTACTCCTTTGAGATTCGGGCTGAAAAGTGTAAAACTTGCGTGTTTACTTACGTTGTCGATTGATTGATTGATTTGGTTTAAATGTTGGATTGACGAGACGGTTTATTACGTTTGATTGATTTGGTTTATGTTTGTTAAGTATTTCATTAATATTAGGATAGACGTACATACATGGAATTCGGTTATGCCTTCATTGGGTTTTAGATGTGGTGGGAAGGCTGCGGGTGACCCTATATATAAGCATCTGAGACTCGAAGAATGGATAATCCTCTTAAGTGTATGTACGTATAGTTGGTTTGAATTGTGATTATTGGTTTATGATTGACGAATATTGATTGTTGGTTTATGACAGACGATTTGTGATTGATGCATATACGATTGATTGTAAGCATGCATACGTAGTTACATAGTCCCTCGGTTGAGGACTCAAACATCCAAGTGTATAGATGTATACACTTAATCTGTGAGATGTTGGTGACATGACTCCGAGTATATAGACATATATATCTCGATGATTTTGAGATACAACCTTGTTCATTGTGATGGCAGGAGGGTATCGTTGCATAGGTGACTTGAGTTCATGCATAAGATAAGCATGTTGGCTTATTTATGCATTCAGCACTTACATTGATATTTACATCATTTGTGCATACTTATTACACATTTACTGATAATTGTGTAATCTTGTTGTTGGACGTTATTGTGTTACTTGGAGGCTCACTGTAAGTCATGTCTAGCCTCTACTCGTATATTGTGATTATTGACGATGGTTCCTTATGGACCATTACTACGAACTCACCAACCTTGTGTTGACTATGCTTAGTACACTTTTCAGGTAATCAGGTTATTCCCGGACGTGAAGTTTAGTTGCTTGCTTGCTGTTAAACCCGGGCATTGGACCTTATGAATCAAGGATTCATCGACCTTCTCTTTTGCATTATACTTAGGATCGATTTGCCATCTTCTGGATGCTCTTTTGTAAACTTTGATGGTTATTTGCTCCTTATGTATTTTGGTACTTGTTTCGTATTGTAATGGATTCACTGAATCTCTATTTGCATTTAGTTCTTGTTCTATTGTAATTCCACCTGGTGCTATATGATTTCCGTGATATTTCGAGCCTCGGCTTGGGGTGTTACAATGTACGCTCTACTTCTATTTTGACAGTGGTACCAGGGTTTTGTAGCTTCAACTCCTCACAATAATCTCTTAGCAATGCATACTGACTATGATAATCACCCTTGCAGTCTATGTTTGCCTGTTGTTTAGCCCTAAAAGCCTTCATCCAAGATACACTTACTTGCATTTTCTGTTCAAGTTCTTCTTGAAGTGCCCTTGTAGGAATACCTGGATTCCTGTTGATCTGTTCTCTTATTTTTGATGCCATGTACTTAGATGTACAATGCTTTATCTCCCTGGATTGCAAACATGTGTGTCTACCTTTAAAGGTTTTTATCATCCATGTTTTTTGGTCAGGCAGTTTACTACAATGCAAAACCCAAGGACATATATTATTGGAATCCTTGCAAGTGGATGAATTAGGGTTAGCTGGTTGTTTCCCTTTATCTCTAGGCCCAATTGGATGTTTGGATGGGCCATTATCAGGCCCAACAACTGCTGGGACCACACCATCACATACTGCCCTCACTCTCCTTTTATCATTAAAAACTAATTTAATGCTTCTCCTATTTTCAACTGAATATACCTTAATAAGTTTCTTCATTTCTGATGAATCACCAAACACTTGAGTAAGATAGAATGGAGCATTATCACTGGCAACTGATTGTTGTTCTTTTCTCAACTTTCTTAACAACCTATCATTATTCCTATCAATGTCATTAGCATCAATATCACTTCCACTGTCAAAGTATTCAGTGTTTATTACTTCAAGTTCATCATCACCATCAGGAGGTTGAATCTGGTTATTCAATACATTTCCACCAATATCTTGTTGAGACAAATTTAACATGTAACTTGACATGTCCACATTCACCATCAGGAGGTTGAATCTGGTTATTCAATACATTTCCACCAATATCTTGTTGAGACAAATTTAACATGTAACTTGACATGTCCACATTCACATCAGTCAGGACATTATCATCCTCTACAAGCACTTCATCATCACACTCTTTATGTTGCACTCCATGATCATCCTCATTCTCACCTTCATTCTCCTCACCTTCATTCTCTTGATTTTCCCTCTCAGTCTCACTTTCTAGTACTAACCTCCTAGGCAGTTCTTTGTTTGTTAACTGTCTAACACTTTTCCTAGCAGTTTTTTTGGTAAGCCTAGGAGAGGCAGATTCAGTTTGTTTGCTAGGAGAGGTACATGGAATGAGTTTGGCCACCCTAGGATAGACAACAAGCAACTTGTCCATATGATGTTCAACAATCACATTTATGCATTTACACTCACCAGAAATATATTGAATCATGCTTTCTAAGTCATCATCAGAGTAAATTGGAAGACCTCCCAAGGTAAAGGAAGAATAAGGTTTAATGAACTCAAAAGACTTAATCGTACTTTGACTATAACCCATATTTCTCATTATAACATTCATTTCAGCCAAAGAAAAAATTTTCAAGTCCACATAATCGACATAAGTGGTCTTACCGGAGTATGTGCATATGAAATTTTCCTCCACAACCCTACCTCCATGATGAACGTTCAGTGTACACATGGTAGGTTGTCCATCTGCAAAAATTTAAATAAATACATCTATTAAATATAGAATATATAAAAAAAAAATTAACAACAAAGGAAATTAGGGTTATATAATAAAAAGATCGGAAATTTACCATAAATTTCCCCAAGATCGTATTCTGGGTCTTTCCTTGAGCGAATCTTCCAACCGGGCATTTTTTTTGATTTAGGGTTTAGATTGGGTATGAATTAGGAAATGAAGATGTAATCGGGTATATATTGGGAACAAGCATGGATGTGGGGGCTGCTTTTGGTGTAAAATACAAGTTTACCCTTCCACGTGAGAGCCACGTGACTTGACTTAACGATCCGTCCACGTCCGTTAGAGGGAGGTATGTCAATTGTGCAAAATTGCAAACCGTGGGTATGACTCGGGTAATTTTTTGCAATTAGGTATGAATTGTGAAATTTGGTGTATTCGCCAGGTACCAAATTTGTAATTTACCCTAAGTTAATAACAATAACAACGTAACTCTTACATTTACTACTAATATACTTCAATTAATAAATCAATGTACATATTTTCACCAACCCACAAGGAAATTGACTATGTTTTTCAAGCCTATCGCTATTAATTCGGTTCATAGTATTCAAGATAGAAAGTTCATTGGTTCATACTTCATAGTTCATACACGTTGATGTTGTTAAGCCAGTAACGGTTGTTTAAAAAATATAAAGGAAGATATGTTAATCCACATGAGTCCGTCTTAACAATTAATCATGTTTGATTCAGGTTTAAGTTATTTCGTTACATTTTAATTCATCTATCACTTGTCTATATTAATTCACTTTGTTGTCTAATGAGTTGTATTTGGGTATAAAACATATTTTCCCTTTTTATATAAATCAAGAGAAAAACAAATATGCTGCTAGCAAATCTCGTACATAAATTTGATCACTTGATAAAGAAAGACAAAAGAAAAATTGAAAAACAAGAGGAGCTACATGCTGCTAGCAGCAAAATAGTCAAGCCCTTAAATCAATATTTTGAAAAACAAGAGGAGCTACATGCTACTAGCAGCAGAATAGTCAAACCCTTAAATCAATATACTTTTCAAAATGAAAATATTTTTAATGATGAAACTCTTATATATATATATTTATTTTTTTGAAATGCATTATATACTTTGACATAGATTGCTTTACACATTTAAATAGTAAGTTAAAATGATCTTATAATTATTATTCTACTAGCTAATAATCAACCCGCATATTATGCGGGCACCTAAATAAAATTTGACTTTTTAAAGATATAACAAAATGAACGTGTTTAACTTTTTATTATGTTGAACACTATTATATTGTATATTTTGAATAAGCGATGTTAAGACTACAATTTGTTTAAAAATTATAACATGTACATCAAAAGCTATGTTAAAAATTTAATAATAATTCAAATCTCATACCTTTAACTCCAAAATGGTATCATAAAATTTTTATCTACAAATTTATTTCTCATTTCAATAGAAACCTTACATGATTATTTACTAAAAATATTTTAAAGTCATAATATCTTGATATAAGTTTTCATTTTTTTTTCTCCCACTTTTCATATTTTTTGGATGATGGCATAAAAATATCAAAATCATATATTAACATGTCATGAAAGTGTCCTTCAATAAAATGATATCATCACAGTTTTATTTTATTAATATAAGAGATTAGTTTAATATAAAAGATGGAGGTGTTTTTTTTGAACATTAATATAAAAGATGGAGGTGTTGGTACTTAATAAATATAATAAACAAGCGCATTAAGTTAAAAGGAATGAAAAAGAGAGATGCTCCAATCAGATTGTAACATGCTTCACTACTGCCATATTTTATATATTTTACTTTGCTCTTTGGTTTGCTTGCCATTTTCTCATTGGAGATCCTTTTTATTGTTGGTTAATTATTAAGAAACCTCGCCATTACATTTACATATTCCCTATGAATAATAAGATAACTGCCATTTGTTAAGACTAATAAGCATGAAAGAAAAGTTTGCAAGGTTGTAGTCGACTGATCGATATCTAAGTATAATTAAACAATCCTCTCACAAAGGTTAGACCA
Organism: Erigeron breviscapus; assembly: GCA_034093135.1. NCBI lineage: Eukaryota > Viridiplantae > Streptophyta > Magnoliopsida > Asterales > Asteraceae > Erigeron > Erigeron breviscapus. Next base: position 57,499,789 of record CM067167.1, on the reverse strand, counting down.
ATTAAATTTTATCCGAACAAATTAAAAATCAAAATAAAATATTCTACCATAATATTCAGATTTTTCCTGTTATAAATTATATTATATTATATAATCTACTAATTGAATGGAATGTGAATAGTAACTCGCCTATTATATAATCTACTAATTGAATGGAATGTGAATAGTAACTCGCCCGCGTGGCGAGTTACTATTCGTCCATGCTACAACCCGCATCATTATTCGGATTTTGTCAAATCGCATTTCGTTCGGGTTTTTTATACAAGTTACTTCTTGGTTTATTTCATATTTTTTCTTTTTGGGTTTCCAAATAATTATATTGAAAACGTTTATCCTTTTTTGTAACAATATTCAGATTTTACCACGTTGAATTCCTTTCAGGTTTAAAGTTACAAGTTCATTCTTGATTTTTTTTACATATTTTTTTTTCTCGGGTTTCCAAATAATATATCAAAGCTATTTTATTTTTTTGTGGTATTGCCTTTGAATAAATATCTATTTCATACGTTAAATATTTTAACAAACATATATAACAACACTTCGTCAATAGCAAAACATAATCGTTTTCAGGTTTCCAAACAATATATTAAAAACTTTTATTCTTTTTTTATGGTATTGCCTTTGAATAAGTATCTATTTTATATGTCAAAGTTTTTAGCAAACATAAATCATCAATAACAAAACGTAACCGCACCAATTGAAACCACGCAACGCGCAAACGGAAACTATTGTGGTTTTGTCCTTAAATAAAAATATATTTGATATGATAAACTTTTAAACAAACCTATACCTGACAGAATGTTTGTTAATTCAGCGTTTGAAGGTTCAACGCAAGCACATTAAAATAACACATTCGTTTCAACATGACAATTGGTGGCCCGCAAGCGGGGCCGGAAATTTGCTGTTATATTATTATTATTGTTATTATTATTATTAATACTATTATTATTATTATTATTATTATTATTATTGTTATTATTATTATTATTATTATTATTATCATTATTATTATTATTATTATTATTATTATTATTATTATTATTATTATTATTATTATTATAATTCCATTCATAATAAAATATTTTTTTACACGAAGTTGGATGAGAGCCTAGATACAAGTTGTGTTCCCACTCCTTTTTGGATACAAAAACATACTCTACAAAAACATAATGAAAATATCGATTATCTATCTTTTATTAGTTTTATTATTATTATTATAACTATTATTATTATTATTGTTATTATTATTATTATTATTATTATTTCACTGAAATCAAAAATTTACAAGAAATTAGTGGGGAGTCGAGATACTATTTGGGCCCTCACTCCTCTAGCGATTAGCAGCACGTACTCCAATATTTTGAGTCGCATAAAACTTCTGGTTTCGCTTAAGTAATGTCATTACATCTTCCTGAAGTTATTCAACGGAAGAGAATGAGAATGGGAGAAAACCATATCCAATATCTACATACTTAGCCTCATACTTGGCCCGTTTACGTTGTGCAGTCTCAATCACCGTACGACCAGACACAAATTCGATCATATATGTCTGCATTAAGGGTGATGACCCTGTCAAATTAACACATACATCAAGCCCCTCGTCCCACGAGTAAAGCAACATATCAACTGGACGTTAGGGATTGTCTCTTTCTCCTGTAAGCCTGATATCAAGTTATTTATGAGCTACAACCCTAAGTCGAGAACAAATATCAACTAGAGTGTCGCGCATCAAGTTAGACCGATGTCAAGGTTTTCATGACGTTAAGGTTTTGATGGCGGGACCAATGCTAATCTATAGCCATTCTTTGCTTTGCTTTAGAGTCAATTTCATGCATTTTAATATTTAGACGCATGCTTACTTATATTTTTAAACTAGTCCTAATACCCGTACGATATACGGTAGCTATATAGATTGTATCATAAAGAAATTCGAATATGCCTCATACATGATTCGTGAGTATGAAATAAATTGTGGTTAAAGTAAATCGATGAGCGAAGCTAAATTATAATAAACAGTAATGATAAATATAATATATGTTTAGTTATAATTTTGGATTTACCTTAAATTTTTAGAACCACATCAAAATCAGAACTTGTAAGCATAGTGGATGATGACAAATAGCCTTGTGATTTCGGATCGTAAACTCAAATTTTGAAGTTTTCATGTTAATAATTTATTATAATTAATATAAGTAATAGGAGTTGAAGAATTGAGAAAGAAAAATAGACAATTATTAATATTAATAAGTCAAGAGTTAGAGTTTAGTTCTAAGTCTAATAAGAAAATTGAATTTATATACAACTAAAAAAACTAATTTAAAATAAATAAATTAAAAGGACACGTGTCGATCAAGGATTACGCCACGTGTCGTTTCAAGAAATATGTCAATCCTGTTTTAGTTTATTGGTAGATAAGATCGAGCGACATACTTAGTCCTATAATTCTATAAATTACTAGATTTTAACCCCTTTTTTTTATTAATTCACATTCAATAAGTTGATTTTGTAAAATTATCATTCAAGGTATTCACTATTCAGATTCCTGAGATCGAAGATATTAAACATCTATATGTTTGTTAAAATGTGAAAACAGGTGACGATTTAAATACTAGATTATGTAGTTATAATTATTTATATAACTAATTTGACATCTACGAGTAATTAATTTGTCAAGTGGTTAGAAGAATTGAAGTTACCACTAGAATAATGGGTCTTGATGCAACAACAGTCTTCAATCAGCTAGCGAATAAGTCGTTGGTTAGATTGAAGCTTCAATGATCATGGTCGCTAATTGTTTATGGTCGTTGATCGGTTGAGCTTCGTACCCGATGATCGACCCTTTTCCGAATATAACTCACTCAAAATCTACAACTAGATTATATGCCGCGTAATACGCGGATAGACATATATAACTAATAAAATACTAATATTTCATGATATTGTATATTGACAAATTGTAAATAAAATATGTTGAAAAACAATAATGTTATATTTATTTACATATAATTAAATGAGTTTAAGCATATGTATAAAAAGAATTGCATAATGTATATATATATATAAAGAAAGAGTTTTAGTGATCAGTTTCCACATACATAATCTTTATAGTAAAAAAAAAGGGTAAATGCCAGGAACCCCTTAGTCCCGTAGAGAATTTTTTTCTCTCAAGCTAGCGACCCTGCAACGCTGCCTGGCGGTGAGACCCCAGAAACCTTGGCTGGTTGAATATGCTTTTGTAGGGATTCGAACCTGGGTGGTGTTCCACCAAGTCGCTTTTTAGGGGGGTAGATGGTCACTGAGCTGTCACCCAGATGGTTGCATAATCTTCATAGTATATTTGTATCAATCTATTAATTTAACAAATATAAATAGAAGATGTTGAAATTTGATGATGTTGTCATTTTTATAAATTTTTATTTTTTTATTATTCTAGACACTATGTATATTATAGAAATATGTTTTATTTAAATATAATAAGATATTAACGATGTAAAGTTCAATACTTATAAGTATAACCAATATTTATTACGTTATATGATAAAAACATATATAAAGTTATAATTTAATAACTAAAAAAATCAAAAAAGTAATTTTTAAAAAATAATATAAAGTTTATGAACTAATTTCCATAATTATATCATTAAATTAAATACTTTCTATAATTATAAAACGTAAGAAATTACTTTCCAAAGTTAATGACCATATTTAAATTTATTAAATTAAAATTAAATTTAAAAAAGTTATAAAGGTATATGACATTATCATTCTGATCTAATGGTTCTAATTAAAAGTTAAGATTCATCCAAGGATCTAAACTTTTTCATTTTGGAATTAAGGTTAAGCTTATTCTACCGTAATTTTAAATTCATGACAAATTAAGTAACGTGATTCATGTGTCCTGGGTAACCCTGGACACGTCGCCAAGTGAAAACATTAGGCGATGTTGACATACATATATAATACCAATAATATACATATACATTCAAACTAAAAAGTTACAAAATATGAGTAGTGTTAGTTTTAAAATTGACAACTTAAACTTTATATAAAGTTTAATTTTCCTTTTGCAAAGTGTTTATCTCATTAAAGATGTTTAAAGTAAATAACTTAAACAAATCGGTTGTAATTGACTTAAAGGTTTAGTTATTTTTTTGAGAAATGGAAATGGAAATCATACTTGATCTGTGTTTGTAGTATGATGTACGTCTAGCAGCTAGAAAATGAAAATTGGGAATGTTTTTTTTCTTTGAAGGTTTATGGACTTTTGACTTGCTAACAACAAACAAGTCATATTTAGTATTTGGAAAAGATTATGAGTTAGAACATTTCCAATAGAGTTTACTTTTACATATTTCCGTCTTTTCTTTCTTTCTTCACTTGTAGCATTAAAATATGTTTGTTCTTGGTTGTTCATAATATGTTAGGTCGATACTTAAAGACATATTTTTAGAATTTTATAAAATAATTTAAGTAAAATGGATGCTGATATGAAAACTAAGGATATGGTTGCCTACAATCTTTGTTGTAACTCTCATACGATTTTGATTTGTTAAAATTTTTTAAACAAAAAAAAAAAGATAAACTTAAAACATTTGTAAGGATTTAAAGAATTTGAAGGATTTGTAAAAAATATGATGTTACAAATAATATGATGGCTAAGAACACATAAAAATGTCTTTACCATTAGAGATAGTCAGAGCTTATTGAGTTATTTAAGCTTTTTTCCCCATAAGCTAGCTAGTATCATATCTACTAGCAACTAGCTTATTCTCTTATAAACATGAGCTTATTGATAGTTTTTCACAATGCAGATTTTTGTTGGAAATTCATGATGATGTGGAGGATGTTTATGAAGAAAGTATTGATATGGTTGATGAAGTGGAGGTTGTACAAGTGTTTGTGGGGAAGGATGATGAAATATGGTAGATGGTTGTTGAAAATGGTGGAAATTATATGGTTGTTTGTAAGAATGATGAATATGTTATTATCGTGAGTAAAAAGAATTTGTAAGAAGGATGAATGAAAAGTTGATGTGATATTCTAATTGAGTTGTTTGTGATAAAAACAATGAATCATGAATGAAAAGCTAATGTGTCATGCTAATCATACTGTTTGTAAGGACAATCTAGTATTGATGCGAGGATTCTGCAAAATACATCTCTATCTTTTTATCGTTTTAAACAATATGCAACCTTTTTTTATCACAGCATATCCTATACAACTTATAATACATTCGGCTGATGTACATTGACATAATTAATTCCCGCATACATCTCTAATCTATGTAGCTTGAATACATCAAATACGAAACCTTTTATATACATACATCTAATATATGTTGGTACAAATTCACCACTCTTTAACAAGAAAGTGTGCAAAAGTAATTAAAAAACAGCACCATCCATGAAATATAAAATACTCGTATGATAATGATAACCCCCGACACAAATTTTAATTTTTTTTTTTTTTTTGGGGGTATAAATAGGACACCTTGAAGCACATCTACAACCCCGCCTTGGGCACATTCCTCCAATTAATTACTGCACACTTTGAGATAAGAATATGTCTCACCATTCCTGCTATGGGATCAGACCCAGATTCATCATCTGATCACTGTTTCACCACCTTTTTCAATAATTCCTTATCCAACAATAACAACAATAAAATACAAAGGAGGTTCACTAATCAACAGATCAAATCACTCGAGACCATCTTTCAATCCGAATCCAAACTCGAACCTCGTAAGAAGTTGCAACTAGCTAAAGATCTTGGATTGCAACCAAGGCAGGTTGCGATTTGGTTTCAAAATAAAAGAGCTCGTTGGAAATCAAAGCAACTAGAAAGAGATTACAACATATTAAGAGCTAGTTATGATTCATTATCTTCTAGTTTCGACCTCCTCAATAGAGAAAATCAATCATTAACCCTCCAGGTAACACATTTTTAACCTCTTGCTTGTAATGTACGGAGTATAGTATATATACAAATTTATATATAGTCTGAAATCTATTATAGTATGTGTCAAACTTTAAATGTTATCTCATTGTGTATATAGCTTATATGTATGTCACTACTGATCGATACATACACCGACAATATTGAAAGTCGCATACACACAATAGCAAGTGTTTTAAGTTGGAGACATACTCCTATGATATAATACAGCTTTTTGCTAAAGCTGAATATATATCTAGACAATTATCCCTAAATATTATTACTTCAAGACTTAATTGACGTTTTTTTATATAATATATAGTTGAAGAAGCTGCGTGAAGTGATTGAAAAGAAAGCAAAAAGCAGTGGCACTGGAGAAAATTCGAATAATTCAATGGAAGAAAAAACAAGTTTGTCATTGGAGAAAGGATTATTGGGCATTGTATCGGACGCTGACAGCAGCATGAAACCGGAATACGTAGAACATAATAATGATAATGATGATGATGATAATAACCAGCTGCTTGTTGTGCAAAAAGGAAGTGAAGATAATTTGGATGATTTAGAGGCTGCAGATCAACTGTTAGATGATAATACAAGTAACCAATGGTGGGACTTTTGGTCTTAATATGGAAAAAATGGAGGACTTCCTTTCTTCTGTATATGGTTTATGTACAATAAGGCTGGATCAATTAATTACAATCTACTATCAAGAATATTATTACTGTATTAGTTTAAGGGGGCTTGACAATGGTTTATGCATGTTTTCAATATTTACAATTATTACAAATATATATATACTAATATATAAATATAAATAAGAACCAACTCATAAGTAGCAACAATTTTGATGAACATTATGTATGAAGTATCCATTTGGTCATTGATAGAGTTACCAATACATATGAATGAAACTATTAAAGTTAAGGATAAAACGAAATGGTATTCAAAATAAGTCTTTAAATTAGTCCTAGTTTATTGGCTTTTGCAATTATTTGAGTCTAGATTCTAGAAGAAGAATCTTATCATGAATTTAATTTTATGATGTATTATTTATTATTAATTTAATACTCCGTATGTAGTTAAAAGGAAACGAGATAATGTAAAATATCATATTTTCTTATTTGTTTTCTTTTCCTAAAGTCTGAGATATTTTGGGTGAAAATGTGTAGGGTGTATTATTAGGAAATGAAAAATTAATGTCTTTAAGAAAGAGGAAGAGGTTCCGTGTATGCAACAACAAATCCTTTCAGCCCACAAAACAAAACCCTTACTTCACATACTACACTTTCTTGTGTTACTTTCTGATTGTTTCATTGTATCTTTAATATATTCAATTAATTTAGATGTCGTAAATTGAAAACTGAGATATCATATGAGTTACCAAGTAACTATAGAATGTGATAAGGCTTCATGTTAGGCAACTCATTTATGAATGGGTTTCTTCCTATGCGATTGATCTTTCAATCAAACTAAATTGTATGTATTCTGAATATTTAGTTTACGTTAATAGTTAATTGAATTATAATTAATTAAAAAAATATGTCATTAATTATAATACCTAAATATATAGTGATATTTTTGTAGCTATATCTTTTAATGTGTGTATAATTGGATAGTGGTAACAAAAAGACAACATGATGGTGTTGTTAATATTATTGGTATTTTAATCTGGTTATTAAAACATTAAGGCGTGAAAGGAATGCCGTAATGTATTAAGTCGTTGGAAATATAAACTTGAAGGGGGTATTGGGTAACAAATAGAAAGTTAAAGGTGTGGTTATTAATAAATAAACTTGTAGAAAAATTCCTATTTGTCAAAAAGGAATTGGCGCCTGGAGGGATTCAAACCCATTTCAAGAAGCCGGAGGCAGCAATTATTCGAATGCATGCTCCTTGTGAACAGCTTAAAAATTCAAGCTTTAGGAACACAATAATCAGCACACGCTTACGAGGTATCGCCTATTTCAAAGTACTCAATCCATCTGGCCGTTTATCACAAACCAAAAATGGCAAATCTACCCCGGCTTGCCACATCGGCACCCCTTTTTGTATAAAGTGACGTGTACTGTGTACACCCCTAGTCGAGACTACCAAGTACCAACTAGATGCTAGTGATATATTCTAAGCTGTTATACATATATAAGCTTACAGGTCCAGATTCTAAAAGGGTTCGGCAACAAACTCAAGTACAGTTAGACCTCAGCTTACATCAAGGGGGCCAATTATCATTGATTATTCTACATAGCCTCTAAAGATTAACCAAGACAAACTACATGATTATGATCAAATCAACATACCATTTCTTATGAATTACAGAAGTATACTAGAAAAAACCAAAATTTTGAAACCACCCTAGAGTGTCTATCCGGCGACAAAAACACAATATCAAATATGACAGAGACGTGAACAGGGATGATTTGAGAATATAACAAGTGCACATACAACAAATAGATATTCATCAAGTGACATTACAAGAGCTTACAACAATCAGGTGCTGGCAGAAAAATTCCGTGTTCAATGCATACAACAAAACATTCAAATGGTACAGAAAATGGCACACTAAGCTTACAAATTAGAATTTCCTCGAATCGCAGATGCTGTAACATCATCTACTTGATCTTCTTCTTTGGCCTCAACTACATTTCATCGAACACAGCGATAATCAGCGAAACGATTCTATAATGTGACAAAAAAAACACATTTCAATACATGGTGAATACAAGGTACCTGGTTGCTGTGCCCACACTTTTTCTTCCTACAGTTGACAGCACGAGGATGTAGGCGGGCATAACACCTGGAACATACAATGCAAATATTCGATTAACATCTATCCTTCATGTAGAATCATTTAGGGCTTAGTACGTCGGGAGGTAAACAACTTTACACGAATTGTCATAGTGTGTATCAAACTTCAATCCTTTGCATTGTATGTAATGAAGTAATGATCTATCAAATCCCGGTTATTATATGTGCCCGACAAATCAAAAACTTGAAAACAAACAACATGGCATTGGACGTGGCAGCTTATATGGTTGTGACATATACCCGAATACATACAATAACCAGAATTTGAAATAATCAGGATTTGAGAGTTCATTATATACAATGCACACGATTGAAGTTCGACACACACTATGACAATTCGTGTAAAGTTGTTTACACTTTGTGGTATTAAGCCCAATCATTTAACAGCACAAAACAGAATTCTAGAATTCATCTAGTTAAAGCTGTAGCTCTTTTTTGGTATAAACATTTCTATGAAGTTCAGGCAACTTGGTAGAATACCAGATCGGCAATACAAGACAAGCACACTTGGGCTCTAGTGGTAGTCTATGTTGTAGCTGAAATAGCAATCAGCTGTGCATTGGAATCCAACTTAAAAAAAAATATGTTGAAAAAACTAGAACTAAGTTTTTAAGCACTTAATGTAACTTGGTTACTCAACTCAATCAATAGCCAATTCAAGTACATGTTTTTTCAACAGAAACGTATCTCTGAGACGTCATATTACTTGATTTATTTCGGCCAAAATGAAACCCAAAACAAATTCAAAAAAACTTTTTTGCCTCGAGGCTAACAACCTAAAATATTTTAATTACAAGAGAAAATGCAAAATATCACATAATCTATGACACGACCTTCATACTCAATTACAACTCGTTTTTTAATCATAGAAAAAATGTTTACTTTCATGAAGAAAAAAAAGGACCGTGCAGGTGGACGGTGTACCCAGGGGACCAAGCCGGTATTGTCCGGTCACCGGGTTGAACACCATTCCGCCCTATAGGTACCTAATGGACAGGGGTGTTCAAAACCGGATATCCGAAAATTCGGATAGTGGTTTTGACCATCCGATTTTTGGATTCGGATACCGGATTATCCGATTATCCAAACTTTGTTTTAACCCAAAATCAAATAACATAAATGGAGAATCATATCTCGTCATCTTCAACGATACATCCACCTTAGAATAAATTTCCATCATACCATCTAACTATATGTATGAATAACATATCAAATTAAATATAAAAAGTTAACATAGCTAGTTGTGCACCGTCATCATTATTCAATCCACCACCGCCACAATCATTATTATGTGAGATGAAGAAAAGAACAACAAGTTATCTTCGTTCGTTGCAGATCTGCGTTTTCTAAGTTTATTGACGTTGTAGATGTGGTGCTTGATTACATCGCAGGTCTCGCTAGCGAGTCACCATTTCTGCCTTGTTGGTTTCTAGGGTTGTGTATGTGTGTAGTGTGTGTCGTCTTCTAATTTGGGGGAAAAGGTTACTGACTTGCTAGCTGGTGCATTAGAAAACTAGTGCTATACATATATGTTTGTTGTTTAAAGTTAACAAAAATGGGCCAATTATTAATGGATTATATCAGCAAGTGTAGTTCAACAACTAGGCCCAACTACTCAACTATGTAAAATTTCGGATATTCGGATATCCGATTATCCGAAATTTTTGAAAGTCTCATCCAATATCCAAATCCGAAAAATCGAATATCCGATTTTGGGATATCCGATTTTTCGGATAATTTCGGATCGGGATTTCGGATTTTTTGAACACCCCTACTAATGGGTGGGGAGGAAATTGGGGAGGGTGGTGCCACTATTATTTTCCTTTTTTGTCTTTATTTGGGTGGGGAAAGAGTGAGGAGGGGTGGTAAGGTATTCCGTGAAGGTGGGGCCTAAAGTGTGACGGAATGAAATTGGCACGTATACAAGAACAAGAGAAATCAACAAAAACAAACGATATACCAGCTAACAATTTAACAGTTTGAGTATCAAAACAGAGTTTTTGTCTGAAGTTACTCAACCAAGACATAATATGGTGAGTTATACGACTAATTCTTGAAAAAAAGTACAAATAATAATAAAAACATAATACAAACATCACTGATCGAACATATGTATTCATGCTTATATTTATATTTATATTAATAAAGTAATGCTAAATCACGCGCAACATAGAAAAAAGAGGAAAATGAAAACGTACTTGCGGCAGATGGTTTTATCTTGATTGTATTTCCTGGCTAAAGCCATTAAAGATGGCTCAATAATCCCTCCACGTAACCTCAACACCAAATGAAGCGTAGACTCTACACATCACAATCACAATACATATATATAACATTAATTAATAACTTATTTTAAAAACTGGCTGAAAATTGATTTGTGGCGTGCGTACAAAAAACATTACCTTTCTGGATGTTGTAATCAGCAAGAGTCCGACCATCCTCAAGTTGTTTCCCAGCAAATATTAGACGTTGTTGGTCGGGTGGAATCCCTAATTAGTAATTATTAGCAATACATATATTATTTCAGATAAAATAGATATATTTGTTGGAAAATAAGAAATGAAAATGAAAAGGATAAAATTGGAAAGGAGGGGGTTTTGTAGATACTAGATACCTTCCTTATCCTGGATCTTAGCCTTAACATTGTCGATTGTGTCACTCGATTCAACTTCGAGTGTGATTGTCTTTCCAGTCAATGTTTTCACAAAGATCTGCATATTTCCTTTACCGCCGCCGCCGTCGAAGCTGGAAAACCTAAAACTCGACTCTTAACTCAACAAAACCTACTAGTGTGTTTGTAAGTGCTTTTATTTATGTTTTATTTTCTTTCGTGAAATGGGCTTTTATTAAATAAGCTTTGGCCCAAGCTTATACTTATGAGACTATTTGGGGTTGTTTTTTTCATTCTAGTTTAGCCCATTTTAATTCATCCCATTTATTAGTATTACTTTAGGTAGGGTAATCTTTCTTTTATAAAAATATTATGGTCTTGTTGTATTGCTCCAATTAAGTATAGTGTAATAATCTTTCTTTTACACTTTTCCATCAAATGTTATTGAGGGAAAGTGTAGTTTTGGGACGGGAAAGTGTTGGAATGCATTTGGACAAATATTTCTATGTCAAAACATTACTATATTCGCCTTGCAAAAAACAAATACAAATAATTATGCAATAAAAATATTGAGCTTTAGAAATTAGAATAATCACAAACTGCTTAAAAAGTTGGTTTTTAACATCTTAAAATTGAAATTTCGTTCTAATATCTAGAGAAATTACAATTTTAAGATGTTAAAAACCAACTTTTTAAGCAGTTTGTGATTATTCTATTTTTTAAACCTCAATATTTTTATTGCATAATTACTTGTATTTGTTTTTTGCAAGGCGGAAATGAAACTATTATCGTTGAAGTTTGTCAAAATTATATAAAGCGCATATTTACTATGAAGATTATACACGTCTCATTGAACGTTAGCTTATTTATGAATATGTCATTGCATGTTTCAGAACCGTTCGTCTAATCAATCAGAGCAATGCTAGGGTGACAAATTTTTTACAAACAAAAATTTACAAACACATGTGGCATATAAGTTGGTCCAATCAACAAAGAGAGAGAAAGAGAGAAGAGATTACTTAGACATGATTTAATTGGTGGAAATCATGTATGTAAAATTTTGTTTGTAAACCTATAATTACTCAATCATTAAATGATGATCTAGCGTCTGTGCTGTGATTTTTTTTTTTTTTCATATATAGCATTTTATCTCTACTACATTATAAAACATTTGTTGTCGTCAAATTTTTTCAACTTTTCAACATCTCTATCTCTACTCAAATCTCAACCACTCATTTTTTTCCCTCTCCTTCATAAATCATTTTATCTCTCTAATTCATTCAAAATATTTTATCTCAAAAACCGTACATCGATAAATTATAAAAATTATATGGGTGTTCTTAAAATTTCATGCTCTTTCATTAGAGAGGTCATTCGATATACTTTAACGAATTTTTAAATCCGAGGGCGGAGCCCGTACGGTTAAGGCATTTGGCTATCACACTCTATGACCTATCACCCCCATCATCTCACCGCCGCAACGCGCGGAATACTTTCTCTCGTATGTATATATATATAATTCTATGAAAATATGAACTAATTGAAATTGATTGCTTTTCGTCCAAGACAAACACTACTACGTACACTATACAGTGAAACCTTTATAAATTAATAGTGTTGGGACTGAGATATTTTATTAATTTAGCGAGTTATTAATTTATCGAGTGTTGATTTTCACTAATCTCTTAAGTTGGGTCTGGACAAATTATTAATTTTATCGAGATATTAATTTATAGAGTATTAATTTATAAAGGTTTGACTGTGTGTTTATTAAAATGCATCAAACATACTCGTATTATATTTACAGCAGGTGGTTATCATATTTAAAGGATGAATCATTGAAAAGGAACGTATAATTAATAGAGTAACATCGGTATCTTTGGATAATGCGGATGGAATCGGTCTTTCTTTTAATTGTTATATCAAAGTTGCTATCTATAGCCCTGATACTTAATTTTATGTGGATGGATAATCACGTGATTAGTGCCCGGGGTGATTATATATTTATATATCCATTGTTCGACTAAAGTTTATTTTAGTTACCATTTTCTCATTGACAATAATATATCTATCGTATTCAAATTCATGTGTCCCATTATATTTGCTAATTTTACTTATAAATACTTCAATGATCACAGTAAATATTAGTTTGATTGTTTCTCGATCATTTCAACCAATGATCAGATCTTATTATTTAGAATATGTTGGTAACGGGTGTATATACCTCATCGGCTCATCCTATTATATCTATCGATGGTTGATCGAATTAATGAATTATTTATGTGCATACATAATTAATTACCAATTAGAGTCACTAAATTAATCTTCGAAGAAGATTAAGAAATCACAAAGAACTTGAATACTTGATTCTTAATGCTTCATCAAACATCTAGTTCATTTCTCTGAAACTAAAATGAACTTCTTAGGAAAATGCCTTCGAATTGCCTTTTCTTTCAACAAATCAAGAGAAAGAATGATAGATACCTCAAAGACATCGTCACCCGGGTTTTTAATATATATAATAAGATAATCACCAGTAAAACATAAATTTTACTTAATTACTAGCTAGGTTATTATAAGGATTTATGTCTTTATAGAGTAAATTTTACTTTTTAGCACCAGTAAACATAAATCATGTTTGGTGTTTCATTAAGTTTATTTTGAATACTTAATTACTAGCTAGGTTATGTGGATTTAGCTTTTCTTGATCAACTCTCTTTATGATATACGAGTATTTTTTTACTTATCAGACATCATGACTTAAAACAAAAAAAATAAACTTATGAATACAAATATAAATCATAAAAATAAGCTTGTGTTAGGAGATGTTACTGTAACTCTGCAAGTGGTCTAGTATATTGAATTTCCAGATTCTATCTCTTCAAGTTGTAGCATAGAGATAAGGCCCTTCCCAACATTCTTTTTTCTGACACTATTTTCTGATGACAATGGTCATCATTTTCTCTTGAGAAAAAGGGAGAAAAGAAGTGGTGTTATGGAGGTGGGTTGTCTTCTACTTCATGTTGCTTTTTCTTTTTTTTTTAAGTAAATTTTTTTTTTCTGTAATATGAAACTCAAAAGAAATTATGTCAGCATTGATATAACAAGAAGAAAAAAATGAAAAAATGATTTGGGGTGGAATAGGTGTAAGTTACTTAGCATTGCTAAGTTTTAAACTATTTAAAATAGTGTATTGTTTGCTTGCAAAATTAAGTATGGACCACTTAATTTAAGAGCATCTGCAATACATTAAGGTATATATATATATATATAGAAAAAGGTTCGTGTAAAAATATATGAATTGAAAGAACCATAAGAACCTTTTGATTATAACTTGATATTAATATATAAATTGTATACGTCAACAATTTTTTTTACATATGAATAGATCAAGTTGTATTTAATATTACTTATATTCATATGTGAATAGTTGTCACATGCACTTTACCATATATATATATATATATGGGGGAAGTGAAGGTGAGATTGTCTCACATCCAACTTGGTTGAAAATCGGGTGAGAATTCCCTCAAGTTTCCCAAAAATCTTAACTCTTAGATGAAAATCAAAGGTTAAGATTCAAAAATTATTTTTGAATCTTAACTCTTGATTTTCATCCAATGGTCAAGATGATTTTAACTTGACCCAATAACTTGAGGGGATCTCCACCCGTGAAAAACCCCTCACATTTTGATTTTTTTTTCCATAAAAATCATAGGGGCTCAATCATCTATTTATTATTCAAAAATATTTAAAAATCAAGATGTGAGGTTTTTCACCCAAGTTATAACAATACCACATTCACTTTTTAAAGCATATCATAATTAATATAATAGTAATTAAAAATTTTATTAACGCTAAAAAACCCTTCAAATCATTATCTTCTATAATAATACAATAGGATGTGAATAGTAATTTTTTGTCTTTTTCTACATAAAAAACCGAATACCATATATATCTATTAAAACAAATTATTGAACAAAACTAAAGTTAGATGAGTTGGTTGGAAGGTCTCATTATTTTTAAGAGATCCTGGTTCAAACCATGAAACAACCTCCATCTACCTTATTTTTCTATTTTACTTTTGGTTTTTAAAGTTCCAAAATGGTCCCTCTTTTTTTGGAATGTTTATTGTAACCCTTTTTTTCTCTTTTTTCCTTTTTAAGACCTTGAAGCCTTATATGAAGATTTTGTTTTTTTTATAATTTTTGTTGTATATTTTTTATGTTTTGTATTTTTTTCATTTTTATTTTTTTTAAAATTTGTAACATTTTATTTTTGGAATATTTTGATTTTTTATGACTTTATAGCATTTTTATTTCCAAATTTTATACTTTATAATAATTATATATGTTTTGTATTCATGGTTTTTTAACTTTTTTTTTTGTATTTTTTAATTTTTATTACACTTTGTAACATTTGTTTCTTTATCATATATTTTGTGACATTTTTGTTTTGTTTTTGTTTTTTTACTTTTATAACCTTTATGTTTTATAACATATATTTTATAACTTTTTTTTCTTACATTTATTTTATCTGTTTTTTTTAAAGATTTGTTGCATTTTTTTGTTTTCTTTTTTACGTCAGTGTCTTTTTGTTAAAAAGTTGTTCACGATTTTTTTGAGTAAACATAAATATGACGGTGTCGATGTAACGTTGTGGTGTTGCCTTTAAAATATTTGAGACTTGACAACATTATTTTTTTTACGAGTTCTTTTCTTTTGAAACAAATCAACACCACATATTCCGTTGTAAAAGTTTATGTTTTTTTACTCATGCCCATGAATGTAAATGCTTTCAAAGACCGACGCCATGAACGTAAACGCTTTCAAAAACCGACGCCGCCCATCGGGCGGGTCGAACCAACTAGTTTAAAATATTGCATCTTTAGTTTATATACAAATGCAATATTGCATTATATTATAGATATTACTAATGGGAGTTGAATCACGAATAGTACCGCCTACGTGGCGCATTACTATTTGTCCACGACACATTCTGAACTACTAATCGGATTTTGCCACATCGTATCCCGTTTGGGTTTTCAAATACGGGTTACTTATTGGTTTTTTGCGTATATTTTCCTATTGGATTTTCAACCACCATATTGCAACTTTTTCATGGTTACGTCCCGTACCATTATGCACCACATACTATTATGTACCACTATTTAGTTTTTATCACATTTTTTCCTTCGAGTTTTTAACTAATATATTGAAAACTTTCATTTAATTTTTTTTTCTTTTCATTTTTGATTTTTCAAAATAAAAATAAGGTAATAGTCAATATCATCATTCTATTCCTTCCATATTATTGTTATATAAGAAGGTTGAATGTTGACTACATAATGGTACAAATTTTTGAAAAATAAATAAATAAATTTGATGAATGCTTTTATTAGTGAACGAGATTCTTGTGCTAAATGAAATTAAGTTTTGTTTGAAATTCCGTAACTTTACCCTTTTTTAAATTTTTATTTTTTAATTAAAATCAAGTAAAGACTTAATTAGATTTGTGGCTCAAAACTATTCTTATCATTTGTTAAGCTAAGTGACGTTTTCACATGATCACAACTTTAATATACATATACTTATGTTTATCTATCTATATATATACTCCCTTATAAAGGGAACTAGCTTTAAGTAATTCAGAACCTGATAAGTCTAAAATGTCCCTCATCTTAATACATCGTTCTATATCCACCTCTACAGTTGGACTAAACTACCCTTACGAAAACTTTAGACCCCCAAATCTATTGGTGTGATGCCGTCGCATCTCCAGCGATCCCTTTCTATCCATTGCCGTCACATCTCAACCCCCCAAAAATTCAATCCATTGGTGTTCCAACTGATTTCAATACATTGGTGGTGGGAGGAGAAAGTCAACAGATTTCAATCCATTGGTGGTGGTCCAACTGATTTCAAATCCATCGGTGGTGGGAGGAGAAAGTCAACAGATTTCAATCCATTGGTGGTGGGAGGAGAAAGTCCAACTGATTTCAATCCATTGGTGGTGGGGGTCCAACTGATTTCAAATCCATTGGGTCCAACTGATTTCATCTCTATCACACAAAAAAAAAATTCACTTTCTCATCTGACGAAAACTTTAGACCCCCAAATCTATCTCTATCACACAAAAAAAAAATTCACTTTCTCATCTGGCGATCACTTTCCCCCAAATCTATTGGTGTGATGCCGTCGCATCTCCAGCGATCCCTTTCTATCCATTGCCGTCACATCTCAACCCCCCAAAAATTCAATCCATTGGCGATCGGAGGAGAAAGTCAACAGATTTCAATACACATTGGTGGTCCAACTGATTTCAATCCATTGGTGGTGGGAGGAGAAAGTCAACAGATTTCAATCCATTGGTGGTGGTCCAACTGATTTCAAATCCATCGGTGGTGATGGCGTCGCCATCCGACAGATTTCAATTTGACAGTCGCCATGGCTGGCAATTTTCATAGAGAATGGTGAGATTAATTATTGATATTCATATCAAAACTTTTTGATTTTATTTTTTAATTAAAATCAAGTAAAGACTTAATTAGATTTGTGGCTCAAAACTATTCTTATCATTTGTTAAGCTAAGTGACGTTTTCACATGATCACAACTTTAATATACATATACTTATGTTTATCTATCTATATATATACTCCCTTATAAAGGGAACTAGCTTTAAGTAATTCAGAACCTGATAAGTCTAAAATGTCCCTCATCTTAATACATCGTTCTATATCCACCTCTACAGTTGGACTAAACTACCCTTACGAAAACTTTAGACCCCCAAATCTATCTCTATCACACAAAAAAAAAATTCACTTTCTCATCTGGCGATCACTTTCCCCCAAATCTATTGGTGTGATGCCGTCGCATCTCCAGCGATCCCTTTCTATCCATTGCCGTCACATCTCAACCCCCCAAAAATTCAATCCATTGGCGATCGCTTTCTATCTCTATCAAACAGTCACATCTCCGGCGGTGTGATGTCGTCGCCATCCAACAGATTTCAATACACATTGGTGGTCCAATTGATTTCAATCCATTGGTGGTGGGAGGAGAAAGTCAACAGATTTCAATCCATTGGTGGTGGTCCAACTGATTTCAAATCCATCGGTGGTGATGGCGTCGCCATCCGACAGATTTCAATTTGACAGTCGCCATGGCTGGCAATTTTCATAGAGAATGGTGAGATTAATTATTGATACTACATATCAAAAGCTTCTTTGATTTTAATTTTTTTATTTATTTATGTGATTGATGTGATGACATATTTACGGTTAAATTGTTATTGTGATTATTTTTGTTGATTTTTTTTATGTGACTTTCATCCCTACAATACTTGTAGCAGCATCTATCACGACAACAATGTTCACCCTCCTCTTCCTGCTTCTCCATTTGTAAGCATCTAACATCTTATTATTATTATTATTATTTCGATTTCGATTCAGTTTATTTATCTATTTTAATGTAAGATTCTTTTAATGTTTTTTATCCTCATATTTCTTTGATTGAATCAAGTGTATTTATTTTGATTTAGATGATACCCTTGAAAGGTTGGCTACTTCGACCCATTTACGACCAAACAGCAAGCCATTAATATTTACGGTTAACATGGAAGCCATTTTATTGAATCAAATCTTTTTGGACAGCAAGCCATTATATTCATAATTAATCCCAATATATGGGACGATAATGTACGAACAATATGGTAATCATTAATATTCAGGGGTTAAGATGAAGTACTTTTGTATGCTTCATAATGGACTGACATGTTGCAGGGTATTAGAAGTCGGTTGATGTTTGAGAAAAACTCGCAGAAAGGGAATAAGAAGATCCTAAAATTTTAGGAATCAACATGCAAATGTGTTTATTATCTACCAGCAGAAGTTGGAAGTTGGCTGTAACATCCCAAAACTTTTTGACGTTGACCGTTAACTTGTCGTTAGTGACCGTTAGTTAATATGTGATTTATGTGTGTCTGTGTGAATTAAATGATTAACGTGACAAATGTGTTAAAGTGATTAAAGTAATGAAAATAAAGTTGATAATGATTAATAAAGTCATTTAGTGTTCCCGGTAAGATTTAAGAATCGTTAAGGGTTCTCGTATGTGTTAAACGAGCAATTAGGTGACGAAACGAGTTATTGTAAAGTGCAAGGACCTAAATGACAAGTTTAGAAAGATGGGTCCTACATATTTTAGGTCATACGTGACCTCTCAATAGCCATAATCAGTTTCTATTCACCTTAAGACTCTCCCTCAAGAACCCTAGAGCCTCTCCTCAAGTTTTGTGCGATTTTGGATCAATTCGGTGGTGATTTCTTCTAGGTTTTGATCCCTCAATCATCCTTACAGGTAATTCTTTATTCTAATATTATAGGGTAATGGTCTTTGATAGATTTTGTCCACCCATCTCTGGTTTTATGGGTTGGGTATGATTTAATTACAATTTGTTACCGATTTCGAGTCATTCGGGTGATCAATGGAATGGGTAATGTTTGTGAATGGTTAAGGAATTAATTGATGGTTTCATGGTGTTAATTAAGTCTTAAAAGATGTCTTGAAGTGATCTAGAAAGTTTTAGGTCGTAAGGGTTTGAGATGAGTTCGAAACGAATGAAACAAGAAAATCCCGTTTTTGGTAAATCTGAAGCGAGTGAGGCCCACTGGAATGTGATGCGACCCACTAAGGGTCAGTTTGGGGTCAGAGTGTTTTCAGTGCGACCCACTGACTTGTTAGTGCGCCCCACTATCTGCACTTCATTGTTTTCGCTCCGTTTAACTTATGTAATGTATGTTTAATGTATAATAGGTTGTCGGGGATATTAATCAAGCACTGTAAGCTAGTCTTAACTCATTGTTAAGCTATACCAAGGTAAGATACATGACTTTCTCACGCTGGAGGCACAACAAAGTTTAGTTTTCTATAATTAACCTCTTAATCGGATTATCTTATGTGTGTTGGGTTTTTCGGGTTATGCGGGAGGTTATATGTGACATCCGTCACCAAAAACTGGTAATTCATTATATTCTCTAACTTACATTTCAAATTTCTTGACTAGTCAATGTGCCTATATAGTATAACAAGCATAGAAATGTGGTGATCATTTCCAATATGGGATTTCTATTACTTGGATTTCAATAGTTTAGGATTTAGATATTCAATCTTCCTAAACGTAGATGACTATAACTATCCCCGAAATTTCTAGATGTGTAGTTGTTAGTCACATTTATTTCTAGACATTGATAAATCTCTATGCACTACTTAGTGATGAATAAAGTCTATAATCATCAAAGTAAATTTCAATAATTATATGTAGTGAATTAATGATAATAATAATAATAATAGTAATAAATATTAAACTACAACATGAAAACTAAATCTATCTAAGATTAATATACATCAAAATATGGAGGAGAATAACCTCCTGGTTAGGTTCGGCCAAAGCAAGAAAAAGGGGATTAAAATCCTACAAAAACTCTTACTATTAGAATCTAATCATATTCAAACTCTAAAACCCTTAGCTATGAATATAAACTAATTACCCTAAATAAATCTAAAAACCAATTTCTTTTTTTTGTTTTTGCTGCCGTCGAACTCAAGCCAAAAGCACCCCATCACAAAATCAATTTTTTTCAATCATCTTGTCAAGAAATTTTGGTGAGTATAATTTAATTTTCATTATTATTTTAAAGATCTTTTATATAAATTATGGTTAAGATCCTTATAGATTATATTCTATTTTTTTCAAGGAATCTAAGAAGAAGATCATCAATCTTGGGGTAAATCACTTGTCTTCTCTTTTCATATATATATATATATATAAGTATTATATAATAATCTTTATTATAAGTAATATGTTTATCAATATATTTTTGAGATAGTATTATATATATATATAAGTATATCCTTTATTTAATAATCTTTATTATAAGTAACCTATGTTGATGAATATATATACTATGGCAAAATTTATAATAATGAATGAAAGGGTTTCTTTTAGGTTAAATCAAGAACTTAAAGTATAGATCATATTAATGTTAAAAGTTTACATATTTATTGTAGCATAATAATTAATGTAATTAAAGAAATTCAATTAAGAGGGCATGGAAATCATAATAACAGATTAATATAGGTGTTGGAAAGATTTGAAAGTTTATATATGAGTATTTAGTTGTAATAGTCTTTAAAACAGTAAGTGGAGTTATTTCAGAATCTGGACAGATTCGGTTTGTCAACTTTGAAAGGCCGTATCTTGGTCATGGAAGATGGTTAAGTCACGTTTTTGGTGTCTAAAATTAAGTTCAGGAAGTCTACTTTCTGTTGGAATTGGTTTCGTGTCAAAATATGAAGTTTAAGTTCGTCAAAAGAATTTTATGAGAAAACTGCGCAAATCTGAGTTTTCCGAACAGATTTCGGTCGACTTCAAATAGTCATATCTTGGTCAATTTTAAGAACTGGAAGTTTATTGTTTTCCAGAAACATTTTTAAGGTGTTAAGAGTTGATAGTAAAAAAATTGGATTTTTTTGAAGCTCCGAAGGTCCTTAACTTTTATAAAACTTTTCTGTGCGCAAACAGTGAATTTTCTGACTAGTCTGTAAATATCGAATTTTTAAAAATAGTTAGAGTACAAAATAAATTCCGTAAAAATTCATGTAAGTATCTAACACATAAAAGTTACAGTGGTAGAAATTTAAGGTCTTGGTTAGTTCGTTTGATCCAGAATAAAAATTGATAAAGTTACCAAAAATTTCAGTGAATATGAACTTGTATAAACCAATCATAAATCATTAAAACAAATACTCTATATTAAGTTATATGACTTGTAACTTAATAATACATAACAAATCAGGTTGGGAATATTTTTGAAAGTAGCCATATATGTATATCATCAAATACGGGTTACAATGGACGGTTATTGACCATGTCCATAATTGTAACTTGTTCTTGTATATGTGTTGTGTAGATTCTAGTGATCATTTTGGACTTTACACAACTACTTGCTTGTTGAGGTGAGTTTCGTGGCCCCTTTTTATTCTATTTCTTTGGGGGAAAATGATGCTCAAAACATTTTTTATTTCTTTACTAGCTGTGCCAAAACTAGTTTGTTTTATTGGACAAATACGTGTAATTATGAAATGTGTATGCTAGCTTGCTTGTGTGATTACAATGATGCAATAGATGTTTGTCGACATCTATTGAAGACAAATTAACGGCAATGGATAACAGTGATAACAATTAACCAACTTTATACTCCAGCTGGTAGTTTGTTGGTATTACAAAGTGTGATTGACTTGTTGGAAAGCAGTGACGAGTTTGTGTTGTTGAAATACTATGATGGCATTGAGTTTTGGTATGCATACATGCTACTACATGTTTATATTTACACTATTGTCCATACTACTTATATCATGCGCAGCAAATTCATTTGTATTACATTAAACCTACGAACTCACCAACGTTATGTTGACATTTTCGAGCATTCATTTTCAGGTAATAACAATGCTTAAGGAGAGTGAGCATATGGACTTTAGGAAGACCAATAAAGAGATCCTTCATGGATTCCTAGCTTTACATTTGAACAATTGAACTTTATTTGCTATTTGCTACATCTTTTGCTATTTGAGGCATGTTGCCTAGATCTATCCCGCTTGTAGGAATTACTTTTATTTGGATTTCATTTAGTATGACTCTATTATAAATTCCATGTGCTATGCTATATCTTTTCGTCATATCCTACGATTCCGCCTATGGTGGGGTGTGATAGACTGGTATCAGAAACATGGTTATAGAGAATTAGGTGGTTTGGCCTAGACTATAACCTAAGTACCCTCATATAGCGTACATAATAGGAACTATTTGTGCATCTTATATGTGTGAGTGCTTTCATTAGATAGCACTGGTTATGTGAGACTTATATTTGCGTTAAATTATTAATTATGATGAAACCTTATGTGCTTAGATTAGTGCAAGTTTCGACTCTTACTTTAACGTAGCTAGTTTTTACTTAGTCATGGCAAGTACAAAGAAAACAGTCCGTAAGAGTTGCGCATGGAGATCCTGGTTCGCCGCCCGTCGACAACGTCAAATGCCGTTTCAGAATCCTAGAGTTCCCTCTGAAAGCGAGCCGTCAGAAGACCCTAACTACTACCCTAAGACAATTATAGAGTATCAAAATCCTACAGATAACTCTGAGAGTGAGCCGGAAGAAGACCCGGACTATGATTCGAAGGCAGACCCCGAAAGAGTTCATAAGGAAAACACAACGGAGGCTGCGATAAAAGACTTTAAAAGAGAAAACATAAAGAATCCAACCAAAGGATCGCATAACAAGAACCTCATCAAGAAAGCTACTGACTACCTCTCTGATGCAGAGAGTGAGTATAGGCCCATGAACGAGGTTCAAGTTCGACTCTATAGTCCCGCCAGCCCAGGAAACTCTCAAGAGAGCCGGATTGGACCAACACGACATCAAGTTCCTTATCCTCCCATCATTTCCTCCAACTCCTCTTATGACGCCACTTGCGCGTGGGAGGGTTAGCCTTTAAGGAATATCTAGGAATCCTATCAAACTTGCATTGTTTCTTTTCTTATTTTCTTAGTTTTTTTTTTGGATTTTATTCTTATGTCTTGGATTCCTTCTTTAGAAAGCTTTGGATATTTCTTGGATTTATGAAATTTTAGGTTGATTGATTTATAGAAATGTCGTGCTTGGTATATGGATCTATGTGTGTTGTGGCATTTATTTATGAAGGATGTGCTGAATTTGTGACATGTGAATTTGGACGATAAAAACATGTGTGGTGGGATGAAGTTGTAATTACGGTGCGCAACGTAATTACAAATGCATCACAACACACATGCGCTTATATGACCAAGTTTGCTGATCAAACTCAACACAATTAACAAGTTGAACAGGGTGTTAAGAAATGGTGCCATGTGTAGTAGTTATTTATAGAAAGTCATCATCAAGTACTTATAAATCCTTTCTCCTTGTGTAGAAAATGAATAGAGGAGCAAGAGGTGGAAGAGGTGGAGGACGTGGAGGTAGAGGTGGTGGCCGTGGTGGAAGTAATGGAGTTAATAACAGAGAAGGTGGTGGTGGCAACCCGGATATTGCAAACATGATCGCTCAACAACTAGCTGCAATTATTCCTACTATTGTTACTCAAGTGACCGCTGCTGTTCTTAATGCGAATAACAATAATGCTAACAACAATAACAACAACGAGAACAATAATAACAATAATGAGAAAAATAATAACAATAATGAAAATACCAATGATGGTAATCAGAATAATAATAATAATGTCGATGAAGTGAATGGCAATAACAACAACAACATAGGAGGCGGTGATAATGGATGCACCTATAGGGAGTTTCAATACTGTAAGCCACAAGATTTTGATGGCAAGGGAGGAGCATTGGCAGCCACTAGATGGATAGAGAAAATGGAATCTGTGATGGATATTAGCAACTGTGCAGAGAATCAAAAAGTGAAGTATGCCGCAGTTTCACTGACTAATAAAGCATTGACATGGTGGAACACTCAGATACAAGCCAGGGGTAGAGCAGCGGCTATGGGAATGGCATGGGATGAGTTTAAGGCATTACTAGTGGAAGAATTTTGTCCGAAAAATGAAATGCAGAAGTTGGAGAATGAATTTTGGAATCATGCCATGGTAGGAGCTAAACATGCCGCTTACACTGATCGGTTTCACGAGCTTGCCAAACTAGTACCTCATCTAATTACCCCAGAATCAAAGAGGATTGAAAGGTATATCTATGGCCTTGTTCCCCAAATTCGTGGACTTGTGGCAGCAACTGAGCCAACCACGATTCAAAGTGCTATTCTGAAGGCAGGATCTTTAACGGATGAAATGGTGAGAAATGGGTCATTGTCCAAGGTTAATGAGAAAAGGAAGGATGGTACTGAGGCGAGTGGGTCAAAGAATACTGATGGAAATAACAAGAAGGCTAGAGTGGCAAAGGGGTTGATGTCAACGAATACGACTAAGAAGGAATATACAGGTACTGCTCCAAAGTGTGCAAAATGTAATTACCATCATTTCCAAAATTCGCCTTGTCGTTTTTGCACAAACTGCAACCGAGTTGGGCACCTTGCTAGGGATTGTCGAGTGGGAGTCAAGCAGGTGGTTCCGGTGAATGCTGTTAACCCGACAAATAACCGTGGGACGTGCTATGAGTGTGGTGGTGATAACCATTACCGCAACACGTGTCCAAATTTAAATAGAGCATGGGGTCAGAGGGGTAATAATCCGAATCAAGTACTAGCTATTGGTGGGACTCAGACTCAAGGAAATAATTAGGGACATAGAGGTAACAATCCGAATCAAGCACCAGCTATTGGAGGGAATCGGACTCAAGGGAATAATGTCAACCAAGCCCGTGGGAGAGTATTTGTCATGGGAGCAAATGAAGCTCGTCAAGACCCAAATATTGTGACGGGTACGTTTCTCTTAAACAATCACCTTGCTACAGTATTATTCGACTCTGGTGCTGAGTACAGTTTTGTTTCTATTAAGTTTATGTCACTCCTAAAGATAGAGGCCAGTAGTTTGAATGCTTATTACTCGGTTGAAGTAGCTAATGGGAAATTTGTTCGAGTCGATAAAATTGTAAATGATTGTGCCTTAGAAATAGAGGGTCACCTGTTTAGTATTAACCTTATGCCTTTCTCACTAAGGAGTTTTGACGTAGTTATTGGTATGGATTGGCTATCGAAGCATAGAGCTGAGATAATTTGCTATGAGAAGGTGGTTCGGTTACCGTTAGGAAATGGTGAAATGTTACTTATATACGGGGAGCGGGTGGAGGAAAATCAGAAGTACCTCATGGGCATTAAGGCTAACGAGAAGAAACTCGAAGATATTCCTATCGTACGGGATTTTCCCCAAGTTTTTCCCGAAGATCTAACAGGATTACCTCCTATAAGACAAGTCGAATTCCGTATAGATCTTATTCCCGGAGCGACCCCAGTTGCCAAAGCCCCATACCGTTTAGCGCCGACTGAAATGCAAGAGTTGTCTAATCAACTCCAAGAGCTCCAAGAAAAAGGCTTCATCAGACCGAGTCACTCGCCTTGGGGAGCCCCGGTATTGTTTGTCAAGAAAAAGGATGGTTCGTTTCGTATGTGCATTGATTACCGGGAGTTGAACAAACTGACAGTTAAGAATCGTTACCCTCTTCCTAGAATCGATGACTTATTTGATCAACTTCAAAGTGCGAAGTTCTTCTCGAAGATAGACCTTCGATCCGGATATCATTAACTCAGAGTTAATGAAGCAGACATTCCAAAAACAGCATTTAGGACTCGATATGGACATTTTGAGTTCTTAGTCATGCCGTTCGGGTTGACTAATGCACCCGCAGTTTTCATGGATTTGATGAACCGCGTATGCAAACCATATCTGGACAAGTTTGTTATAGTGTTTATTGATGACATCTTAATCTATTCGAAGTCTAAAGAAGAACATGAATCACACTTGAAAATGATTCTTGAACTACTTGGGAAGGAGAGATTGTTTGCTAAGTTTTCGAAGTGCGATTTTTGGTTACAAGAAGTTCATTTCCTTGGGCATGTAGTGAATAGTGAAGGAATCCATGTCGACCCCAGTAAGATAGAAGCGGTGAAGAATTGGAAGACTCCTACAACGCCATCAGAGGTTCGTTCATTTCTAGGCTTGGCCGGATATTATCGACGATTTATCGCTAACTTCTCGAAAATCGCTCAACCACTTACTCAGCTAACCCAAAAGGATAAGAAGTTTGATTGGGGAGATAAACAAGAAAAAGCATTCCAAACACTGAAAGAAAATCTATGTAACGCTCCAATTCTTACCCTTCCCGACGGTCCGGATGATTTTGTAGTTTATTGCGATGCTTCAAATCAAGGGTTGGGATGTGTACTAATGTAAAGGGGTAAAGTGATTGCTTATGCCTCTCGGCAACTCAAAATCCATGAGAAAAACTACACCACACATGACTTAGAGCTTGGTGCAGTGGTTTTTGCACTCAAATGTTGGAGGCACTATCTCTACGGGACGAAAAGTGTGATCTACACCGATCACAAGAGTCTCCAACATATTTTCGACCAAAAGGAATTGAACATGCGACAGAGGCGATGGGTCGAATTGTTTAGTGATTATGATTGTGAGATTCGCTACCATCCGGGTAAGTCGAATGTCGTGGCTGACGCGTTAAGTCGGAAAGAAAGAATTAAGCCAAAACGAGTACGAGCAATGATCATGACGATTCACTCGGATATAAAAGCAATGATAATTCAGGCTCAAGATGAAGCATTGCAGGATATCAATGTAGGAAATGAAGGGTTGCGTGATTTAGACCAGCAGATGGAGCGTAAAGAAGATGGGGTATTGTATTTTGTAGGACGTATATGGATTCCACTAGCAGGTGGATTAAGAACTTTGATTTTGGACGAGGCACATAGTACGAGATACTCCGTTCATCCGGGAGCTGACAAAATGTATCACGACCTTAAGGACTTGTATTGGTGGCCGGGAATGAAAATGGACATAGCCAGTTATGTCAGTAGATGCTTAACATGTCTGAAAGTCAAAGCTGAACATAATAAACCACCAGGATTATTAGTGCAACCACAACCTCCTGAATGGAAATGGGAAAGGATAACCATGGATTTCATTACAAAGTTGCCAAGAACTAGTAGTGGGCATGACAAGATTTGGGTGATAGTAGATAGATTGACAAAGTCTGCGCATTTTATAGCTATCCGTGAGAACTACACAATGGAACAGTTGGCAAGGATTTACATAAAGGAAATAGTTGCAAAGCATGGAATTCCTGTGTCCATTATATTTGATCGTGATAGTCATTTCACATCACGATTTTGGCAGTCATTGCAAAGGGCATTGGGAACACGTTTAGACCTAAGTACGGCTTACCATCCTCAAACCGATGGTCAAAGTGAGCGTACTATTCAGACCTTGGAAGATATGCTTAGGGCGTGTGTGATGGACTTTGGGGGAAGCTGGGATATTCATCTTCCTCTAGTTGAATTCTCGTACAACAATAGTTATCATACAAGTATTAAGTGTGCTCCGTTTGAGGCTTTATATGGACGGAAATGTCGCTCACCTGTTGTTTGGGCTGAGGTTGGAGAAAGTCAGTTGATTGGTCCGGAGATTGTACAAGAGACAACAGATAGGATTTTCCAAATCAAATAAAGACTGAAAGCGGCTAGGGATCGCCAAAAGAGCTACGCCGATAAACGACGAAGGCCGTTAGAATTCTGTGTTGGTGATAAAGTGCTACTTAAAGTGTCGCCTTGGAAGGGCATAGTTCGATTTCGAAAGAAAGGAGAGTTGGAACCAAGGTACGTGGGACCGTTTGAAATTGTTGAACGGATCGGTCCGGTAGCTTATCGTTTAAGACTACCTCAAGAACTAAGTAGGATACATGATACTTTTCATGTATCAAATCTCAAGAAGTGTCTAGCGGATACAACTTTGCATGTACCGCTAGACGACATCAAGATTGATGACAAGTTACATTTCGTGGAAGAGCCGGTTGAGATCATGGATCGAGAACTTAAGACATTAAACCGAAGCAAGATTCCAATTGTCAAGGTCCGGTGGAACTCGAAGCGAGGGCCAGAATTTACTTGGGAGCGAGAGGATCAGATGAAAACCAAATATCCACATCTATTTGATGCTACGGCTTCCAATAGTAACTCCAACTGAATTTCGAGACGAAATTCTCTCAAGTAGGGGAGACTGTGACATCCGTCACCAAAAACTGGTAATTCATTATATTCTCTAACTTACATTTCAAATTTCTTGACTAGTCAATGTGCCTATATAGTATAACAAGCATAGAAATGTGGTGATCATTTCCAATATGGGATTTCTATTACTTGGATTTCAATAGTTTAGGATTTAGATATTCAATCTTCCTAAACGTAGATGACTATAACTATCCCCGAAATTTCTAGATGTGTAGTTGTTAGTCACATTTATTTCTAGACATTGATAAATCTCTATGCACTACTTAGTGATGAATAAAGTCTATAATCATCAAAGTAAATTTCAATAATTATATGTAGTGAATTAATGATAATAATAATAGTAATAAATATTAAACTACAACATGAAAACTAAATCTTATCTAAGATTAATATACATCAAAATATGGAGGAGAATAACCTCCTGGTTAGGTTCGGCCAAAGCAAGAAAAAGGGGATTAAAATCCTACAAAAACTCTTACTATTAGAATCTAATCATATTCAAACTCTAAAACCCTTAGCTATGAATATAAACTAATTACCCTAAATAAATCTAAAAACCAATTTCTTTTTTTTGTTTTTGCTGCCGTCGAACTCAAGCCAAAAGCACCCCATCACAAAATCAATTTTTTTCAATCATCTTGTCAAGAAATTTTGGTGAGTATAATTTAATTTTCATTATTATTTTAAAGATCTTTTATATAAATTATGGTTAAGATCCTTATAGATTATATTCTATTTTTTTCAAGGAATCTAAGAAGAAGATCATCAATCTTGGGGTAAATCACTTGTCTTCTCTTTTCATATATATATATATAAGTATATCCTTTATTTAATAATCTTTATTATAAGTAACCTATGTTGATGAATATATATACTATGGCAAAATTTATAATAATGAATGAAAGGGTTTCTTTTAGGTTAAATCAAGAACTTAAAGTATAGATCATATTAATGTTAAAAGTTTACATATTTATTGTAGCATAATAATTAATGTAATTAAAGAAATTCAATTAAGAGGGCATGGAAATCATAATAACAGATTAATATAGGTGTTGGAAAGATTTGAAAGTTTATATATGAGTATTTAGTTGTAATAGTCTTTAAAACAGTAAGTGGAGTTATTTCAGAATCTGGACAGATTCGGTTTGTCAACTTTGAAAGGCCGTATCTTGGTCATGGAAGATGGTTAAGTCACGTTTTTGGTGTCTAAAATTAAGTTCAGGAAGTCTACTTTCCGTTGGAATTGGTTTCGTGTCAAAATATGAAGTTTAAGTTCGTCAAAAGAATTTTATGAGAAAACTGCGCAAATCTGAGTTTTCCGAACAGATTTCGGTCGACTTCAAATAGTCATATCTTGGTCAATTTTAAGAACTGGAAGTTTATTTTTTTCCAGAAACATTTTTAAGGTGTTAAGAGTTGATAGTAAAAAAATTGGATTTTTTTGAAGCTCCGAAGGTCTTTAACTTTTATAAAACTTTTATGTGCGCAAACAGTGAATTTTCTGACTAGTCTGTAAATATCGAATTTTTTAAAAATAGTTAGAGTACAAAATAAATTCCGTAAAAATTCATGTAAGTATCTAACACATAAAAGTTACAGTGGTAGAAATTTAAGGTCTTGGTTAGTTCGTTTGATCCAGAATAAAAATTGATAAAGTTACCAAAAATTTCAGTGAATATGAACTTGTATAAACCAATCATAAATCATTAAAACAAATACTCTATATTAAGTTATATGACTTGTAACTTAATAATACATAACAAATCAGGTTGGGAATATTTTTGAAAGTAGCCATATATGTATATCATCAAATACGGGTTACAATGGACGGTTATTGACCATGTCCATAATTGTAACTTGTTCTTGTATATGTGTTGTGTAGATTCTAGTGATCATTTTGGACTTTACACAACTACTTGCTTGTTGAGGTGAGTTTCGTGGCCCCTTTTTATTCTATTTCTTTGGGGGAAAATGATGCTCAAAACATTTTTCATTTCTTTACTAGCTGTGCCAAAACTAGTTTGTTTTATTGGACAAATACGTGTAATTATGAAATGTGTATGCTAGCTTGCTTGTGTGATTACAATGATGCAATAGATGTTTGTCGACATCTATTGAAGACAAATTAACGGCAATGGATAACAGTGATAACAATTAACCAACTTTATACTCTAGCTGGTAGTTTGTTGGTATTACAAAGTGTGATTGAGTTGTTGGAAAGCAGTGACGAGTTTGTGTTGTTGAAATACTATGATGGCATTGAGTTTTGGTATGCATACATGCTACTACATGTTTATATTTACACTATTGTCCATACTACTTATATAATGCGCAACAAATTCATTTGTATTACATTAAACCTACGAACTCACCAACGTTATGTTGACATTTTCGAGCATTCATTTTCAGGTAATAACAATGCTTAAGGAGAGTGAGCATATGGACTTTAGGAAGACCAATAAAGAGATCCTTCATGGATTCCTAGCTTTACATTTGAACAATTGAACTTTATTTGCTATTTGCTACATCTTTTGCTATTTGAGGCATGTTGCCTAGATCTATCCCGCTTGTGGGAATTACTTTTATTTGGATTTCATTTAGTATGACTCTATTATAAATTCCATGTGCTATGCTATATCTTTTCGTCATATCCTACGATTCCGCCTATGGTGGGGTGTGACATTATATGGGAACGTATGTATGTTGAAATGACCTATGTTGTTATGTTGACGTTTAAAATAAAAGTAGTTATGTGCATGAGTAGTGTGATGACTTTAACGATGTTGCTATGAAATGATTATGATATGTGTTGTTGATAATATCGTTGATATGCTTTAATGTTGATATGTGATGGCTTATATGTGGCACTTAAGTATGAAATGTCTAGTTCACTAGATACACGTAAGAAATGTTATGAGTTGTGCACGTTAGTGAGATTAAACGCTAAAGTAGACGTGTGATCAATTAGGTAATGAATATACCTAATGATAAAGTAAATGTGAAACGTGGGAAACCTTTTTAGCCTTAGTGTTAGTGCGTAAAATGTAAAGTAAAGATGAATAAGTGATTAGTTTAGGTGAAAGTGTAGCATAAGCTAATAAAGATAAGAAGTCTCGAGCATAAGTATAAAGTTGTGTTAAGCTTAACCCGTGCTAGTTGTAAAGCTAGTGCGTATGTGCTCGCTTGAGTGGCTCCTTGCGGCATAGTTACGTTGATCTAGTATTTCCGGGTGGAGTGACTAACCACCAATGTTAAAAGCTTGACGGGATACTATGGAAATGACATTGCCATTCCTAAAAGTTAAGACATGGGAAATCGTGCTAGTTGCAAAGCTAGTGCGTAATATGTAAGTTGTAAGAATAAGTTGATTATAAGAATATGTTGATAAAGATGTAAGACGCGAGAATAAGTTGATTAAGATAAGATGTAAAGATGTGATTCGTGAGAATAAGTTGATCAAGATAATAATAAGATATGTTGATAAGTATGATATATCGTTGGATAGGCACAATTAGGAGTAAATACTCTACATGTGCTATACGTATATGTGTGATATGTTTATGTGAGATATGTAAGACGTGACATGTTGATTAAGTTGTATGTATATGTGATATGATATGAAATGTGTTGGGATGTGGGAATAAGTAAAGATGTGATTATCTTACGATGTTTGTGGATGATATGTAATGTGATCATGTTTTGATATATAAAATACGAAGAAGTTTTATGAAAGTAAAATGAAGAACGCTTTGTTAAAATGTGTGTATCTTACTTAGCTAATTTATTAGCTAACACTTGCTTTTATGAATATGTTGTGTCTTCGGGATAAGCAGGTTTGAGCTAGTGAAAGGTTTAGCTCGTGAGATGGGTAGAAGAATAAAGAAGATAACATTAGTGTTCTTAATGCTTAGACTTTACCCTTAGCCTTATGCTTTGGCTACTTTATTTATGTTTTAAAATATTTGTAATAATGAATGGCATTTATGTTGGTGTAATGACTTGGATTTCATTTATATTGTTTTGATGATGCTATTAGTAACACCAAATTTTATGAAAGGTATCATCCGTTACGGATGGGGCAGTTTTTAAGTGATCTATTTCCGCTACGTTTAAACGCCGTTTGGCAAAGTTTTTGAAAATACAGGTTTTTAAATGACGGGTGTTACATTGGCTATAACTCATAATGAGTCATCGTTTACTAATACTACCAGCCAAGTGAGACTGCAGGTAACTCTATAGAAATCAAATTGTTTTCCCCTCTTTTGGTTAAAAGTCAACTTACCAAATTGGGTCTCCGTTTGTTTTTAAAAGTAATCCTGATTGATTTGAAACTGACCCCTTTTTTTGGTAACCTTAAACCTTTGATCTTTTCTTTTAAAACAATTTTATCAAAAATTAATACCTGATTTTGAACCTCTATATTTTTGGAAAATATTTTCCCCCCATTCTCGAGTTTTGCAATATATATATAACGATAGTCAGACAACAAACATCCATTGTAACGCCCCTAACTTTCTAAACAATACAAAATGATATCAAAGAACTAAAAGGACAAAATGGCGTTAATCTTATTCAAATCAAACTAAAGGCAACCTGACAAATCAAAATAAGTACTTCTAAAGCTCGAAATAAAACTCTAAAGCAAAAGAGTGCTAAGTCCACTTCTATCTACTCTCTTCTCTCTTTCCCAAAGCTCGCTTGATCACCTGCCGTATAAGAAAGAAAAAGGAATACGGCTGAGCAAAAAGCCCAGTGAACGGATATGACAAAAGTAGAAATATAATATGAAAAGCAGAGACGTAATTCAAAGACAAACTTATTACCTTAACAAACTTATTTCAAATCAAAGTACACATACATATGGTTTCACAAATACCTTACACATCAACAACTCAAAGTATACTATAAAACCAAGTCTCATAAAATAATGCACATAAGAGTCAAACAAAACTACTTATCAAAGGGTCGAACGCTTCGTATGACACTACGAAAACGCCTACCGTCAAAACAAAATATGCCTAGGACCGATCCATACGCCTTCTATCAAAATATAATATAATGAGCTCGAACCACTACCGGGTTATCAAAAGGAGACGCCGTAGATCAAATCAAATACACCGCTACGGCCGGTGCCACGTCATCGGTGTCACAATAACGCGCCCATGGGACCTCCATGGATAGGTTACTCTTATATGCATATCTTAAGAAACCGTTTTGACCGACTTATATATTTAAGTATATCGAATATGTTTTGAAGAGACATAATTAAATTTTAAGACTAATTAAAACATTTTAAATATTGACTTAAAACCACATCTCTGTCCACCCAACTCATACAAATTTCTAATGGGGTCATCAAAACTCATAATATGCGATTGTATCAAACTTTTCGGGTCAAGGAATATTCGAGGGACATATCATGAATCACAAATGCGACTGTATTAATCTTTCGGGACTAATTAATATGATTCATAATAGGCGACTGTATTATCTTTCGGCCAACGAATATTCAAGGGACATATTAGTGTACAAATCATCGCATCAAATGTAACACACCAAACCCACCTTTTTTGGGGCAGTTTTTGAATCAGGTTTCAAGAGATGGTTTTGACACAACTATCGATAACAAAATATTATGATTCCCCAATCTACAGTCATTAAGGCAACCTCGTTGGTACATCAAAATCAGGGATATCACAATAATTATACAAGGATAACAAACAAATAACTTTTCAAATAACACGTGATTTTCATAAAAATTACACATTTAATCAAAGAAAGTTTTGAGAAGAAATATTTTACCGAAACGATCCTAACACGATCTAGAATATCCGTACTATTATATATATATAACAAATAAAGTTTCTTCCACTCCCCAGTCTGTTGTCACTATTGTCAATGCTAGCATTCAAGGTACACATCCTGCAATCCCCAGCCCGCTCTAACTGGCGCACCTTTATCATCTGATGTCCTCCAGCCCGTGCTGCCATTGGAGGTAAATACGCGCAGGTCCAAATATCATAATTTACACTATAACTGTTACATTAAGTTTGTCGCGTCATAACTAATTAGTCCAAATTTCATTTAGTTTTGGAGTGTAATTTTCTTTCCTTGATAAATCTATACGGGGTGTTGTATAACGTATTTTGCTTGACTAATTAGTTATGTCCTCACATTTTTCAATGTTTCATCTTCGTTTCAGGGGGGAAAAATTCTTAAGGAGGTACTATGATGATAAACTCTAATTAGAATTTTTTGTTTTTAATATACGTTTTTTATATATTATTTATCAATAAAAAAAAAACTTATGTAAAGGTTTTTATTTGAAGAGTAAATCTATGTTCAATATATAATGGAAAACTATGGAATTAGGCCCATCTTCATATTTGTACACTGTTAATATTATCATACCAAAGAAGGTGATACAACTATAAAGGTGCTTTTCATTTTTCTTTGAATTCAATTTTATGGAGATGTTAAAACTTTCAATTCTTTGATGAAATATGCATGTATCGGTTGATTTCTCAAGCATGTTGCCCATCATATTGAGAAGTGACTATTGGCTATCGTTGCTGCATCAAATTAAGAATTTGTTGTTGTTTTAATCTTTTCATGTATCTATATGTGCAGAATTTTGCTATAGTTATTGGATATCGTGACATACATCTTTGCACAATATAATTTTCGTCGGGGTTGCTTTAAAATCGGGAAGAGTTCTGGGTTTTATGTGGCCTCGAATTTGTGTGGCTTCTCTCTATTTTTTTAGATCTCATTGCAGTATGTTTTCATTCCACATTTAACCCCCTTTCTTCTTTATATTCTGAAACTTTCAACAACAAGCAAAATTGGTTTGCTCCGGCAGGTTTCGTAATGGGTAAAAGCACCTGTTGCACATAATCTTAAAAGTTGGATTAACTCAAGAAATGATTTTCTTAGTGAATGAATTAATTTGGGAGGTATATGCATCAAAGATTTTTTAATGTTTGGATAAGTAGATTTGATTATATAGCTATCAAGTACTCAGTTTCATACAAAGGCGCCTATAGTTAGTGGCGTAGCCAGGATTTGCAGTCTGGGGTCGCCGAACAGTTTTAATGTTACTAACAAGTGTAAATATATACTACAAAATTAAAATTATAACAGACTGGGTTGCCAATTACCTTTAAACTAGAAAAATACATAAAAATAGTACTAGAAAAATAGAGTTTTATAGAAATTGTGGGGTTGCCATGGCCACCCTTGGTCACCACATAGCTCCGCCACTGCCTATAGTGTATTTTGATGCAGTCAGCCTCCTAAACCATTCTATGCAAAAAGTTATGTTAGTTTCGGTATTCTTGCTGATTATATTTGTAAATACCGTTTACATCTTAACAGGTGGAACGTGTAGATACAATAATTGTGCATGCAACCATTGTCATCGGAACCATCACTAGAGAAGAGAATGAAGTACATGTCGATGGATTGACGTAGTTTATTAAATTGTTGGGAATAAGACCTTGCAGGTAATAAGCTTCTCCCGTTCTCCATACATTTACTTTTTTTATGTAGATTTAGAGACAACAATACGTGTGTTTGGGCTGGGTTGATCCGCAAATATTTATGTACAATTCTTTTTTTCCATAACCGGCTAATATGTTAAGTATGACACATAACTTCATTGATACACTTATCTACATTTTTGAATGAATCAATTTAGAGATGCTGTATGTATTCAAAATACACATTTTGGAGTATTTCAAGTTTTCGACTCATTCTATTCTTAGTTTGATTGTTGGAGCCAAAATTGGGATATAAAGATCTATGAATCCTCATCGCAGTTGGAGCTGAATTTGGGAGTAGGAGGGACATCATATGCTGATTTTATGACCATGCTTTTAGTTGTCAAATTTTGTTTAAACATCAAATGAGTAGGAATATAAAGATGCATTTCTTTGAAGATGGTTGGTAGGGCAGCCCGTTTATGCTAATTACGGTTGTTTTGTGCTTATGTCTATCTTAAAAAAAAGTGTTCTTTATGCTAAATAGATGCCTTTAGTTAGCTTTTCATAAGCAACTGCGTCGTAGTATACAACGACAAACTTTTCATGAGAGAAGCACTTTTGGAAGCTAAAAAAGTTGCAGGTTTTTGGAATGAAAATTTATGACTATATATTTCAAAAGCAAGACCACCATGAAAAAGTGTCCGATTTAAATCGATAGCTTGGTATATGGTAGGCCTAAAATGATCAGTAGTAGAACTTGCAGAATGGGTGGGTTAGACAATTGGGCAAAACGGATCAGTTGACCCGACACTATTTGTCCATATTTTTTTATACTTCATTGACCCGTTCTATATTATATAGGTAATTTAGACATGCATGACCCATTTGACCCCTTCCACATTATATATAGTTTACATGTTTATTTTGTTGCACACACTTTTTACCCATTTGAGCCATTAAACAATTGTCCCGAATCAGCCCATTTGTAAGCGAACCGATTGGGATTATCACTTTTAGTTAAAATTTGATTTTATGGTAGAACTATAAAGTGTTCAACTTTTGAGATTTTAAATGTTCACTTGATATATTCTATAGGTTGTTTCCTGATGGTGATGGAGGAAATGGATTAGATAAACACCGTGCCCCTGTATACCCGTTCCACCCACACAGTGGTAAGAAGGGAGTTTTATCCGTAGAATGTGCATATATGATGCAACAGTTAAGGAGAAAAAAAAGAGAAGAAAACAAAGCTATAGTGCTATACCACCAAGTCCAACACTAGCTTCATGTCTTCCTGTCACACCCCATTGCAATTCAAAGTTCTTGAGCACCTTGATAATTGATGATATCAAGTTGGCTGAAGATCGTTTGAATGAACTCAACTTGATTTTTCAACGGATTCGTCGAAAGAAAGAGCACCTTGATCATCTCTACCTTAAGTCATAATATGTCATATCATATTATTCGTATATTTATTTAGAGTATTTATGTTTGGTGATCATCTATTATACCCTATCGGGCTTTAATTTAACTATGTTTTTTTACGGATTATTCCAAGTAATAAACTTTTGTGTTTCTTTTGTTTGATGTCAATATATCATGGTAATTTACGGATTAACACAAGTGTTTAGTTTGCAATCATCGTACACTTTTATGTTTCTTTTGTTTGATGTCAATATATCATGGTGATTTTACTGATTAACACAAGTGTTTGGTTTGCAATTATCGTCGTTGTCTCACCTCGCATGTTTTGTATTGTTATCACTGTTTAGCCGCCGCAACGCGCAGGCACCAGGCTAGTTTATATATATATATATAAACACCGTAATAATCAACTCCACTTAGGTGGGTTGGCCAAAGGTATCTTCTAAATTCACTATGTGGGCCCCAGAGGTGAGTTTTTCCCAAGGTCTCGGGTTCGAGTCTTGGGTTTCTCATCTCAAGATATTTTCCATGAGGAGGGGGTTGGAGGTCCAGCAAATCGCTGGTTAAAATTGTCTCCAACACGTCTGAATCGAAACTAACTTTACAAAAAATATATATATATAAACACCGTAATATATATATCATTATAAACACCGAAGTAGATATGTTAAAAGTCAATTAAATTATCAACAAATAATAATATGATAAATAAAGATGAAGAAAAAAACATATTAAAAAAAAAAGTCAATTAGATTATCAACAAATAATATAATGATAAATAAACATGAAGAAAAACTATGCATTAAAAAAATTAAAAAATTAGTTAAAATATCAACAAGACAACAAATTAATAGTAATCTTATAAATAAAGATGAAGGAAAAACGTTGTATTAACTTCTTTAATATTGTAATTGAATGTGAACAGTGATTAAGCTTGATTAAGATATATATATTTAACGTACGTAAAATTAAACAAAGTTAAAATTGGATGAGTTGGTTTAAGTTCCCTGATTTATTTGGTTTTACCCGAGTTCGAAACTTAGGCCAACTTTTTGTTTTTTTTTTTTCCGGTTTGATCATTATTTTAATTTCAATCTTTTAAAAGTTATGCTGGCAGAAAGATACAATAGATTAGTGGCATCAGTGATACGTGTTCATTTTTGAGAGACAGAAAGATTTTTATATTGAAAAATACTTTCCTTTGCTGCTTTTAATCGGCTGTGATCTCCAAGAGGAATTCCTTTTTAGGTTTCAAAATGCTTCTTCCGTCCAATTTTATTGATGAAAATAGAAGACAAAAAAAAGGACTTTATTGATGATAATGGTGTATTTCTAGGTTCCATTTTCCCTTCATCTTATGATGTTAATATAGATAGTAATTCATTTGGGATTTTCTTTGTTTCTTAAAATAATTGGTATATTTTTGTTGTTGGGTTTTGTGTAGATTGAAAAGGGCATGCCTACTGTTTGAGTAATTCTTTTTTTGGGTAAAGGGTTGATTTACCCCGGTGAATGTTGTTTGAGTAATTCTTGACAGGTAAGTTCCAAATCTCCAATTATCTTTTATATTTATCGTCATATTTGTTATGATATCTGAAGTTTTTGACTAGTCATTTTAATAAGAGGCCCATGATTTGTGCCTTGAAGGTGTTTGATGAAAGTCTTGAGATAATACAATTTTATCACAATCACGAAAAAAAATTGTCTCTTTATTTTTCATTAGTGAGACTAACTACTCTAATCTCTTCAATGTGCATTTAATTTCAGTACTAATTGCCTGCAGTAGTTTTATTATCGAAGAAGTCACTCATGTTAACAAAAAAATTATACTTGACTACAGGGAGGCCATAGAAAAGGCAAAGGAACCAGTGATCATAGCAGTTGCTGCAGTGAGGATCATCAGCTACTCAAGTAAGCTTGCAAATAAATTAACTAATAAAAACAAAAAATGGGAATTCTACAGGGAGGCCATAGAAAAGGCAAAGGAACCAGTGATCATAGCAGTTGCTGCAGTGAGGATCATCAGCTACTCAAGTAAGCTTGCAAATAAATTAACTAATAAAAACAAAAAATGGGAATTGACTACAGGGAGGCCATAGAAAAGGCAAAGGAACCAGTGATCATAGCAGTTGCTGCAGTGAGGATCATCAGCTACTCAAGTAAGCTTGCAAATAAATTAACTAATAAAAACAAAAAATGGGAATTCTAGCAGCAAAACATTCACACACACTAAAACCTCTGAATACATGTATGACTACAAAAACTTTAACTAATACATGAATGCAGGGTTCAATGCACTAATATAGTTAAGACACATTAGGAGAGTCCTATGGTGAATTTAAGTGCCTTAATATTTAACATGTTCAATCTACTAAAGGATTCATGGTTGTATAATACAAAATCGGAGTTCTGTTAGGTCCAGATTTAGTCCAGATTTACTGGACTCGCTCCAGACGCGACTACTGGAGCCTCACTGAAGATCTGTCCAGAAACGTGTTCTACTGGACCTACTCCAGACTTGGAATCTGGAGTCCCTCTGAAGATTTGTCCAGAAATAATGGAAGACCAGTGAGCAAATACTTGTATAGGAAATCTGGAGTATTCTCCAGATGAGCTCACTGGACTTCACCCCAGTCCAGATAAACTCTACTGAAGACATTCTGACTGAAGTCAAAGACTGAAGTCTGAAGAAAGAAGACTTAACAAATGGCGGAGTCCACTGGAAAGTCTTACCAGATCTGTACACTGGAGGATTGTCAGTGTTCTAGATCCTACAAGTCTGAACACTGATATCAAGGATTGACTTTTCCCTTTACACACTTTCCTAAGAACAATCCACTTGTTCTTTACCAAAGTATACGTGTGTAAAGGTGGTTGGATAAAAGGATACACTTGCATTTGATGTGACTTTATCCTTATTCCTTATCCAATACATTTAATGTTCTTGTCGGATCATTAAATGTATGCAACCATATTTGTACGGCACAAAATTCACTGGTGAATTTTGTTGCCTATAAATACAAAGTCATTTCCTTGACATAAATACTTTTAAGCATTCATTTTGCATTGAAGTGAATTTGTCCAAATACTCTCGATCTTAAACTGGGATACTTCACAACTTTAAGTATCTCGATCCTAAAGAGTTATTTGACAAATATAGATCATTTGTAACTCATAGGTTGTTAGGATACATACTTAATTGTATTATCTTGATTCCGCAACAACCTTGTGCTTTATTTAACATCATAAATAAAATACCAGTGAAAAATACATAATGTTCCACTTTATTTGTTTATTGCTTTAAGTCTTGTATTACTTTATTTATATACTTGCATTTATATTAAAGTAATAATAGTCCATTCTAGTGCTTATTAGACTTGTTGTATTTTGCACTTTCCTGGTTTAACCATCGAACTTAAGGGACTCACATTTGGTATCAGAGCAGAAGGCTAAACATTGCCTAGATCTGTTTCTTGATGGCTAACCAAGAAAATACACAAGGTTTTAGTCTTGGTCCCGATCCTAATGCAAATATTAATGATCAAAATGAACCACCAATTGTTAATAACACTAATCCACCTCCTCCTCCTACTCCTGCTTCTCCACACGTGCATGTGCACTACTCAAATAATCCTGTTCCTAAATTCAGTGGGAACAATGATGAATTTGGTACGTGGAAGGCTAGGATGGTTTTGCATGTCACTGGTATTGAGAGAAACATGATGAATTTGGTACGTGGAAGGCTAGGATGGTTTTGCATGTCACTGGTATTGAGAGAAACATGATGAAAATTTTAAACGAAGGTCCTTATGTACCAACATCACCTCTCAATCCCCTTCTTGATCCTTCTGGATCTAGAAGAGGAAGGGAAAAGAGGGAGGAACATTGGTCAGAAGAGGAGAGGAGATTGGTGAATCTAGACACCCTTCTCAAAAACATGATCCTCGGGGCCGTTCCAGAAACCCTAATTCCCACACTAGTTCTTTTTCCTAGTGCTAAAACCATGTGGGATGAACTTTTAAACCAACATGAAGGAGGAGATGACACCATTATCACCAGAAAGGTCTCCTTAAACAAGAGGTATGAGTCATTTTTTGCTCAACCTAACGAGTCTCTCACTGGTACTTACACCAGATTTATGAGTATCATAAACCAATTGAGAGGTCTTGGGGTTGAGAAGGACAAGGATATACTTCTGGAGAAATTTTGTGACATTCTACCCACCAAATGGTCTCACATGATCCTGGTCCTACGACAAGGAAAAACTCTGCACACACACACTCTCTCAACTCTTTATGGAGCTTTCAGGTACACTGAAGAAAATCAAGCTCAGAGAGTAGTGGCAGAACAAGATGCCTATAACCATGCCTCCAGTAGTCCTAATGTGGTTAGTCATACTGAACCACAAAGTACAGCACTGATATCTTCTGAGAATGTATTTTCTATGAAGAAGATGGTGTCTGAACTCATGGATTCTGGAGAGTCCAGTCAAGTCTCTCCAGACTGTTGTGATGAAACTGAAGATGATGACCTTATTGCAATGATTGCTAAAACGTTTAACCGTTTCAAAGCAAGAGCAAATAGGCCATCTGGACAATTTGCATCCAGTTCTTCCACTGACAAGACCAATTTGACATGCTTTAAGTGTGGCAAAAAGGGTCAATTCATGAAAGAGTGCAGGTCCAACCAGTTTGTATCCAAGCCTGGTCCATTCTCTTCAAATAATAACCTGATGATAGCTATAAAATGAAATATAAAAAGCTTAAGGCCCAAATTGCTCTCATGGCACAACAAATTGAAACCAATAATAAGTGCATGATCGCAACAACTGAAGAGAAGTGGGTTCCTTCTGATGAATCATCTGCTGATGAAGAAGAGGAAAGAGATTGTTGTTACATGGCTCTGGCAGACGATGAGCACCTGGTGAAGGAAGATGTCACATCTGGACGATGGGTGGACATTGTTATCAAGAAGGTTAGTGATTATGATTGTGCAACTGACCATGAACTAAAATTAGACATAGCTGAAGCTCTTAATTCTGATTTGATTTTTGTAGAAACTGTTAGATCTGATTGTGTAAATGGCCTAGAAATAGATTCTTCTGAAATAACTGCTTTAAAATCAAAGTTAAAGGAACTTCAAGACATTGAACTGGCATTTCAAGCCCAGGTTCTGGTAACTGAACAATTGATTCAAGAAAAACAAGATCTTGAGATCATTTTAGAGAAAGAAAAACTGGTAATAAAATCATGGCTAGAAACCAAAAAGCCATATGATGCTGTATTAAAACAATTTCCTGCTCAAAAACGTGCATACTTAGATGGAAATACTCATGTAGCATCATTAATACCAGTAATCAATCGATTACCAGAGGAGTTCAGGCCCACCACTGTCTATGATGAGCCTGTAACTCCCAAGACCAACTTTTACCCAGTTCAATCCCCAGAGGTCAAGACTGGAGCACTCCAGATGACTGCTCTAGTTAAAGAGGTCCATCGGAATAGACCTTTGCCTCAGACCAATCCCTTACCAAATCCTAGGACTGGAAAGGCTAAGGTATCATCTGAAGAAAATGTTTTGTCCAGGTTAGAGAGCCAGATTCAAATTCTGACTTGTCAATTACAAAGTTTTAATGCAAGATTAAACTTTATTGAGGGTACTTCATCTGGCCCTAGACAAAACACAAAACCTTTTGCTAAGAAAGACAAATTTATTTCTCCAATTGAGAAAATCAAAAAGGTTTTAAAACTATCAACCCCAGTGGTCTTTTCAACTAAGACCACTGTTGAAGAAAGTGAACTGAACCAGATTGCCCCAGGGACCTATAAGGGAGGGTCCAGTGAACCCATCAGTCGATGGGTTCCCAAATCTAACTGATCAATATCTGGTGTATGTGTAGGGCGATCGAAAGAATTATATCTAGTATCTTGACAGTGCAGCTGGCAGGACGATGACCAGATGTAAGACCCTACTGGAGGAGTTCACCATTTCTGATGGACCCTCCATTACTTTTG
Organism: Erigeron breviscapus; assembly: GCA_034093135.1. Lineage (NCBI taxonomy): Eukaryota > Viridiplantae > Streptophyta > Magnoliopsida > Asterales > Asteraceae > Erigeron > Erigeron breviscapus. The sequence goes on along the minus strand of CM067167.1, from coordinate 57,455,724 downwards.
GAAATGATGGTTGTGGAAAGACTGAGGGATATGGTGTTCTGAACAATGGACAAGTCAAGTTCACACGTGTTGCATTTGTGAATGGTTTGAAATATAACTTGATCAGTGTAAGCCAACTGTGTGATGATGGCTATCAAGTCTTATTCAATGTTGCTCAGGGTATCGTATTCAACAAGGACTGGAAGGTAGTGTTGATTGCTCCCAGAAAAGGGAATGTGTACGTGATGGATATGGAAAGCTCTCCTTCAGAGCAGTGTTTCTATACTCAAGCTGATGAAAACACAAACTGGTTATGGCACAAAAGGTTATCCCATTTAAATTTCAAGAACATTAATAAGTTGTCCAGAAAACAACTTGCAGATGGGATACCTTCAGTTTCCTTCAAAAAGGAAAGGCCATGTCCAGGATGTGAGATGGGTAAGCAAAAACGTACCAGTTTCAAGACCAGACAGAATTTCAGCATTTTTGAACCTCTTCATATGCTTCATATGGACCTCTTTGGTCCAGTGAACGTTCAGACTCGTGCTGGTAAAAGATACACCCTGGTGATCGTAGATGAATTCTCCAGATATTGTTGGGTGATCTTTCTGAGGTCTAAAAGTGAAGCTGCTGCTGAAATCATCAGTCTTATCAAGCAAATTGAGCTCAAGTACAGTCGAAAAGTGTGTCAGTTAAGAAGTGACAATGGAACAGAATTCCAGAATGCAACTCTGGAGTCATTCTGTACTGACACTGGCATCTCCCAGAATTTCTCATCAGCCCGCTCTCCAGAACAAAATGGAGTGGTGGAAAGGAAGAATCGAACGCTGATAGAAGCTGCCAGGAGTATGCTTGCTGAATCTGGACTGTCTACCAGTTTCTGGGCGGAAGCAATTGCAACTGCTTGCCACACCCAGAATCGATCAGTGTACATCAAAAGACACAAAAAGACAGCCTATGAAGTCTTAAGAAATAGAAAACCAAATATTGGTTATTTTCACGTTTTTGGATGTCCAGTTTACATCCTGAACGACTCCAGTCAGCTAGGCAAATTTGATGCCAAAGCTGATGAAGGGTATTTCTTAGGCTATTCAGCCATTCGCAAGGCCTTCAGAGTCTACAACAAGAGACTGGAGAAGGTCCATGAGTCAATTCATGTCATATTTGAGAATCAAATGTTGCAATCAACAAGAAGCCAGCCCTTGACACTCCCCCAGTAACTCCAATTGTCTTTTGTGAATCTGATCCTATAAACGACAAAAATGAAGATTCAGAAGACACAGTTTCCAGTCATCCTGATCTGGAACCTGTTCAGAAACTCTCCAGTAGTACTCCATTCTATCCCTCTATTATTTTCAAACTACCCTCTGAAATTAATATTGGTTCAGATGTGCGTACTGCTCCCCCAGTATCAGTGTCAGTTGAGAATAGACCAGAAATGTCTTCTTATGAAGAATTCCAAACTGAACCAGTACTCCAGGAAATGCCTTCAAATGAAGAATTTCATGATGCAAATCATGATTTAAATGACTCAGATGAAGATACTGAAGTAGTCTGGCAAGATCCTCCTCCAGAAGCAACTCCAGAGGAGACTCAACTGAATTCTTGCACTGATATTATTGTCAGTAACAATCCTGGTCAGTACTCCAGATGGACAAAAGCTCATCCTATTGATCAGATCATAGGTGACTCCAGTAGAGGAGTTCAGACCAGAAGAGCCTCCAGTAATCAATGCTTATACGTTAGTTTTCTATCTTTGATGGAACCAAAGAAGATTGACGAGGCTATGGAAGATCCAAGCTGGGTGACTGCTATGCAAGAAGAGCTTCACCAGTTTGAAAGGAACAAGGTCTGGTATCTGGTTCCTTTCCCAGTTGGAAAGAAAGAACCAATTGGAACAAGATGGGTCTTCAGAAACAAAGTAGATGAAGATGGCCACGTTATCAGAAATAAGGCTAGACTGGTAGCACAAGGCTACTGCCAGTCAGATGTCGACTTTGATGAATCATTTGCTCCAGTGGCTAGACTTGAAGCGATCAGAATATTCTTAGCATTCGCTGCTAATCATCAGTTCAAGGTCTACCAGATGGATGTAAAGAGTGCTTTCTTGAATGGAAAGCTTGAAGAAGAAGTTTACGTCAGACAACCTCCAGGTTTCGTTGATGAAAAGCATCCACATTGGGTATATCGTCTGGACAAAGCGCTATATGGCCTCAGACAAGCCCCACGTGCCTGGTATGATACTCTGACTAAATATTTGTTGAAAAATGGTTTTAAACGAGGTGCAATTGACAATACCTTATTCATTCTTCATGAGAAAGGTAATCTGTTAATGGTACAAATTTATGTTGATGATATCATTTTTGGGTCTACTGATGAAAACATGTGCAAGAAATTTTCAAAAATCATGTCCACTGAATATGAAATGAGTCTGATGGGTGAATTAACATATTTTCTTGGACTCCAGATTAAACAAAACAAAGATGGCATTTTTATTAATCAGGAGAAATATGTTAGAGATCTTTTAAAGAAATATGATATGAACTCTTCACCATCTAAACCAACTCCAATTTCTGCACCACTGACACTGGACTCCGATCCAGATGGTAAACAGTGAACACCACTGTCTATAGAGGCATGGTTGGTTCACTGATGTATTTAACTGCCAGTAGACCAGATATTATGTTTTCAACATGTTTATGTGCCAGATATCAGTCTAATCCAAAGGAATCTCATATGCTTGCTGTAAAGCGCATACTGAAGTACCTTAAAGGTGTCCCCAGTCTAGGTCTTTGGTACCCCAAAGGCTCAGGCATGGATCTAATGGGTTATTCAGATTCAGATCATGCAGGTTGTAAGATAGATAGGAAATCCACAACTGGTGGATGTCATTTCCTAGGTGGCAAACTGGTCAGCTGGACCAGTAAGAAGCAAACTTCAGTTTCATTGTCCACTGCTGAAGCTGAATACGTGTCTGCAGCCAGTTGTTGTGCTCAGATACTCTGGATGAAGAACCAGTTGCTTGATTATGGTATTAAATATTCAAAGACTCCAATCTTTTGTGATAATACCAGTGCCATCGCCATCTAAACCAACTCCAATTTCTGCACCACTGACACTGGACTCCGATCCAGATGGTAAACAGTGAACACCACTGTCTATAGAGGCATGGTTGGTTCACTGATGTATTTAACTGCCAGTAGACCAGATATTATGTTTTCAACATGTTTATGTGCCAGATATCAGTCTAATCCAAAGGAATCTCATATGCTTGCTGTAAAGCGCATACTGAAGTACCTTAAAGGTGTCCCCAGTCTAGGTCTTTGGTACCCCAAAGGCTCAGGCATGGATCTAATGGGTTATTCAGATTCAGATCATGCAGGTTGTAAGATAGATAGGAAATCCACAACTGGTGGATGTCATTTCCTAGGTGGCAAACTGGTCAGCTGGACCAGTAAGAAGCAAACTTCAGTTTCATTGTCCACTGCTGAAGCTGAATACGTGTCTGCAGCCAGTTGTTGTGCTCAGATACTCTGGATGAAGAACCAGTTGCTTGATTATGGTATTAAATATTCAAAGACTCCAATCTTTTGACAATACCTTATTTATTCTTCATGAAAAAGGTAATCTGTTAATGGTACAAATTTATGTTGATGATATCATTTTTGGGTCTACTGATGAAAACATGTGCAAGAAATTTTCAAAAATCATGTCCACTGAATATGAAATGAGTCTGATGGGTGAATTAACATATTTTCTTGGACTCCAGATTAAACAAAACAAAGATGGCATTTTTATTAATCAGGAGAAATATGTTAGAGATCTTTTAAAGAAATATGATATGAACTCTTCACCATCTAAACCAACTCCAATTTCTGCACCACTGACACTGGACTCCGATCCAGATGGTAAACAGTGAACACCACTGTCTATAGAGGCATGGTTGGTTCACTGATGTATTTAACTGCCAGTAGACCAGATATTATGTTTTCAACATGTTTATGTGCCAGATATCAGTCTAATCCAAAGGAATCTCATATGCTTGCTGTAAAGCGCATACTGAAGTACCTTAAAGGTGTCCCCAGTCTAGGTCTTTGGTACCCCAAAGGCTCAGGCATGGATCTAATGGGTTATTCAGATTCAGATCATGCAGGTTGTAAGATAGATAGGAAATCCACAACTGGTGGATGTCATTTCCTAGGTGGCAAACTGGTCAGCTGGACCAGTAAGAAGCAAACTTCAGTTTCATTGTCCACTGCTGAAGCTGAATACGTGTCTGCAGCCAGTTGTTGTGCTCAGATACTCTGGATGAAGAACCAGTTGCTTGATTATGGTATTAAATATTCAAAGACTCCAATCTTTTGTGATAATACCAGTGCCATCGCTATCTCAAACAATCCTGTCATGCACTCCAAAACGAAGCACATTGATCTAAGGTATCACTTCATTCGTGATCATATTATGAAAAACAACATTGAACTCCATTTTATTCCCACTGACAAACAACTCGCTGACATTTTTACCAAACCTCTGGATGTCAAAACTTTTGAGTATCTTGTTGGTGAGTTGGGAATGTTAAATCCTTAAATCTGGTGACTGCTCAGATATTGAACGCCTATGTGTACTATCTTTGCATTATTAGATTTCTGGAACAACATTCCAGGGAAGACTTGAAAAATATTTTTCTATTAAAAGTGTTTTAAGTTCAGGGGGAATTTATTTTCTCACTGGACAAATTCTTCAGAAAATATTACTGGTGCTTTGTAAATGTGTCCCTCTCACTGGTAACTAGACAGGTTGAAGTGCGTGTTTGAGTTGACTTATGTCTTCTTGTAAATGTGTCCCTCTCACTGGTAACTAGACAGGTTGAAGTGCGTGTTTGAGTTGACTTATGTCTTCTTGTAAATGTGTCCCTCTCACTGGTAACTAGACAGGTTGAAGTGCGTGTTTGAGTTGACTTATGTCTTCTTGTAAATGTGTCCCTCTCACTGGTAACTAGACAGGTTGAAGTGCGTGTTTGAGTTGACTTATGTCTTCTTGTAAATGTGTCCCTCTCACTGGTAACTAGACAGGTTGAAGTGCGTGTTTGAGTTGACTTATGTCTTCTTGTAAATGTGTCCCTCTCACTGGTAACTAGACAGGTTGAAGTGCGTGTTTGAGTTGACTTATGTCTTCTTGTAAATGTGTCCCTCTCACTGGTAACTAGACAGGTTGAAGTGCGTGTTTGAGTTGACTTATGTCTTCTTGTAAATGTGTCCCTCTCATTTTTCTGTATTAGTTGATGTGCAAGTTTGAAGTTACCAGTCTTTCAAAAATGGTTTTCACTGGTACTTTACTGGAGTGTCCCTCCAGTGTACCATCAGTACATGTTCACTGGACTAATCCACCAGTGATACTGGAGTGTCCAGTCAACCTCCAGATGCACTGAACTATGTCATAATATTTTCTAAATACTTGGTCTTTGTGTGTGCCACGTAAGCAAACCTTTTTGAAGATATTTTAATCCTACGTGGCATGTAAATTTTTCAACGCAATGATGGTCTTTTTACTTTGGGAAAACAAAAAGTACAAGTTGTTACTGTTTGTGGGCTGTAAACCGTCATGCATTTATGTGTCATGTGATGTAATTAATGCGGATCTCTGAACCCGATCAAAAATGTTATTTGATAATTTCAAATAAACCGTTTGAGTTCCACATTCCTTCTCCTATATATACCCACTTTCAATTTCAATTGCATTTACTTCGAACATATTTACTCCCAAATCTTTCAAATTCCTTCATTAACTTCCTTCATTCAATTTTCCAATCATATTTATCTCTCTTATTTACTCTATTTTCATTCATTCTTTCATCAAATCTTCATCATAACCTATATATTCAATTTCATTTTCATCTATTCCTTATAAATGGCACCTAGACAATCAAGAACTAAAAATCTGCTTGCCAATGAATACATTCCTTCGGAAAATGTTGCTAGGGCACCTCATATCAATCTTGAGGCAAGTGCCATAAGAATCAATATGAATAACTGGATGGCAAGACTCTCTCTGTCCAGTGTTCATGATGCCCAATCGATTATTGGGAGATTAAACTCGTTCTTTCTCTCTTGCCCATTATATGGTCCATTAACATTGAATCCAGGAAGGATGTATCACGAGTACCTATGTGAATTCTGGTACTCTGCTCAATATGACGATGAAACTTCATCGATCAATTATACTCTCAAGGGAGGTACCAGATCACTTGGTTTCACTGCAAGTCTGCTCAGGTCTGTTCTACAGTTAAACTATTTTGACCAGAATGAGCTGCCTATTGAGCTTCCCACTGGTATCAATACAAGGGAAGTATGCAGATTAATGGGGCATACAGATATATTGGATGAGCATGGCCAGCTATCCAGAAAGGGGACTATCTACATGAGCAAGCTGTCAGACTCATGGAGATATTTCTTCACACATATTGTTGAGTGTCTAGGAGGCAGTTCTGGAGGGTTAGACCAGATCAATCAAACCCACCTCCAGATTGCCTACTGCTTGTGGTTTGGGCTTAGGGTGGACTTTGCCCAGATTCTTTTTGATGACTTGGTTGAGCGACTTAGGGTGAAAGGAAGAAAACCGTTCGTTCCTTATATTCGTTTCCTTTCCCTAATGTTTAAAAATGCTCTTGGAGACCAGTATTATATGGATACTACTCACTTTTCTGTGAGTGAGTATATGAGAGATTTGGTCAATCTCAGGTCTCCAATGGATGAGGTAGATATTCCTCAGTCCATGCTTTCCTTGTAAAGGGAAGAAGTTGAAATGGCTCCAGTTGAAGGACCATCTGGTGATGATGTACAGATAATAGAGGCTGTACAGCCCATAAGACAAGTTGCTCCAGAAGGTCAAGGTCAAGAAGTTGTTGAACCTTCCAGACGACCTAGAACTAATAGGCGTTTGATGAGAGTAGGACTCCAGGTGAATCCAGCAAGACATCCTGGTGATGTTATGAATCTGGATGGGTCACCAATTTTTGAATCTGAAGAGGTTGTTGGGCAGGAAACTGATGAACAAGCTGAAAATATTGCCCAGATTGTAGAACAGGTTGTTGAGAAAGTTGTTGAAGATGTTCAGACTGATGAACATATTTCTGGTGAGCAAGAGGCTCCAATTGACTTAAATGTTGAGGCTGGTGAACAGGTAAATGTAGAGACTGGTGAACAGTCTGGTGAACAGACAGTTGGGATTGCTCAAGAATGGGATGATGTTGACTCCCCAATGTCTGAAGGTTTTGATGTTAACTTGAATTTTCTGGGTGAAGATGTACAAGAAGAAGAAAATCTACCAGAAATGCCAACACCTACACCAGAAATACCACCACCAGAAATGCCTACACCTCACCAGAAATGCCAACACCTACACCAGAAATGCCAACACCTCACCAGAAATGCCAACACCTACACCAGAAATGCCAACACCTACACCAGAAATGCCAACACCTCACCAGAAATGCCAACACCTACACCAGAAATGCCATACACCAGAAAGAACACCATCACCAGAAATGCCAACATCTACCAGAAATGCCAACACCTACACCAGAAATGCCACCACCACAATCAAACATGCCACCACCACCACCACCTTCAATTCCAGAAAACACCCAATACTTAACTCCAGCAACCACTCAACCTTCACAATCTCAACCTCCACCTCGTGCGCTGGAGTCACCAGTTGCAATGTCTGAAGCTGCAACTGAAGAGGACTGGGCACACGTTCCTCTAATGACCAGATTACCCTCAACTCTTGAACCTCCCACTGGTCTCTCCACTTCTTCTTCTGCCGAGGTCCAAGGCCTTTTAAGTAAGGTGGCGGACCTGGAGAGATCACTCCAGACTTCATCTCAGGTTATTTCTGACTTCAAATCATTATTATCAAATAACCTGGCATCTGAGATGAATGTCTTTGCTGGAAATGAGAAGCTGGTTTATGAGAAGCTTGATGAACTGGTACTGGCCACAAACAATAACACTGAAAAGATCAAGGTGGCAGTCCAGGGCTTAGAGTCAAGGTTGGTTACTTCTGTTCAGACTGCAGTCACTGGCGAACTGGCAAGTCTGAAAGAAGATGTTCAGAATTTGGTCTTCAGGGTCAGTTCTCTGGAGAGTAGACCCACACTGGAACAGGGTGCAGTTGTTAGCACTATAAGTGATGAATGTACAAGGAAGTTCAGAAACAATATGTTGAAAGAATTATGTGAAGAAGTTTCTGGTACTGTTCTTCGTAGCATTTATGATGGGGTGTTACCCCAAGTAGAAAAGTTACTGGATGAGAAGTTGCCAAAACACTTGCCTAAAGCTGTTGAAAATGTTCAGAAGGAAGTGCAGGCACTCAAGAAAGTTGTGTCTGAAACAACTCCAGTAGAAGGTATAACTTTTGGTCCACTAGACAGACTCATGCTTGAACAATTGTGGAATGATCTCAAGTCAAAAACTGGAGATCGTTCCAAGGGGGAAAGGTCGTCTGGTGACCAAACTGAAAGACAAAGAGCATATGGCACTGAAGCCGGGCTCCTAACTGAAGAAGCTACTGGTACTGAAGCCAGTGAGCCCCAGTTTGAGACCTTCCCAGATATTCCAACTACACTGAAGGCTGTTAAAGGAAAAGAAAAAGTGGTATCTGGTGAAGAGGAAGAGCATACTGAAGATGCTGATGATGAAACTTCCAGGAAGTTAGAGCAAGAATGCATAATGATAGAGATTTTCAAAAGAAATCAAAAGGATGAACTGCTGGCCCATCAAAGGGAGATGGCAACAATGGGGACTCTGGACTCTTACAATGCTGGAAGGTTAGGCATTAACATTGAAGTTTATAAAAAGATGAAAGATGACCCCAGAGTTCATCAATGCCTAAATGCATTAGATGATGTTCATGTACGCTCATTCTACGCTAAAGAAGAACAGGTATATGATTCAATTATTTATGGCGTGAGTGTACCAGAACTCATCAGACAAAGAAAGGATGAACTGGTAAGTCTCCAGAAAAAGATAAGAAAGAATGTTGGTGCTCTGGAGATAGAGTACAGAAAGAGACTTACTGGTTTACCAAAGTTGACTGCCAGACAAATCAAAGCAATCAAAGATACTGATGTAAGTACTTTCATTCCCCTGGACACTTCTCGAAAAATAAATCGTCAAGAACTCCAATCTGCTGTAGAGCAAAGGAGAGTGTCCAAGGATACTGAAGTTTTGATCCAGCAAGCCAAGCTGAAAGAAAAATACAATGAAATGTTGAACTTCAGGGCTGATGCTAGAAGGATCACTGGTGCTGAAATCAAGTTGGCTGAAGATCATGAAGGCATGTCAAAGTTTGAAGTAAAGTTGACCAGGGAGGGTAACTTTACTGACGAAAGGAGAAGTACTTCAGTCCAAGCATTTGGATGGAGTGAACTGAAGGAAATCGCTTTAACGTTCAGGGGGAAGACAAATGTGTCGACTGATGTTAAAGCATTTCTTAAAAGGATTGAGAAGGTATGGAGAAGAAAGCAACAAATGGAAGTTGCAATGGGCTTAAGAACATCAGAATAAATACCATCTTCTCCATCACCAAAGAGAAAGGCTACTGAAGATGCTCCAGGAAGGACATCGAAAAGAAGGGCCTGACTCTTATTGTTTACTTATTGTAAATTATTGTCTTATGAAAATTGTATACTATTTATCAGTTGATGAATGTAATAATAGTTGCAATTTTTTTATTTTTATAAGTAAATGATCAGATTTAGTCTAAGCTAGAACTTAATTGATGAAACTGAAAACACTCATGATCTATAAAGTGTTTTCCAGTAACTTAGATTTTTTAGACAAATCGAAACTTGTGTTTTTCAAGCTTACAAAATGTATAGATTCAAGCTTGAAAACACTTGCATTATTTCTAAACAAATAGGGGGAATTTGTTAGGTCCAGATTTAGTCCAGATTTACTGGACTCGCTCCAAACGCGACTACTGGAGCCTCACTGAAGATCTGTCCAGAAACGTGTTCTACTGGACCTACTCCAGACTTGGAATCTGGAGTCCTTCTGAAGATTTGTCCAGAAATAATGGAAGACCAGTGAGCAAATACTCGTATAGGAAATCTGGAGTATTCTCCAGATGAGCTCACTGGACTTCACCCCAGTCCAGATCAACTCTACTGAAGACATTCTGACTGAAGTCTGAAGAAAGAAGACTTAACAAATGGCGGAGTCCACTGGAAAGTCTTACCAGATCTGTACACTGGAGGATTGTCAGTGTTCTAGATCCTACAAGTCTGAACACTGATATCAAGGATTGACTTTTCCCTTTACACACTTTCCTAAGAACAATCCACTTGTTCTTTACCAAAGTATACGTGTGTAAAGGTGGTTGGATAAAAGGATACACTTGCATTTGATGTGACTTTATCCTTATTCCTTATCCAATACATTTAATGCTCTTGTCGGATCATTAAATGTATGCAACCATATTTGTACGGCACAAAAATCACTGGTGAATTTTGTTTCCTATAAATACAAAGTCATTTCCTTCACATAAATACTTTTAAGCATTCATTTTGCATTGAAGTGAATTTGTCCAAATACTCTCGATCTTAAACTGGGATACTTCACAACTTTAAGTATCTCGATCCTAAAGAGTTATTTGACAAATATAGATCATTTGTAACTCATAGGTTGTTAGGATACATACTTAATTGTATTATCTTGATTCCGCAACAACCTTGTGTTTTATTTAACATCATAAATAAAATACCCATGAAAAATACATAATGTTCCACTTTATTTGTTTATTGCTTTAAGTCTTGTATTACTTTATTTATATACTTGCATTTATATTAAAGTAATACTAGTCCATTCTAGTGCTTATTAGACTTGTTGTATTTTGCACTTTCCTGGTTTAACCATCGAACTTAAGGGACTCACAAGTTCTTACATATAAATGAACTACTCTGTTTTTTAAGATTCACGAGTGACCTAACATGAAACGGGTTCGGTCGGGCTACCTGTAAACATAACCTCAACGCACTTTTAGAATTTTGGTAAATTATTAATGTATTAAATAACCAATGTGGCGATAGCTCAGTTGTAACCGTCACCCATGATGCTTGGGGCCCACAAGGGAAGTCTTAAATGACGAGGATTTGATCCTCACGGATGCCCATATCATGTGGGAATTAAGTGGAGGTATTTCACCGGCACCCAAAGCCTTACGGGGTGGTATAGGTGGGTATCCAAGCTAAGGGATACCGGGCAGGGTCCCTTGCTTCATCCAAACAAATAGGCCCATGGTTGGCATTTGAACCCCAAACCTGAAACACTAGGCTATTATGTATGGCTTGGTCTCTTTTTTTAGAGCTGCCTTTTCAATGGTCTTATGTAACAATATAATGATGCTTTGGTAGTTCTAATTTTGGGGGAGGTTATTTAATTGAATATGCCATGTTTGCTTTAAAAACATATTTGTCTATTTGGTGACTTTAATAAATTGTATTATAGTTCAAGTTACTCTTTTGTAGGACTCTGTTAGTGATGCGTTATGGTGGCATTCACAAATAGTAAGTTTGCCAGCATGTTGCCTGTATATCAATCATTACTTTTTTCGCTTTTCTTCTACAAGTGGTTTTGGAACTGAATCTTTATTTCTTTATTGTTTGTGTGCAGCTCCCATGTCATTGCATCTGTTTAAGCCTGAATGGCAAGTCCCATCTTTGATCAGGGTACGAGTTAATATATCAAACGCCACTTCCAAAAGGAGATTAAATGTTTTAAATGCATCACATAGTAGAGAATTATCATGGTTAGATTAGATTTTTCAGGAAAATGATATTTCATTGGTCTAAAGGTTCTCGGATACAAGCTGAAGCGAATGCTAAAGCTGCTATAAAGATATTACACGAGGAGATACGTGATATGGGAAGTGCAGTGTTGTGGCAAGAATGGAACGAGGAGAGGTGAAAGGATGAGCAAGGGAAACTAAGAGTACCGGCTGTGTTATCTTACGATTCAATTAAGACAACCCTGCCATTTATCTTAATTTTGTGGATCAACTTAAAGAAATAGTCGTTGTTGGATTCATGATGGCAAGTCACCTATTACTGTAGAATTGTAGATGGATGAAAGTTCATTACATTATTTTCCTTATGAGTTTTATAATATTACTTTCAAATCTACACGCCTTTGTAAGTTTGATGGTAAAAGGTTAGTGACAACTGATAAAGGCAAATGCAGCAACCGCACATTCAATACTTCGTAATTCCACTACTAGAAAAACAGCTATTTATGACCCGCAATGCGCGTCATAAATGGCTCAGATGACGCGCAAATGCGCGTCAAAAGGATATTTATGACCCGCAATGCGCGTCATAAATGGCTCAGATGACGCGCAAATGCGCGTCAAGGAAGGACCGGGTCATAAATTTTCATGACCCGCATTTGGGCGTCATCCGTCTATGACGCGCACTTATGACACGCATTTATGACCCTTTTTTATGACGTGCGTTTTTGCGCGTCATAACCTATTTTTTTATTAAAAAAAATAATTTTTTTCAGTTCCTAATTTTCTATTAAATGAGAATTAAAAACCTGATAATACAAAATTAAAAACACAAATATCAAAATAACGCATTTCATATATATATATCAAAACAATGAGGTTTTTAAATCTGATATGTATATGCAAAACTGTACATATACTTGTCATGAATATAAAATGTGCACGGCACCACAGCGGCACGAATCTTGACTAGAACTTTTGATTTTCCCATTACTTTGACAACTTCACCAACATAGGATCCAGGTTCCTGAAGCAGGTGCAACTCTTCCTTAAGCATCCTTACTGCATGTACGCAAGACATTAAGAGATAACATTACCAACAAACCCAATCTTATAAAAATAACGTATAAGATATCACACAAGGACAATATTGAGGATCAGAATAAGAACATTCACGTTATGCCCATTAGTTGAATATAATCATGTTTTGACCACTATATTAGGTAACTAAACAAATAAAGTACATAAAGTAGTTATCATACTGAACTTCATAAACACCTGTAAAGATAATCCATATTCAAATAAAAATAGCATTTCACAGAACTTAATTGCACTAAAAGTAACAAGGTATCGTTAAGCAACAAAGTCCAGAACATGGCCATGATGAGGACCAGGACCCTGCCCTTGAACAACTACCTCGCAGTCAAGCTATGGAAACATTTAAGAGGTGTGCCAATTGTGTAACTATTGCCCAAAAGCAAGTAAATTACCTAGTTACTCATGTCTATAGGCATAGGCACGTCATAGACATAGGATTCAGCCACATTCTTTTTGTCTTTGGTTTCTTCCATAACCTGGTCTTGTAAGGCCATTTCAAGCTATAAAAATGTATCAGATTATAGAACTAAAGTGGAAGAAAGAAGCTTCAATTGGTCGTCACAGTATTAACGTAAAAATGATGAGAAAATGTGATAATCATCTAAGTCGAACGGTACCTCACCATTTTATTAAAACCGATAAAAAGTTACAGCTTTAAACCTTCAGAATGGACATGCCCATCTTAAAACATTCAACCTCTCAACTATACTCCTATATTATACATCACTTTCTAACTATACCAAACTCTAACCTTATAACAAGTTAACAACTAATCAATACAAGTCGCATCATATGAAATTCACAGAAAACAATAAGCTAATCCATCCGTAAGTCCAATTCAGCCTGTTGCATATACCAGCTTACTTGCACAATGACAATATGCACCTAAACACTCGGCACAAAAACACATTTGCTAATTCAATAAGAGAATATAATCATGTTTTGACCACTATATTAGGTAACTAAACAAATAAAGTACATAAAGTAGTTATCATACTGAACTTCATAAACACCTGTAAAGATAATCCATATTCAAATAAAAATAGCATTTCACAGAACTTAATTGCACTAAAAGTAACAAGGTATCGTTAAGCAACAAAGTCCAGAACATGGCCATGATGAGGACCAGGACCCTGCCCTTGAACAACTACCTCGCAGTCAAGCTATGGAAACATTTAAGAGGTGTGCCAATTGTGTAACTATTGCCCAAAAGCAAGTAAATTACCTAGTTACTCATGTCTATAGGCATAGGCACGTCATAGACATAGGATTCAGCCACATTCTTTTTGTCTTTGGTTTCTTCCATAACCTGGTCTTGTAAGGCCATTTCAAGCTATAAAAATGTATCAGATTATAGAACTAAAGTGGAAGAAAGAAGCTTCAATTGGTCGTCACAGTATTAACGTAAAAATGATGAGAAAATGTGATAATCATCTAAGTCGAACGGTACCTCACCATTTTATTAAAACCGATAAAAAGTTACAGCTTTAAACCTTCAGAATGGACATGCCCATCTTAAAACATTCAACCTCTCAACTATACTCCTATATTATACATCACTTTCTAACTATACCAAACTCTAACCTTATAACAAGTTAACAACTAATCAATACAAGTCGCATCATATGAAATTCACAGAAAACAATAAGCTAATCCATCCGTAAGTCCAATTCAGCCTGTTGCATATACCAGCTTACTTGCACAATGACAATATGCACCTAAACACTCGGCACAAAAACACATTTGCTAATTCAATAAGAGAATATAATCATGTTTTGACCACTATATTAGGTAACCAAACACCCTTAATCTTTTATGTAACCGAAAGCAAATTCAGTTTACACAAACCGATCCGAAATCCGAATTCGAATTCGCTATGGTTTCAATTTGAAACTGAAAATTAAACTTCGGGTAAAACAAAACCAAAATCCAAAAATTAAACTTGGTTAGGTTTCAATATGATAAGCCAAATATTGATCACCCCTTATATAAAACATAATTAAATTGTATTGTTGCTTATTTTCTGGTTTCAGCCATAGAATTGACACCTAAATACCTTCTTTCATATATAATCAACCAAAAACATACACTTTAATTAATATGTAATATTTTAATTTATTAATTAGGGTTTTGTTTATATATTAATTAAGAGAAAAAAAAGGAAAAGAATACCTTGGGAGTTCAATTGATTACGCTGGGCTTCAAGGCGATTAAGATTATGGGTCTTGTTGCGAAGTTGAACTGCATCCTTGTTGTTGTTTGTTTTTTGAATCTGATGATTGATTCATTGCTGCTGCTACTTATTCCTCTGTGTGTAGAATCATCTTCAGTAAATAAAAAAAAACATTCAAATTCAAATAACATAATTTTATCATACAACTTAAATAAGTCAGATTAAAACATATGATATATATATATATATATATATATATAAATCATACAACTTAAATAATTCAGATTAAAACATATGATATATATATGTATGTATCTATATAAGAACCGTCATCGAGGGGAATGATTTCTAAACAACTATCAAACAAACTATCAAGAATAATGAAACCCTAGTTATTTTCAATTGAATTAGCACAGATCTATAACTTCTCATCATCAGATCTATGTAATCGAAAATTGAAAGATTT
Organism: Erigeron breviscapus; assembly: GCA_034093135.1. Classification (NCBI taxonomy): domain Eukaryota; kingdom Viridiplantae; phylum Streptophyta; class Magnoliopsida; order Asterales; family Asteraceae; genus Erigeron; species Erigeron breviscapus. The sequence goes on along the minus strand of CM067167.1, from coordinate 57,440,224 downwards.
TGACTATAACACGAACGATTTTGGGGCTTCAATTTTGTGTAGACGATGTCGTTCGATTTTGGGGCTTCGATTTTGGAGCTCTCTTCGATAGATTTTGGGGTTTTGGGGTTCGTTCGTTCTGGAGAAAAAAAGGATAGGGTTTTTTTTAGGGGTTTTTTTAGCTTTATATATGGGGAACAAAGATGACACTGTAGCCCGTGTTACCCTACCTTTTTTTATGACACTAAAAAATGCGTGTCATAAACCCTTTAGATTTTACAAATTATGACAGTATTTTTATGACTTCTCACTTTGCGCGTCATCTATTAGCGTGGGTCATAAAAAGCGGGTCAAGGATAGCCCTGATTCTAGTAGTGTTCACTTACCATTACGGATTTCACCTTCTTCTATATTACTGTACATTTTGTTTGATGCACCGATGCCGCCCATCGGGCGGCACACGAACCTTCTAGTTAAAAATATTAAAGTTCAATTAAATTATCAACAAATAAAATAATGATAGATAAAAATGAGGGAAAAAAATGCTTAATTGCTTGGTGTTTGCCTACGTGAAATGGAAAGGATAAATAAAACTGTATGTTAGTAACTAACATAAGTACACGAGTAATGTCGGCATATCACATTAATGAGTAAAGCTCCAATTCTTCAAATACCCAATCACTCAAAATCTGAAGACCCGCTCGACCCGCTGAAGACTAATAATAAAGTTAGATGTCATAAGTGAGACCCGCTTGTATATGTTTTCAAGAGCCCAATTCTACCCAATCAATGAAATAAGTTATCCAATTAAACCCAATTCAATTAATATGAGTATGACCAGGTATAAAATCAAACATACCAGGTATAAAATCAAACATATCAATGATATAATAATTTTTAACTAGATAAGTATACTAAATAACGTAACTGTTTCAACACGACAGTTGAAGTCAGGGGCGGATGTAGTATGTATTTACTGGGGGGTATGGCCCCCGATAGCATCCAAAAGATATGCTAGTATCTATTATTTTATAGCAACATTATATATATACTAAAAACCTATATGAATGTACAAGTTTTTTATGCATGAAATGTACAAGTTTTTATAGCACATAATAATTAATTTTTATCAATTTTCATTTTAACCCCCTAAAGTTTCTATCTTTTATTTTAACCCCTAAAATTTCTATCTTTTAACTTTTGCCCCACATCAAAGTTTTCGTTTTCATTTTCTTGACACTTAACTTTTGCGTTTTCATGTTTTTATCAAACAACTTTCACACAGTTACGGTTTTACTTTTATTTTTCATCCATTTTTTATAGATCTAATGTTTTTAATATATAATAAGTTTCATCATCGTTACGTTTTACATTTATGTAACATTAGCGATCCTATAACGCATAATAATTTTTACCAATTTTCATTTTAACCCCCTAAGGTTTCTACTTTTTTAATTTTGCCCCACATCAAAGTTTTTTGTTTTCATTTTCTTAACACTTAACTTTTGAGTTATCATGTTTTCATCAAATAACTTTCATACAGTTACGGTTTTACCAATAAACATTTGATTTTGATTATTTTCATCCGTCTTTTTATATATAACTTCATCGTTACGTCTTACGTTCATGTAACATTTAAAACATTAATATAGTTATTGTTTATGTTTTTATATATCTTATTATTCTTTTACATTTTTTTATTGTTATTACTACATATTTAGTTGTCCTTTTGAAGATTTCGGTTTGAGTATTTGACATAAATTTTAGTCTAAAATATTGTCGTATAAAAAATATATTCCGCGGCAACGCGCGGGTACAAAAACTAGTTAAATCTATTTTGCAAGCTTTAAATGAAATTGCCCCCGCTTAAAAATAATGATGCCCTCAACCCAATGAATACATTCCCTCAAAAAGTTTATTTTAATGTCTAATTCTTAAAAACTAACCCATATCAAGTGGTGTATATATATTTATATAGAACAAGATGGTGATAAAATTTGTTTTGTTGTTCGATGTGGGACAAACTTCTAAATGCTACTCTCAAATGATACCTACTAATTTGATAAATTTCCAATTTCTTTTCCACATTCATATACATATTAGTCGAGAGTAAGTAACCACTACTTGGTTTTCGTTTATGTTTCTTGTAAAACTTTTAAATTTAGAGATTATAGCAATCTTTTTATTTTGCTTTAGTTCAACAATACAAAATTTAGAACGCAAAAACATCCATATACAACTTATGTTTTCTCATGTAAGCCGTTTTTTACGAATGCTAGACTTGAATAATATGTAAAGCTTAGATCATAAGGCAGTAACAAAAAATATGCTATGAATGAGATCACGCTAGCAAATATACAACATTGTTTAGGAATTAGTTCGACCCGACCCGTTTTGACACACTAAAATTTGCCCCCGGTGTATATATTTCCTGGATCCGCCACTGGTTGAAGTCCCGCAATGCGGAGTCAAACTTTACTAGTTATTATTAAACATGGATATTTGATACGTATATTAGTACTACTTACTTTAACTTTGAAGTTAGTTTTGTTAGCTCTACGTTAACTAAAATACCAATTGTCATTCACATACAAACAGGTATGGGGAGTCATGTGTAGAACTGGTCGTGGCCATTTTATATTAGTAATAATAACGATGTTGTATTTTATCTTTACGGTTTCATATACACCAACTTAGTATATTCGCAGCCGATCCTAAACCCAGACATACAGACAAACAAAACTTTAAGGCATATTCGGGACCGATCCTATACCCAGACATATAGAGTATAGACGGTACCATTCGAATCGTCATTCACATACAAAAAGGGATGTAGTCATGTGAGAATAGAGATGGTCGTGGCCATTTTTGTAAAAATAACGATGTTGTATTTTAGCTTTACGGTTTCATATACACCAAGTTTGGTCCACCCATAATATTTTTTATGGTCCGATTTTTTTTTTTTAATTTTCTTTTTCTTGTGCTAGATGAATTATTTGATCCATTCTTAACTAAAATCTTGACAAAAATATATATATATCGGGGCGCGTAACACCACCGGGGCAAAACGGGTAGCCCCACCAGCACTATTAGCGGCGACGTCGCCGCTAATAGTGCGGGCCCAACTGACACATTGAAGACTACAAAGCCTGTTTTTAGCCCATGTACCCCACACTATTAGCGGCGACGTCGCCGCTAATAGTGCGGAGCCCAACT
>CM067167.1:57387029-57432029 GCA_034093135.1 Erigeron breviscapus | reverse complement strand
TCGCCTCCTGCTCGTTTACGATAAAAGCATATGCTAAACTGAAGGTCCGGCCCGTTGAAGTGACGCCGACAATCTCAACAAGCGGCATGTTGTACACGTTGGTTTTGTACGTGGAGTCTATTTCAATAACCCAGGGAAATGCGCGCCATAGGGTCATTGATGTTGGATGCATGAAAAAGAGGTTCTCCAACCGTCCATTTTTACTATTTGTCGTAAACTGGTAAAAGTAGTTTTTCTCTTGCAGGAGTGAAAACATAACCTGCGACAGGTGAACAAGATATAGTAAATAAGTCACTTCCAACAACGGAGTACGTAATCACTAATATGATGTTTGTACCTGCATTGGAGTATGTCCTGCTTGGCCCGCCCTCCGTTTAGATTTCAGAAAGTTGGTAATGTCTCCTCTTTGAGTCAGGTTTCCTGGAAATTCATTTTTCAGGTTAACCAGGATCTGGCGTGGGAATATACCGCGATCCGATAGGTTTCCCACATATTGCTTTTCTTCTTCCGTCATCCGTCTCGCGTATGCATTCCCCTGCAGATCGGTAGCTGGATCATGATTGTGTTTCCAGTCCTTGACAGTTACCCTCCAACCACCATCATACCCGGGGCGGCCTTCCAAAGTAAAGGGACACCCTATCTTGTTGGACCGTTTGGGTGGCCCAGTTAACCTTTTATCGCGTGGTCCACCGTGGTGACATATTAGTGTCACCTTATTGACCACCTTTATCGAGTTTTTGTTCGACCGCCGTGTGACTAAAACATAACCCAACTCCAGTGCTGTTCTTTTGCCCACTCCGTCAATTCTTCGACGGAAGCGAACACCTCCTCGGTTTCTAAGTCTCCAGGTCGCAGTCAAATTGACCGTCTGCATCAGGTGACTCAAACTCATCATCGGGCACTTCAATACGTACGTTTTCTGGTCTGCCCAAATATCCTCAAAACTATCCATCTTAAACAATTCAAGTAAACAAGTAAACATCTAGTTCATTAACTATTGATGATATCCATACATTATATATATCTATATTCATAATATATTTATATATGTATCGTCCGAAATATACCTGTGCGAGCAGCTTTGAAAACAATAGTGTGAAAGAAAAATATATGCAGTTTGAAAACGAAAGTGCAAAAGAAGGGTAGCCTGTAGTTTAAAACCGAAATAGAGAATATATATACCAAATTATATGATCGTGGTAAACCTCCAAAATTCGCCGAGGTGCCACGTGGCTCGTATTAGCGGCGACGTCGCCGCTAATAAGTGCCACGTGGCACCACAGGAACCTGCGTGGTCAGGCATGGTTCCAAAGTTTGTCGGGGCCCCACCATTAGCGGCGACGTCGCCGCTAATAAGTGCCACGTGGCACCACAGGAACCTACGTGGTCAGGCATGGTTCCAAAGTTTGTCGGGGCCCCACAATTAGCGGCGACGTCGCCGCTAATAAGTGCCACGTGGCACCACAGGAACCTGCGTGGTCAGGCATGGTTCCAAAGTTTGTCGGGGCCCCACCATTAGCGGCGACGTCGCCGCTAATAAGTGCCACGTGGCACCACAGGAACCTGCGTGGTCAGGCATGGTTCCAAAGTTTGTCGGGGCCCCACAATTAGCGGCGACGTCGCCGCTAATAAGTGCCACGTGGCACCACAGGAACCTGCGTGGTCAGGCATGGTTCCAAAGTTTGTCGGGGCCCCACAATTAGCGGCGACGTCGCCGCTAATAAGTGCCACGTGGCACCACAGGAACCTGCGTGGTCAGGCATGGTTCCAAAGTTTGTCGGGGCCCCACCATTAGCGGCGACGTCGTCGCTAATAAGTGCCACGTGGCACCACAGGAACCTACGTGGTCAGGCATGGTTCCAAAGTTTGTCGGGGCCCCACAATTAGCGGCGACGTCGCCGCTAATAAGTGCCACGTGGCACCACAGGAACCTGCGTGGTCAGGCATGGTTCCAAAGTTTGTCGGGGCCCCACCATTAGCGGCGACGTCGCCGCTAATAAGTGCCACGTGGCACCACAGGAACCTGCGTGGTCAGGCATGGTTCCAAAGTTTGTCGGGGCCCCACAATTAGCGGCGACGTCGCCGCTAATAAGTGCCACGTGGCACCACAGGAACCTGCGTGGTCAGGCATGGTTCCAAAGTTTGTCGGGGCCCCACAATTAGCGGCGACGTCGCCGCTAATAAGTGCCACGTGGCACCACAGGAACCTGCGTGGTCAGGCATGGTTCCAAAGTTTGTCGGGGCCCCACCATTAGCGGCGACGTCGCCGCTAATAAGTGCCACGTGGCACCACAGGAACCTACGTGGTCAGGCATGGTTCCAAAGTTTGTCGGGGCCCCACAATTAGCGGCGACGTCGCCGCTAATAAGTGCCACGTGGCACCACAGGAACCTGCGTGGTCAGGCATGGTTCCAAAGTTTGTCGGGGCCCCACCATTAGCGGCGACGTCGCCGCTAATAAGTGCCACGTGGCACCACAGGAACCTGCGTGGTCAGGCATGGTTCCAAAGTTTGTCGGGGCCCCACAATTAGCGGCGACGTCGCCGCTAATAAGTGCCACGTGGCACCACAGGAACCTGCGTGGTCAGGCATGGTTCCAAAGTTTGTCGGGGCCCCACAATTAGCGGCGACGTCGCCGCTAATAAGTGCCACGTGGCACCACAGGAACCTGCGTGGTCAGGCATGGTTCCAAAGTTTGTCGGGGCCCCACCATTAGCGGCGACGTCGCCGCTAATAAGTGCCACGTGGCACCACAGGAACCTACGTGGTCAGGCATGGTTCCAAAGTTTGTCGGGGCCCCACAATTAGCGGCGACGTCGCCGCTAATAAGTGCCACGTGGCACCACAGGAACCTGCGTGGTCAGGCATGGTTCCAAAGTTTGTCGGGGCCCCACCATTAGCGGCGACGTCGCCGCTAATAAGTGCCACGTGGCACCACAGGAACCTGCGTGGTCAGGCATGGTTCCAAAGTTTGTCGGGGCCCCACAATTAGCGGCGACGTCGCCGCTAATAAGTGCCACGTGGCACCACAGGAACCTGCGTGGTCAGGCATGGTTCCAAAGTTTGTCGGGGCCCCACAATTAGCGGCGACGTCGCCGCTAATAAGTGCCACGTGGCACCACAGGAACCTGCGTGGTCAGGCATGGTTCCAAAGTTTGTCGGGGCCCCACCATTAGCGGCGACGTCGCCGCTAATAAGTGCCACGTGGCACCACAGGAACCTACGTGGTCAGGCATGGTTCCAAAGTTTGTCGGGGCCCCACAATTAGCGGCGACGTCGCCGCTAATAAGTGCCACGTGGCACCACAGGAACCTGCGTGGTCAGGCATGGTTCCAAAGTTTGTCGGGGCCCCACCATTAGCGGCGACGTCGCCGCTAATAAGTGCCACGTGGCACCACAGGAACCTACGTGGTCAGGCATGGTTCCAAAGTTTGTCGGGGCCCCACAATTAGCGGCGACGTCGCCGCTAATACCCTGGTGGTTTCACGTTTTGGAGTTGTGGAAGATGCCCACAGTATTAATCAACGGTTGGGGGCCATCCTGCTGCCCATCTACTATACCAACTTGTACATTTCCCTTTCACTTAACAGACAATACTACTGACTCACTATATATGCTTTGTAGTCTACTTCTGTATTTCTCTACTAGATACTTTGTATTGTCGATATCTACAGCCACATACATGCTTTATTAGTAAGTAGGAATTTCTGGCCCCACGTTGCGGGACATTAATTGTCGTGTTGAAACGATTGTGTTATTTAGTATTACTTGCATTGAATAAACAAACATTCTGTCATGTATAAGTTTGTTTAAAAGTTTATCATATCAAATATATACTTAATATATTTATTTAAAAGCAAAAACAATAGTTTCCGTCTGCGTGTTGCGTGGTTTCAATTAGTTCGATTGGTTTTGTTATTGATGATTTATGTTTCTAAAAACTTTGACATATAAAATATATACTTATTCAAAGACAATACCACAAAAAATTAATAAAAGTTTTTAATATATTGTTTGGAAACCTGAAAACGATTATGTTTTGTTATTGATGATGTGTCGATATATATGTTTGTTAAAATATTTGACATATGAAATGATATTTATTCAAAGGCAATAGCACAAAAAAGTAGTTTTGATATATTATTTGAAACCCAAAAGAAAAAAAAAAGTAAGAAACCAAGAAGTAACCGTAATTTTAAACCTCAAAGGGATCTAATGTGGTAAAATCTGAATATTGTTACAAAAAAAAAAGAATAAACGTTTTCAATATAATTACAAAAAAGTAGTTTTGATATATTATTTAAAAACCCAAAAGAAAAAAAAATGTATGGAACCAAGAAGTAACCTGTAATTTTAAACCTGAAAGGGATCTAATGTGGTAAAATCTGAATATTGTTACAAAAAAAGAATAAACGTTTTCAATATAATTACAAAAAAGTAGTTTTGATATATTATTTAAAAACCCAAAAGAAAAAAAAATGTATGGAACCAAGAAGTAACCTGTAATTTTAAACCTGAAAGGGATCTAATGTGGTAAAATCTGAATATTGTTACAAAAAAAAAAGAATAAACGTTTTCAATATAATTATTTGAAAACCCGAAAGGAAAAACATATGGAAAAAACCAAGAAGTAACTCATATTAGAAAACCCGAACCGGATGCGATTTGACAAAATCCGAATAATGGTGCGGGTTGTAACATGGACGAATAGTAACTCGCCACGCAGGCGAGTTACTATTCACATGCTATTCAATTATTAGAGTATATAATATAATATAATATAATATAATATAATATAATTTGTATAGTGTATTTAAAAAATTGTCCTGTATGATAGATTAGTTAAAACTAGACGTATGCTCGCACGATGCAGCGAAGATTGTTGGTAGCGACGACGGTGTGGGGACGACAACAGTTGTTTTGGTCAAAAATTACCTAAGATAATCTACGTTGAAGACTTAGATCAATAATGTAACCAAACTTTCGTTCGTGAGGTTAAGGGCTTGTAAATTATGTTTGAGATTCAAAGATCATCTTTGAATACTGGCTCTTGATTTTCATCTAAGGGTCAAGATTACCCTAGTCATGTTAGGGTAACTTGAGGGAATCTCCTCCCATAAGTATATAGGGGGAGATGTTAAAATTTATGAATAAATAAAAAGGATAATATGGTCATTTCAAAATCTTAATTGCTTAAAAGGGGAAGGATAGTTTGTTTTTTTATAGTACTATAGATATGTGATACAAATATACATTTCCCATTTATTATGCAATGATCAAATGTTATTATTATAGTGCAATGATGAACTCTTTTAGTTGCCTATAAATATCTCATATGAATATCTCAAATAAATCTAGAGCGTTTTAAGATTTCTTATATAAATAAAGTAAAATTCTTACAACATCATTACTTTTTAAGTAATGCTTATTTGTTATTATTAGACTTCTTTATATTAATTATTTTTTTATTGTCTTGATTTATGAACATCATCTTATTTAAAGTTTAAACATTTTCTAATTGAATTATGATTTATTTCTTTTCTAGCCTAAGTCTCATGTAAATTAAAATTTATCTAATTTAATTTTTCTTGAAACGACTATATGTTAATTTTCAAAAATAGTATCGCCATCTCTTTTCGTCCTAATATTATCAATCAGACCGGGTACCATTAAAGAAAAACCTACTTAGTAAATTAAAGAAAAACCTACTTGTGATTACTAGACATTTTCTTACAAATCATTTATTTTTATTTGGTTAATTTATGATATCATATTTAATTAAACTCTGATTTTCTGTTCCTTTCATTTGAAAGTGTTTTCACTTTTAAAAATTTTAAATTTTAATAATTATTCATATACTAGTCTTCAGGTCCGTCCGATGGACGGGTAGTCTCAAAATGTATATATTTGGTAAATATCGAAATAAATGAAATTACGATAAATAATGCTAATCAAAGTAAATAATGCGTTAAAAGTAAAGAGTAAAGAACAAGAACACCGAGATTTGTTATCGAGGAAAAGCCCTTAATCCTTTGAGGATTACCGGCATAAAAACCCCGAGATGAAGCAATCGTCTCTGCCTTTGTTCTCTTATTAATGATTGTTAAATGATTACAAATGATGGAATTCGGTTGATCGATGTATCTAAGTGTAAAGTAAATGAAAGTAGTGTGTGTGAATACAAGTGTATATTGAGCAGTATGTAAGTGATAGATAGGATGCCTATGATCGATCAACCTCATTCTTTATATAAACCTAAGATCTAACTAACTATGCGAGTTTGTAGGGATCTTCCGAGTCTTCAGTTAGTGAACGTTGTGGAAGATCTTGCCCAGTCAAGTGAACGTTGTAGTTCTTCTGAGTCTTCAGTTAGTGAACGTTGTGGAAGATCTTGCCCAGTCAAGTGAACGTTGTAGTTCTTCTCCTCGTGTTGAATTCAACTTGAAGTCCGATTATCTTGGCAGACTAAGTCTTCTTAGCGTGTTGAAGATTAATCCCATGTGTGAAATCCTCTTTTTACCGTTGGAGATATTTTCCTCAGCTTTATTCTGAAGTCTGCATACTTATCTCACATGGAAATAATAATAATATTTGAAACATAACGTTAGCAAAGTATTAACAAGTAATCAGAATATTTTCCTATGTCAAGATCCTGGGCTGTCAAGATCTTGGACCTTCAGGATATTGATACCTGAAATTTCACCCATAACAGCAGTGGTGGCGGCGATGTGTGAGGTGGCGGTGGTGGTGAATGTAAAATTAATGCATGTAAGAGGGGTTAAGATGGTTATTTAAGGGTTGAAGGACCTAACTTGTAATTTATTTTATCAAGAGTATTATAATATAGGGAGATTCCTCAAGTTATTTCTCCAACTTGAGTCAAGTTAGAGAAATCTTGACCATTAAATGAAAATCAAGGGACAAGATTCAAAGATCATCTTTGAATACTGGCTCTTGATTTTCATCTAAGGGTCAAGATTACCCTAGTCATGTTAGGGTAACTTGAGGGAATCTCCTCCCATAAGTATATAGGGGGAGATGTTAAAATTTATGAATAAATAAAAAGGATAATATGGTCATTTCAAAATCTTAATTGCTTAAAAGGGGAAGGATAGTTTGTTTTTTTATAGTACTATAGATATGTGATACAAATATACATTTCCCATTTATTATGCAATGATCAAATGTTATTATTATAGTGCAATGATGAACTCTTTTAGTTGCCTATAAATATCTCATATGAATATCTCAAATAAATCTAGAGCGTTTTAAGATTTCTTATATAAATAAAGTAAAATTCTTACAACATCATTACTTTTTAAGTAATGCTTATTTGTTATTATTAGACTTCTTTATATTAATTATTTTTTTATTGTCTTGATTTATAACATCATTCTTATTTAAAGTTTAAACTATTTTTAATTGAATTATGATTTATTTCTTTTCTAACCTAAGTCTCATGTAAATTAAAATTTATCTAATTTAATTTTTCTTGAAACGACTATATGTTAATTTTCAAAAATAGTATCGCCATCTCTTTTCGTCCTAATATTATCAATCAGACCGGGTACCATTAAAGAAAAACCTACTTAGTAAATTAAAGAAAAACCTACTTGTGATTACTAGACATTTTCTTACAAATCATTTATTTTTATTTGGTTAATTTATGATATCATATTTAATTAAACTCTGATTTTCTGTTCCTTTCATTTGAAAGTGTTTTCACTTTTAAAAATTTTAAATTTTAATAATTATTCATATACTAGTCTTCAGGTCCGTCCGATGGACGGGTAGTCTCAAAATGTATATATTTGGTAAATATCAAAATAATAAATAACGAAACAGGTGAAAAATAACAAAATATGAACAAAACAAATTTAAAAGAATATACCCTTTTGTAGTAGAAAAAGAAGCCATAATCAAACTACAATTGACAACAAACTAAATTAAAAGAAGAAAAATAACAATAACAATAACATAACAATTCAATATCAAATAATAAACAAACACAAACAAAATACCAAAAATAACATTAAAGTGATATAAAAAAACCATATGTTTTTTTTTGTTGAGAAATTTACTGAACTTGATTTGTTTATTAAAGATAGGAAGGAGAGAATAATATGAATGAGAATAATTAATAAAATTTATGTTGTATATATAATAATATTTATTGGGAGAGTTTTAAGGATATTATATATCTTTAAAATTTAAAAAGATTTGTTTTAATAGAAAAAGATTTATGATAGAGTTTTAAATATAATTATTTATTTAATAAGCAAATAAAAAATATAAAAAATCTAGAAAAAAAGAGAGAGCTCTAGAGTTATTAGGAGAGAGTTTAGGTCTAAAAAAAACTTTTAAGGGGTGTCAAGTGTACCCTCAACCTTCTCTTTTAGTTATAAGATATTTTTTTTTTACTATCGGATTATATAATATATACAAATATTTTATGGTATATCAAAATATATTTTTTTGATTTGCCCACGTAATACGCTGGTTAATAAGCTAGTTGTATGCAAATTTAACAAATTAGTTTGAAGTAATGATAATAATGAAAGCTGATGGTGGCATTGTGTGACGATCATAACCAAATAAAACACGTGAATTGAAATAGAAAAAGTGATCCAGCACTAGGGATGAGCCGAATTTCTTAAATCCCGATTCCGTACCGGTACCGTCCAGATACCGGTACCCACTTTTGTTGATTCTCGGGACCAGTACTAATCGGTACCGGTACCGGGAAAATCCCGAAAATACCAACTAGTCCCGACTAGTCCCAGTAGCTGCAAAAGATGCAATTATAACTTATTTGTTTGCTGGCAACATGTTGCAAGTAAAATGAAGTTTAACACATGAGAAATCTAATGAATGAGAGATCTAATAAGGTGCTAGCATGAATTATACTTGCTGACAAATATCTAAACCCATTTCATTTATTCTCCATTTCGTTTGAAATGATTTGTCTGCACAACCAAAGACTTCATCTAATTGTCAATATGTTTTGTTACAATGGTTGGGCAAGCTGGCAAGGTCAACAAATGAATTAATATTGGCTACTAACATCTTTATAAAATTATGTTATGGTAATTTTATGAAACAAGTTCATATTACTTTCTATGGAGTATTTTTTTCATACTGATAAGCTCAAACAAGTTGATATTACTTTCTTAACAAGTTGATTCCTCAAAACAAAGTTGACATTATAATCTCCTGGTAATATTGCTTATTAATTAACGTCAGCACTGATAGTCCGATATCCGGCGAAAGCACGGGATACTCTTAGTCGCATATACTTCTCATGTATTTTTTTAAAAGTGAATTTCGCTAAAAACTTCGTGTCGTGATTTAACAGCGGGAGGTCTAGCATACGTTGTCTTAACTGGATCGCGCTAGAGAGCTCCCTCGAAGTAGAAATGCCTATTTCAAATACCCAATGGGAAAAAAACACCTACTAATCCGGCCGAAAGCACGACGATTAATAAGGGTAAACTCTGTCTCCTCACATTTGAACCTGAGTATACCCAAGCCCTCATAGAGACTTCCTTTGTTCACCCCAATACTTTAACGTACACAAGACCTCTTAAATGAGAGATGTTCTTTCAACCACTGAGCTAATGTTTAAGGAAACTTGTCGGTATTTTTAATAAAGGTAGTAATTTAGATACCATTATTTTTTAAGCGTATTTTAAAGAATTATATTATACATTAACAGAAAATGTGTTTGGTGATTTACAATATACTTATCATTACTACCCGGCCATTTAACAAGGTGGTGAGTTATTGTCATACCAAGTGGAGACCCCGTCTTCCACATGCAAATGCAGGAGAAATGTATGTGTCTTATCACTATCACTTTTTCTCCTCTAAAGCCACATGTTACTGTATTTTTCACCATGTTTCATATTCTTTAACGTCGTCATTTTTCGTTAAGTAGTAACATACATTAAACATTTATTTTAAGAAGAGTTAATTACACATTTACACGAAGGAAAATGATAAATCCTCCTAAAGAATAACCTAAAAATCCTCCTAAAATTATAAGAATGTGACATGTGTTATTCACTAATTCCCTTTCCTAATCTTGCCCCCTGATTTTTCCACATGTCATCATCTCATGATTAAGAGAATCTTTAGGCTATTTAGTTAGCAGGATTAATCATTTCCGGTCCCGTGTGGTTTCTTCGATATTAACACGTTTCCTCGGTACTTTAAAAAATTACTAGGATCATTCCGTACATTTGAAATAGTTTTCATACTCGCAGTCCCTACTGTTAACTGCCGTTAGAAAACTACGTCAAGTCGAATCATCTAAACTAGATATATGAGTGTAAATTGTCATTTACCTTCTTTTTGCCTCCCACTTTTTCCTTTTCCCTAAACACACAACTTATTTTTCACAAAACACTTTCAAAAGCATATATCCTTTGTCGATTAAAAGAAAAGCAAAAAGTTATTACTCAATTTAAAATTCACAATCGTTAATGGTAAAATAACAAAAAGTGAAAATATAGCTAACATAGATAATTGAGTATAACACAATTTTTTCCATCCCAAATTGACAGATTTTACACTGTCAACCCTTTAAGTGAAAACATTATAATTTAATCATAAAGTTGACAAAATTTTGCAATCGTGTTCACCCCTCACATTACGTGAGTTTAACACTGTTAACAGCGGCACGTGCAAAAAGTGTGAGAGCATTAATGTCCTTTCCCCTTGAAGGATAGATCACGATTACAAAATTTTGCCAACTTTAAAGTTAAAATTATAACGTTTTTAATTAAAAGATTAAAAGAACAAAATCTACCAACGCAAAGAGCAAAAAATGTAATTTACTCTAGTAACTTTTATAATAACAAGAAACCAACAAAAGCTGAAAAGGAAAAACGCAAACGGATTGAGTTGTGACGAAATTCGATGATGGAACGGAGTGCGACGTTGTTGAATTGGAACTCCCCACGTCACAATTTACTATTCACATCATCATAATCCATTAATATAGAACCTAAGGGGCAAGGGTGTAGTCGGCAAAAAGCATCGGCAAAAAGCATCGGCTAGTTTCGGCTTTTTGGCAAGGCTATAGCACATGCATCGACAACTTTAATCGGCAAGTTTGGCAAGTTACATCGGCTAGTTTTGGCCGTGCTAGTGAACGTTGGGGAGCGTCTGCTGTGAACGTTGGGAGCTTTTTTTTTTTGTTTTTTTCAAATGTGACCATTTTTTTTAAATTTAATTTACAAATTTTACCCCTCTCCTTATTACCTATATATACCTTTTAATCTTTCATTTCTTCTCACTTCTAAAAAATACTCACATCTTCTCTATATATTTCTTATTTATCTCTTTCACATATATTATTCAAAATGATTCCTACTAAAAAAACATCAAAAACATACCGAGCACCAAGAAATCAACTTCCATTTCAACTTCCTAGAACCGTCGAACCACAATACGATTTCGGCGGTTCTTCAAATCAAAACCAAAACGTTAGTGACGACTTCTCTCAATTGTTGGCCTCGGAGTTCCCCGTTCAAATCGACAGGTGCCGCTTTCAACTTCCTAATACCCAACCCACGATCACTCTTGTTGAAGATGATGATGACCATGTGCAACCCGACGAGGCATATGACGATGTACGAGACACCTCTAGCGAGGAGGTGGAGGCGCCACCTTCACCCGGTCGTGGGAAGGCGAAAAAAACCACCTCAACCACAAGAGCACCCCCGATCGCTTGGAGTGGCGATGATGAAGAATTGTTGGCCCGAGCTTATTTTCATATCTCTACGGATCCCGCCACCGCCGATCAACAAAGATACGAATCCTTTTGGAATAGGATTCATGAACACTACAATAAGCAACAAAAAAATCATCAACGAACCTACCATCAAGTGAACACAAAGTGGAAGAAAATGCAACCGTTATTGAACGAGTTTACCGGCATCTACAATTCGATGGTTAATTTTCTTTCTTATATATATATATATGTTGTTTTACGTTTATATATATATATATGTTGTTTTATGTTTTTATATAAATATATATGTTGTTTTTATGTGTTTATAGAAACATCGATGGGCTAGCGGTGCCGATGAGGCGTATATCTTGACACAAAGTTTGGAAGAGTGGGCGAAACGACACAAGAACAAGGGATTCAAACATATTAAAGCTTGGAAAGTTGTGAAGGAACATGATAAGTTCTCGTATGTTCCACCGGCGAGTGGTTTTGGTGGTACTTCGACCGAGCCTACTACTCCTACGGCCGGCACTCCTCGCACCGAAGATACTAGCGGGAGTGAGAAAAGGGTTCAAACCGATGAGTCGAGCTACTACACTCGAGTTCCCGATTTGAATGAGGACTCGATGCCCTCCTCATTTGCTCGCAAATCACGTAGTAAGGGAACGAGTTCGGTCAAAAACAAAGAAGTGTTGCTTGATTCCGTTGAAGAGTATAGGGAGGTGAGTATGGCACACAAGGAAGAAAAGAGGCTCAATCGGCAAATGAGGATGGCTGCCATTGCAGAACGTGAGAAGCTTGCGCGAGATTTGCTACAATCCCAACTCGATTGCAACGACAAAAGACGATGGATCAAGACATCCATATCTTTGCGCAACCTCACGATCATTTGGTCAATCCCGTGCGTAGCATAGTTTTGCAACGCAAACGCGACATCGCCGACAAATACGGGTGGCCTCATGACGGGTTGATTTAGTTTGTTATTTATTTTCTAGTTGTATTGTTTTTTTATTCCTAGTTCTAAATGTTTTTAATTTGTATTTGTATTGTGTTTTGTAACTTTAATGAAACTTTAGGGTTTGTTTGGTAATATTTTGGTTGGCAACAATTGGCAAAAAAAGGCACTACACCATACAATTTGGCAAGTTTTTGGCAAGATTTGGCAAATTTTTGACATATACACATGGAGGCTTCTTATTGGCTAGAATTTAGCCAAAACTTGCCAAATTGCCACAAGATTGGCACTACACTCTTGCCCATAATAACGTTAACAACGAAAGGGTTGAATATGAAACATTGGATCCAATATATACCTTGTTTAATATTTGTTGTTTGATTTTTGCTTTCGTCTCAACATAATCATTCATATTTGTTTATGCAACTGTTTATACAACTGTGAGTTTGACATATATTTCTTTTTCTTTTACACATCGACAGGATCGAGAATGCACTAGACTAACATCAAAAATCATTAACACGCATGATTTTTCTTTAATCACGAAGATCTATAACTACACAACAATAATATAGCAAAACGGCTTGACGTGTTTGCTTACTCAAACTAAAACAATACTAGTTTTATGAACCCGCACGTTGCCGCGGGACACATTTTTTATACGACAAAGTTTTGGATACGAACAATATATAGTAGTATTAGTTTAATGCAAATACATTGATGTCAAATCTTAGAACCCAAATTTAAAAAAAGGTAAAAGATATGAAACAATACTAAAAGTAACATATAAGAACAATAAAAATTATAGGGTGTATAAAAGCATAGAATAAAAAAGTACTATACTAACGCAAATAATGACACTCTGACGGCAGTGATATAATATAATGTCTTACTTTTAATGTTACATGAACGTATAACATTAGATGATGAAAAATATTATATATTATAAAACGTTATATATATAACCAAATGTCAAAAAAAGTGAACGTAAATGTGTGAAAGTAGTTGGATAAAAACATAAGAACTCAAAAGTTTAGTGTCAAAACTAAAAATGAAATCTTTGATAAGGGCTAAAAGTTAAAAGATAAAAACAATAAAGGGTAAAAAGGAAATGAGTCAAAAGTAAAAAAATGTTAAAGTTATATTATGATTGGGGTAAAAGTGAAAAGTTAAAAACTTAAGGGCAAAATATCAAAATTGGCAAAAGTAGAAAGTGTTTTACCTAATGCAAAAGCACTTGTACAAATCATATTAGTTTTTAGTATATATAAAAATTTTAGGGGGTTAAAACGAAAATTGGTTAAAATTTAAGGGGTTAAAACGAAAATTGGTTAAAATTTAAGGGGTTAAAACGAAATTTAGTTAAAGTTAGTATGTGCTTCAATAGCTTGTACCTTTCATGCTTAAAAGGCTTGTACATAGCATCTTGTACAAATCATATTAGTTTTTAGTATATATAAAAATTTTAGGGGGTTAAAACGAAAATTGGTTAAAATTTAAGGGGTTAAAACAAAATTTAGTTAAAGTTAGTATGTGCTTCAATAGCTTGTACCTTTCATGCTTAAAAGGCTTGTACATAGCATATTAGTTTTTAGTATATATAAAAATTTTAGGGGGTTAAAACGAAAATTGGTTAAAATTTAAGGGGTTAAAACGAAATTTAGTTAAAGTTAGTATGTGATTCAATAGCTTGTACCTTTCATGCTTAAAAGGCTTGTACATAGAATCTTGTACAAATCATATT
Source organism: Erigeron breviscapus (assembly GCA_034093135.1). Classification (NCBI taxonomy): domain Eukaryota; kingdom Viridiplantae; phylum Streptophyta; class Magnoliopsida; order Asterales; family Asteraceae; genus Erigeron; species Erigeron breviscapus. Next base: position 57,417,594 of record CM067167.1, on the reverse strand, counting down.
AGTTTTTAGTATATATAAAAATTTTAGGGGGTTAAAACGAAAATTGGTTAAAATTTAAGGGGTTAAAACGAAATTTAGTTAAAGTTAGTATGTGATTCAATAGCTTGTACCTTTCATGCTTAAAAGGCTTGTACATAGCATATTGTACAAATCATATTAGTTTTTAGTATATATAAAAATTTTAGGGGGTTAAAACAAAAATTGGTTAAAATTTAAGGGGTTAAAACAAAATTTAGTTAAAGTTAGTATGTGCTTCAATAGCTTGTACCTTTCATACTTAAAAGGCTTGTACATAGCATATTGGTTTTTAGTATATATATATATAATATATGAAAACGAAAACTTTAATGTGGAGTAAAAGTTAAAAAATAGAAATTTTAGGGGTTAAAACGAAATTTGGTTAAAATTTAGGGGGTTAAAAAAAAATTTGGTTAAGATTAGTATGTGCTTTAAAAGCTTGTACCTTTCATGCTTAAAAGACTTGTACATTGTACATTGCTTGTGGAGTAAAAGTTAAAAAAATAGAAATGTTAGGGGGTTAAAACGAAATTTGGTTAAAATTTAGGGGGTTAAAAAGAAATTTGGTTAAGATTAGCATGTGCTTTAAAAGCTTGTACCTTTCATGCATAAAAGACTTGTACATTATATGTGGAGTAAAAGTTAAAAAATAGAAATTTTAGGGGTTAAAACGAAATTTGGTTAAAATTTAGGGGGTTAAAAAAAAATTTGGTTAAGATTAGTATGTGCTTTAAAAGCTTGTACCTTTCATGCTTAAAAGACTTGTACATTGTACATTGCTTGTGGAGTAAAAGTTAAAAAAATAGAAATGTTAGGGGGTTAAAAAGAAATTTGGTTAAGATTAGCATGTGCTTTAAAAGCTTGTACCTTTCATGCATAAAAGACTTGTACATTATAAGTTGGTTTTTAGTATATATATAATATAATATAATATAATTTAAATCATGTCGACAATTATAGGTGTATCCCAAGATCTATGCTCGTGATATAAATATTTTGATATCTAACTACTAATCCAAACTGATAATTTGATTTGAGAAGGACTAATAAAATTATAAAATTATATCTATACTCCCTTATAAAGCAAACTGGCTTTAAGGGAGTAAGAACCTGATGTGACTAAAATGCCCTTCAACTTACTACATCTATACTCCCATATCTACCCGGTTAGACTAAACTACCCTCACTAATACAGAGGAAAAAAAAACCCTCTCTGTCTCGATCCCTTCCTCCCCTTTCTGCCAAATTATAACACACACACAAACAAACATACACATCAACACACACATATCACCGCCGCCCTCCATCAACACCTCCCTCCAACTCCACCGCCGCCTTTCATCTCCATCGTCGTCGTCCATCACGACAGCCGTCCATCTTCTGCAGATTTAAAGAAATCAAATCACCACCGCCCTCCATCACCACCGCCACTATCGACACCATCGGCGCCGTCCAACACCACCGTTGCCACCGTCTTCCATTCTTTTTTCTGACGATCGAACAGATGCACAGGTTTGATGTATCGGGGTCTTCTTTCTTCATGATATTTCAATTTTCTTAACTATTTAGTTGTTTTCTAATGTTGTATTTCTTTTCCCTATTCCAGATTTTCGATCGCTGCCATCAATCACCACCGCAGCCACCAATTGTTGATAGGTATAATTTTTTTTATTTTTTTTTTATGATTTGGGCGTTTCATGATATAAATCTTTTAAAAAAAATTAATTTTAAGATCTTTTTATGTGATATTTGTATTTTTTTTTCTATGGCATGCAGGATGGTATTTCATTATTGATTATCGAGTTCATCATTTTCTTCTTTTGTTGTTGAAGATCAGTGAGTTTTTTAAATTTGAATTGATTCTTTGTAAATTTTTTGTTTTTAATTTGTGTATGATTAATTAGTTAGTGACTTTCATTTGGAATGGATAGGTTGTGATAAAACTTTTATCGAACACATGATGGCCGATAGAAACGTTTGTATTCTTTCCAGTGAGGTAATCAAATTTTTTCATATTTACCTGTCTGTGCCCCAAACACACAAAATCAGACCCGCTGTTCCCTCTCTATCTGTGCCCCTGCCACCATTTGTGCTGCCGCCATCCATATGGTATGATCTTAGATCCCTTCTTTGAAGTTCAGATTATTATATTTTTCTTATTTTGATTCTTAAAGTTAGGTTTGAATCTTAAATGTGTTTATATGTTTAATGTTTATGCTTTGTTCCTGTTCAAATGTGCTGCTTTATGGGTCATTTTTTATTTAATTGAATCTTATTGAGTTCGCTGACTACCTACATGTTTTTGATTTGTATATCATGAGTATTCTTGAATTGAATCTCATTGAGCATTATTAATTATTAATTTATGATCAAATTTGCATTCTCGAAGCTGAGGTGAAAAAAATTGTAATTTAGCATAACTATTGTTTAAATTATAGGTAGCCAAGGTGAAAAACTGTATTCTTTTAACATGTTTTATATCAAACGCGGTTCTCAGGCTACTGAGTTTTGGCCTTCACAAAATACAATGGGTTTCAAGTTTTGTGTCCCTGAACCAAAGTTGCATTGGACGTTACTTCCGTTGTTATTAAAAGAAAGAGATTTGATGTTCGTACATCTTCTATCCGTGACATACTTATTAGCGTCAGAATTCAGTGTTACTTTTACGGAAGCCTTAAAAAGGACGTACTTTCTTTTTAATTATACAAAAAATAGGATTTATTTTGCTTAAAATGTAACTTATATGCCCTTTAGCTATTGGTTTATGTTTGATTGCAGATGCGTTTTGGCTTCCGGTTGTGGTGGTATGTAAACGAAGAGGCCTCTCATGGAAAGGTAACCCTATTCGACTACTGCTCTCTTTTTTTTCTTCTGTATATCTTGAAAATTCATATACAGTTACATCAATATGTTTTCCAACAACTGGTTGATAAATAGGAATTACATAACTCATGGAGGTTAGTAGATTTTCCATTCAAGTTGCAATTTTGCTTCAAAATTCTTGATATTTTTTTTAGTAAGACACCGCTATTATTCCTTTTTATTTACGATTAGCGATGTCATTTAAATATCTTGCTGAAACCATTGTCTTAATAGCTGTTTTTTTCCTTCGTTGGGGTGAATTGAAGTTTGTTAAAACAAGTTGTCAATCGTAGATATTACTATGAATCGTTTGTCTATATAGGCCCAAACTATCGTTTTTTATTTTGTTGAACGGAATTTGTAGGAGTAATAGAGGGGTAAAATGGTAGACTAAAAGGATGAACCATTTGAGTGATGAATGCTTTACGTATTTACTTTTAATTTGTCACTATATAAAACAATGGTGGTTTTGTTTCAGGAATGACAAGTACTATATATATATATTAAAGGTATTGCCCTCTGCTAATGTTGGCGGTCTCTTTTAATTGCCCACTGTTCTTCTCTCTAATCGGTAAGTAACTACATTAGAATTCAACACAAGGACTCGCTAATATCAATGAGATCTATATATCCATTAACATAGTTTTCTGCAAAAGATAAGGTTTAATATAATCTTATCTAATGCTGCAACTGCTCAAGCAGGATCTCACCTTTCGATAGCAGCAAAAACTCAAAGAGTAAACTCTTTATTTTTTCATTTAAGTTTGTTTTTTAGTCATAACGAATACTTGAATTTGATGGTTTTGTAGTAATCTTTAGGTAGGACATCCCAGTGTGAAAGATTTTGAAAGGACGTATCTTGGTTTTTGTGGCTACTCGATCAGACCCATTTCATGTTACCAACGACGCAATCAAGTAATTATGTACAAGGTAATGATCAAACCAAGGACATATTGTTTTTAACTTCTATTATTTCAATATACAGGGTAATGAGCAAGACTATGACTGTGTAGCGGATGCTTATATGCTCTCAAAAACACGCTCAAGAAAAGTTTAACTTGGGATACATGCGTGAGCATGGCCAAGGATTTTGGATCTCCATTTTGCCAAGCGTTACTTAACTACTACTCATTTGCATATCCGTCTCATATTTGTAGCAATCTATTTAAATGCTAATGCATGTCTCCCAAGTTAAACTTTGTCAAATGGTTGTTAACATCAGTACAAATGGTGGGTATGTTAGTTGTAAATTGCATTTTATAGGTGGTCAATTTCTCAAGAAAGCAGCTCAACATATCGTCATGTACATAGAAAGTATTATTTTTTTAACTTATTATTTTTAATTTTAGAAACATTGGATTGATAAGTGTTGGTTAATGTTGAGGACAATGATCTCGGTTTAACTTTTAGAATCGATTAAGATTATTAGCCACATTGCATGTGTATTGCCAATGGGGTTGGTGGCCCATTGGTAAGGTCTTTGACCTTAGGGGAGATCCACTTGGGTTCGAGTCTCACTTCCTACATTTATGGGGGTGGATTAATAGGGATTTTTTGATAGTCTTGGGTTTCATCCCAGACATGCGTGTAATTTAGGAGTAGGAATAGATTAGAATGTCGTTCTAAAAAAACATTGCATGTGTATTTCAACTTTATACAACCTCATGTTTTGTTCATGAATTCACGCAACAAAGCTGCCACATTTATCCACCGCTTTTTCCAGAGATACCGCTGCAACGCGCGGGTACCGTTCTAGTTCAAATCATAAGTGTAGAGGTGAGTAAGGGTCTTAATCATCAACCAAATACCGGTCTTTTGGACCCAATAATAATTTTAAGAGTAAATTACAATTTTTGTCCCTATGGTTTGCATCAACTTTCACGTTTCATCCTTAGGTTTACGAAATTACGTATTTCATCCTAGGTTTGGAACTCCGTTAACAACTTTGGTCCATGACCCTAACAGACGTTAAATAAGTGGTCATGTGACTTGCACACTAAGGGTATAATGGTCATTCCTGTCAAATGGACCAAAAATGTAATTAAGTCTTCAAAAACCATATACAAATAATAATTTGAACTCCAGGTCTTCAAAAACAATATACAAATCATCATTTAAAAAGATCTAAAACAAAATCTGTATAACAATCATCATCATCAATACAAATTAAAATATCATATTCTTCAATCAATAGGTCTAAAACGATATATATACAAACATAGTCAACATAAATTTAATAAATAATACCTACTTCAAATCCATTAATTCATTAATCAAGTATAGTATCTTAAGCAACAACAATGGGCTGCTACAATCTTTAACAGAATTTACTAAATTAATTCATTTCAACCACCCATAACCCATTCTAGAATTTATGAGTAATAAACTAAAATTAGAAAATACAAAATCATATAAGAACTACAAAATAGCAATCATGTGAACGAAGGATTTAATTTCCAAACGGTTATAACTATTGTATTAGATTGGGAATTCAGAATTAAAGGTACAATAAATCTTCTTCATATATCTCAAAACACACATAGACACAAAGAAGCTTTGGTCAATGTCTTCAATCTCTGCATCCAATCAATACTTTATCTTTTCATCTTCTACGACTTTATATCCCATCAAAATCCAAACCCATTACCATAGATATTTGCAGATCTAAAGCATATATAAAAACCAACCACAAATAATAGATCTAAATATGGGAATGAGGGGTTTAAAAACCTACCAAAAAACGAGTGGTCGTGGAACGAAAATTAACTCAGATGGATGTGGTCGGAATGGAGTGATCGTGGAACGAAAGTGGTCAGATGGATGTGGTCGGATTGGAGTGATCGTGGAACGAAAGTGGTCAGAAACCCACCAAAAAAGAAAGGTTTATGATTTAGCAAAGCAAATAAGTAACCTTGACGTTGTTGGTTCTTGATCATGGAACGAAAATCTTGTGTTTTCATGTGATTCAATCCGAAAATAAAGATGAAAGATTAGAGAAGAGTGTGTGTTGTAGATCTTCAAATAAAAGTGAAGTAGGTGGTAAGAGAGTTTGTGGAGAGGAAGAGATAAGGTTAAGGTAGGGTTTTTATTAAACTACAGAAAATTACACTTTTGGTCCTTGAAAAATTGGAATGACTATTATGCCCACTGTGTGCAGGTCACATGACCACTTATTTAACGTCAGTTGGGGTCGTGGACCAAAGTTGTTAACGGAGTTCCAAACCTAGGGATGAAATACGTAATTTCGTAAACTTAAGGATGAAACGTGAAAGTTGGCGCAAACCACAGGGACGAAAATTGTAATTTACTCTAATTTTAATATAAGAAGTTTCAGTATCATTTCATAGAATTATAGAATAATGAATAGAGCCACCTCATTAGATTTCGACGGGAACTATAAACAATCCCCACGCCTTTGGAAATTATCATTAAATTACCATTAACCATTATCCTTATACGCAATCGATCTTTAATTGGTACGTCTATAACACTCTCGCTCTCTCCTTTTCTAATATGATGCTCTTGGCGGCGCACCATAAGTTGTACAACATATTTTAACTTCACGCACTTCTATACCCGCACTAATTAGCCCATAATTTTCTAACATATGAACTTTAAATATAACCAATGATATCATAGTTAGTAAATTTGCTAGAAGTTCAATGATATTTAAATGGAAAATTCTCACAACTTTTAGTAATCGATGGTAATTAAATTTGTATCCTTTTGTTCCTCCCTTATCTTTCTCTAAAAAAGCTCTCGCTACTCGCTGCTTAGTAATTTAAAGTCTTATCCGATCCTCATTGCTCTCGCTACTCGCTTAGTAAAAAAAGGGTAATTGGATGGGAACCCCTGATCCCATGTACTATTTGGTGTTAGGGAAATTCGTGAATAACGAACAGATAACCGGATACAATCAATCTTTGAAGGCACGTAATTCGCTTCCAGATTGAATCAATTTGGCGGTTCACCCAAACTATTCAATCGGATACAATCAAAGATTAAGAACGTTTTGTGTGTATGTGTTTGAGAGAACAGAACCAGAGAAAAAGAGAGAAAGAAAAGATATGTCACGATCAATCATCAAAACGGGATTTAATTAGGGCCTAATAACTGCCTTTAGGCAGTTAATAAATTTTCGACCCCAGCCAGGGGCTCTGCCCCTTGGACCCCGCCAGGGGCTGCCGCCCCTTGGACCCCGCTCCCAGGGGCGCTGCCCCCGGACCCCCGTACCTCCCCTAAGATCATAATAAATTCAGATAAGCGTGCACTCCGCACCTCCAAGCCTATATGATGTATTATTATGACATTATCGATCAAATAAATTAATCCAATTACACTAAAATATACAACATTTGGTACCCATTAATCTCCCAGCCATGTTAGTGTCCAGGTGATTCTCAACCACTTAATAATCCCCTGATTACGTTTGCCTTTGGCAAGACTCGAACCCAGGATCCCCCTGGAAAGTGACGGCTGGTGGCCACAGAGCTATTACCCAGAGGTTTACTCGCTGCTTAGTAATTTAAAGTCTTCTCGATCCTCATTGCTTTTCACTTTCATATCATCATTACCAACCATACATTTTCTTCTCACTTATTTGAATGTACATATTACATAATCTATCATCAATCTATTAAAATACATATTCCTTTTACTATAATATATCAAACGTGCCATCCATCTAAAATACCCCGACCTATCCTGCTGCCACCATCACGAGTCGTCATTCACCTCCATATCTTGTTGTCGGCACCTCACCTCATCATATTGCACGGATTATGTGCTAGTAGATTACAGTGGCCCTCAATGGTTCATGGATCTGGCTAACATAATCAAGCCCAAATAAATAAAACTCAAATAATGATTGAATATATCATGCTAATTAAATACATATCGTTAACATATTTGACTTGTTAATAAGTTAATTGCTAACTATTTAACTCATATAAACAATTATTACACTATCTTACATGGACGAAGTCACTATCGGGACAAGCTCACCCCTCACATCAGAAAAAGGGGGGGGGGGGGGGGGGGGGGGTGTTCACCCCTAATAAGCCTAATGACTTTGATTTTTATAGTAGCCAAAATAATCATTCAAATATATACATGTCATTATTAACTATTCCCTCCGTCCCATTAAACTTGTCCACTTTTAAATTTTCAAAGTCAAACTTTACGAATTTTGACCATAAATATTTTTGTTTGTGTTATATAATATTTGATGAAAGTTATATGAATTGATTGTGTTTTAGATGTGTGTTTCATTGGTATAACTTTCATCAACTATTATATAACACAACTAAATATATATATGGTCAAAGTTCGTAGAGTTTGACTTTAAAAATTCAAAGGTGGACAAGTATAGTGGGACGAAGGGAATATATATTTTTATCCCTAAGTCCAAACTAATTTTTTTTTCTTTGAACGACTTCCAAGGTAATTTCTATGATATTATCTTCTTCATTAGAAAAGTTAAGACCCCTCCTTATAACATCCCACTTCTAACCCACTTCTTCCACTATTCATCAGTTTCTCTCTATTCTAGACACAACAAGAACACCCCCTCCTTAGGCCGCTGCTTATAGAGGCGTCCATCCCGCGTCCGACATACACGATCGGGAGGACGCCATTAGCACCATCGCGTCTTGGGTCGCGTCCAGCTTGTTTCTCCCATGTGTAGACGTGCGGCATTGGTACATGTGGGGCCCGATTTTTGCATTAGCCGTTGCAAAATAAAAAAAACATTTTCCAACCCAAATTTGAAACCAACGGCTAGTTGGTTGAATTTTTTGTTTTTTTTTTAATTTTCATACTCCTATTTATACCTCATTACACTACCATTTCAAAATACAACAATCTAAACATACCCTTTTCTATTACTTCCAAAGCATTTCAATCACACACCACTACTAAAAATGTCTAGTTCATCATCATCATCCTCTAGCGACGATTACGAATCAAACGATTACGAATCAATTAATAACGCTGTTATGCAAATGTGTCACACCCCGCCCTAGACGGAATATGACTTTCATGGATTCACAACACAAGATATACTGAACGACACAAAACGTTGTCGTTTTAAAAAATACATTTATACATAATATGATTTGCATAGTTTATAATACAAATTGTTTTCAAAACATTTATTCAATATTAAACAATAGATAGAGAATCTTTAGCAAATTGAAGAGTCTTTACTAAAGTCTGAGGGTAGGTCGTGGTCCCTCATGTAGTATGCAGCGGATAGTGGTCCCATGCACAGAGTATCATCTAGTTACCTGAGAATACATGCTAAAATACGTCAACATAAAGTTGGTGAGTTCCATAAGTTTTTCATATAGAAAATATAGTTTCCAAAAATACTAGAGTTCAGTGTGATCATTGCCTTACCGCAATGTCAAGTAGTTATGATACAATATCAGCAAAGAGTATCATATGTTTTTAATTAAAATATAGAGTATGAACCACAAGATTTAAAGTAACTATTTGATCACACAATGGATCAAATAGAATATAAGAGTAGATACTGTATACATCAAGTTCTAAGCTCATGAACCGAAACTAGACACGTGTGTGTTTATTTGCCTCCAGAGTAGGTACCTTGTTCAGGGTACCCTAAGCTTTCCAAATATAATGCATCCGTATCCAGTTGGTATGACCAACACGGATGGGGGTGGCTACCCCAATAGTACTATTCAATATACCCATGTTTATGTTTCCATAATTAATCGTTCATGATAGAGAGGTCTTTAATTGAACAGAGCAACTTAGAATCAACCATATATACATTTCTGAAAATACTTGTGTTCATCATAACAGTAAAGAGTTTGTATTTTACCCCGAAGATAAAATAAATAAAGCAGAGTTACAAAATATATATAATATATAAATTTGTAAATATGCATATAAGTATATTACATATAATATAACTTTGAAAATATACATATAAGTATAACAAATAGTTTTATTGCATGTATCTCAGTCCCCAAATAAATGTATAAATAACTGAAAAGGGGAATATGGAGACTCACCTTAGTGTTGTAGAAGAAAGATCACTTAGACGTACTTAATCTTGTGTGATTATCAGAGAGAAATTTAGAAGTGAATATATGATGGTGTGAGTTTTATAATTAAACTAAGGTCGCTATTTATAGAAAATAATTTTAGAATATGCTTTAGAATATGCCTTAGCATATGCTTTGGAATATGCCTTAGCATATTCTTTGGAATATGCTTTTTACCTTTACCATTTACAATTTACTTTTTACCTTTACTATTTACCGTTACTATTCATAGTAACTATTCACGGTCACTATTCATGAATACGATTTTTGGATACGGTTACTATTCACTGATACAGTACTATTCATGTATACGGTTACTATTCACAAAATACGGTACTATTCATAAGTACGGTTACTATTCACAATTACGGTACTATTCATAAGTACGGTTACTATTCATAAATACGGTACTATTCATAAATACGGTTATTGATAGTATAAGTATGAAAAAAAATATTTCCAAGCAACTCTCAAATAACTATTTGAGTTCTTGGCAATAGTTATCCATAATTTATCAAAAACAAAATATTTGTTCAGTTTATTATGCCATAAAATGTTTGTTCATATTGTTTGAAAAATTTAAATAGTACACGTAATAGTAAATTAATCAACCTGAAATTTTGGCGGTTGTCACATTCTCCCCCAGTTATTTAAATTTCGTCCCGAAATTTAGCTCGTATGGTCGGAATGTAGGGCTTTTTCGAACAAGTGAGGATACTTTTGTTTCATTTGATCCTCACGTTCCCAGGTAAACTCAGGACCTCGCTTTGAATTCCATCGGACTTTGACAATAGGAATTCGACTCTGTTTCAACTGCTTGGCGTCTCTATCCATAATCTCTACTGGTTCTTCAACAAAGTGCAGCTTGTCATCCATTCGAAGTTCTTCCAGTGGAATAATTTGTGTTTCGTCAGACAAACACTTTTTCAAGTTTGAGACGTGAAACACATCGTGTATACGGCTAAGTTCTTGTAGCAGTCTAAGCCTATAAGCTACTGGACCAATTCTTTCTATTATTTCGAAAGGTCCAATAAACCTAGGATTTAGCTTACCTCGTTTTCCAAATCGGATGGCTCCTTTCCAAGGAGATACTTTCAGCATAACCTTGTCTCCTACTTGAAATTCCAAAGGCTTTCTTCTTACATCAGCATAATTCTTTTGACGATCTCGTGCTGCCTTTAATCGGTTTTGTATTTGTACAATCTTCTCAGTAGTCTCATGAATGAGTTCAGGACCTGTAATTGGACTGTTTTTCTTTACTGGAATTTTGTCACCTAATTCAACCCAACAGATGGGTGAACGACATTTTCTCCCATACAGTGCCTCAAATGGTGCAGCCTTGATGCTAGTGTGGTAACTGTTGTTGTATGAGAACTTACACAAAGGCAAGTGTTTTTCCCAACCATTCCCAAAATCAACTATGCAAGCGCGCAACATGTCTTCAAGCGTTTGAATGGTCATTTCACTTTGACCATCGGTCTGCGGGTGATATGAAGTGCTCATATCTAACCGTGTACCTAGGGCTCTCTGTAGAGTCTGCCAAAATCTGGAAGTAAAATGACTATCCCTATCAGAAATAATCGAAATAGGTATTCCATGTCGTGATACTACTTCCTTTATGTACAATCTAGCCAGCTTGCTCGTTTTATCAGTCTCTTTTATGGGCAAGAAATGTGCAGACTTAGTGAGTCGGTCTACAATTACCCATATCGTATCACAACCATTAGCAGTCTTCGGTAGCTTTGTGATAAAGTCCATGGCTATACATTCCCACTTCCACTGGGGAATCTCTGGTTGTTGTAGCAATCCAGATGGCTTTTGATGCTCTGCCTTCACCTTTGAGCATGTTAGACATTTGCTAACATAGGTGGCTATGTCAGCTTTCATGTTAGGCCACCAGTATAATTCTTTTAGTCCATGATACATCTTATCTGATCCAGGATGTATCGAATATCTTGACTTGTGTGATTCGTTCATCACCAAGTTTCTTAAATCTCCATAGCTTGGTAACCAAATCCGGTTAGAAAAATACCGGGTTCCATCGGGTCTAACTTCAAATTGCTCTTCCATCCCCCTCAAAGCTTCTTCTTTGAGATTGCCTTTCTTTAATGCTTCAAGTTGAGCTTCACGAATTTGGGAAGTAAGATGAGTATGAATGGTCATACTTAAAGCTCGTACTCAAAGTGGCTTTATTCTTTCTTTACGACTTAAAGCATCTGCTACAATGTTTACTTTGCCCGGATGATAACGAATTTCACAATCGTAATCACTGAGCAATTCCACCCATCTACGTTGCCTCATGTTCAAATCTTTCTGGTCAAAAATATGTTGGAGACTTTTATGGTCGGTGAATATAGTACACTTTGTACCATATAAATAGTGTCTCCAAATCTTTAGAGCGAATATTACAGCTCCTAGTTCAAGATCATGAGTCGTGTAGTTCTTCTCGTGCACCTTAAGTTGACGCGAGGCATAGGCTATCACCTTATCTTTCTGCATCAAAACACATCCCAATCCTTGATGAGATGCGTCGCAATATACCACAAAATTATCTGTTCCTTCGGGTAGTGACAAAATCAGAGCACTACAGAGCTTCTCCTTCAGCAGTTGAAATGCTTTTTCTTGTTTATCTTCCCAGGCAAACTTCTTTTGTTTTTGAGTCAACGACGTTAAAGGTTGGGCTATCTTAGAAAAATTCTCGATGAATCTTCTATAATAGCCAGCAAGACCTAAAAATTGTCGTATTTCTGTTGGTGTTTTCGGTGCTTCCCAGTTCTTAATAGCCACGATCTTGGCAGGATCTACATGAATTCCTTGACTATCAATGCCATGGCCTAAGAATTGTACTGTACGAATCCAGAATTCGCATTTTGAAAACTTTGCGTACAATTCTTCCTTCTTGAGTAGTTCCAAAATTTTCTTCAGATGTACCTCGTGCTCTTCTTTGGTTTTAGAATAGATTAGAATGTCATCTATGAATACGATAACAAACTTATCTAAATATGGTTTGCACACACGGTTCATGAGGTCCATAAAAACTGCGGGTGCATTCGTCAAACCAAATGGCATCACTTCAAACTCGTAATGGCCATAGCGGGTTCTAAACGCCGTCTTGGGAATGTCTTCTTCTGAAACTCTAAGCTGATGGTAGCCGGATCTAAGATCGATTTTTGAGTAACAACTCGACCCTTGTAATTGATCAAACAGGTCATCGATCCTAGGAAGTGGGTACCGGTTTTTAACCGTCAACTTATTCAACTCCCTATAGTCTATACACATATGAAAAGATCCGTCTTTCTTCTTGACGAACAAGACTGGAGCTCCCCAAGGTGAGGAACTCGGTCGAATGAATCCTTTCTCTAAAAGTTCTTGCAATTGACTTGCAAGTTCTTTCATTTCGGAAGGAGCTAATCGATATGGTGCTCGTGCCACTGGTACAGCACCAGGTACTAAGTCTATTTTGAATTCCATCTGCCGGATTGGTGGAAGACCAGGCAAGTCTTCAGGAAAGACTTCTGGAAAATCACGTACAATGGGTATGTCTTCAAGCTGCTTCTCTTGAGGCTTTTTCTCCGATACGTGGGCTAGGATCGCATGGTATCCCTTTCTGAGATACTTCTGAGTCTTCATGCAAGATATAATGTTACATCGTACTCCATTCTTATCGCCTTGGATAATCAACTTCTCACCGTTTGCAATTGGAATTCGAACAACTTTTTCGTGACAGACTATTTCTGCTTGGTTTTTAGACAACCAATCCATACCAATGATAATATCAAAGCTTCCTATTTCGAATGGTATTAGATCTATAGAAAATAATTCTTTTGCTAATTCTAAGGTACAACCTTGGATTATGCTTTCGACTTCGATCATTTTACCATTTGCTAATTCTACAGAATACTTAGCATCTAATGGGGTAGGTATAATTGAAAGCAGGTGAATAATTTTATTTGACACAAAACTTCTATCGGCACCAGGATCAAATAAAGCAGAGACACAATGATTATTCAGATGAAACATACCCGTGATGATGTTTGGGTCTTGGCGGGCTTCTCTCGCATTGATCATGAATGCCCTTCCTCGAGCATTGTTGTTGTTGTTGTTGTTGTTGTTGCTGTTGTTGTTTCGATTGTTATTGTTGTGTTGTTGTTGTTGTTGTTTCGATTGTTGTTGTTGTGGTTGTTATTGTTGTTGTTTCTGTTGTTGTTGTTGTTTCTCAGCTTTGGACATTTATTCCTGAAATGTCCTTCTTCACCACACTCATAACATCTTATTTTTGTTCCATTGTTGACAGTTGGATTAGGGATTCTACAGTTCTTGGCCAGATGACCAATTTTCTTGCAATTATTGCATTGTACTGTGCAAGGACCGGTGTGATGTAAAGTACACCTATTGCAATATGGCCTGGTTCCTATATAACCATTATTTGATGATGGTCCTGAGATCTGAGCAGGTCTCTTTGTCTGTTGATCCCCTTGACTCTTCCCAAAGTTATCTTCCCATCTCCTTTTCTTATTGAACCCTTTTTGATCACCAGACTTTCCTTCTGTATTAGCACGAAGTTTTGCTTTGTCAGCCAAACTGTTTGCCAACCGAACCGCATGTTCGATGTCAGTGGTTTCGGTAGCAGTGATCAAATCCTGAATCTTTGGTGGAAGTCCAGAAATGTACTGCTCAATCTTCTTAGAATCGGGTGTAACCATGGTTGGGCAAAGAAGTGCCAACTCATGAAAGCGGTTGGTGTATTCAGATACTTCGTATCCCTTCGTCTTCAAATTATGAAATTCTACCTCCATTTTCTGAATTTCGCTCCTCGGGCAATACTTGGCTTTCATACGTTCCTTCAAATCTTCCCATGACATTGCATAAGCTGCATCAATTCCTACTGTAGTGGCGTACTCATTCCACCAGGTAAGAGCTTGATCTTGTAGTGTGCAGGTAGCATATTTTACTCGGCTATCTTCAGCGCAGTTACTAACACGAAATATGGACTCCAGTTTCTCAAACCATCGGATGAGTGCAATTGCTCCTTCAGTACCATTGTATATAATGGGTTTACATTGTTGAAATTCTCTGTAAGTACAACCTCTAGGTGTACCATTATTGTCATGATTATTGTTTGCGGCTGGAGTTGCAAAAGCTACTGCTATACTTTCTGCTACAATTCTAGCAATATCTGTTGCGTTCATTTCTGGTACTTCTTTTGACGGCCGGATCCTTAAATATAAATAAAGAAATTGATGAGATACTACCACATCATACCATAACCACAATTCAATAGTTATGACTAAAAGAAGTGTAAATCAAGATAAAGATAGTAGATTTACTGGATAACAAACTTTGAGATATAAACATCTCAAGAATCCATTATTTTATCTAAAATTACATTTCCCGACATATACGCCGTAAATAGTAAGTAACTAGACAATATCTACTGTGACAGAGTAGATGGGGTTATAGTAGTGGCTCTCGATATAGCCTCAAACATAGCTTCAAATCTTGTTATCTTTTCCTGTAGTTCCAACACGGTGTCTTCAAGACCATGTATCCTGAAGTGAGCTTCCTCCATCTCACCTTCCAGTGCGACTATCATATTATCTTGATTTTCCACCTTCCTCCGCAGTATGTTTGTTCTTTCCCTCAACTCCGTAATACACTTTTCTGCTCGGACTATGCGTAGTACCAATGTAGGGACAGTGTCATGCAAAGGTTCCATAGTTAATGCAGGAATATTGGTTGGACCGTTGGCTTTTCTGAACTGGTCAGAGTTAAGGAGTCCTTCTTCAAATCTCCATTCCGCCAGGAATCTTGGTATAGCATTAATAGATCTCCGCAGCCGTTGAGCGGGTGGTTCAGGATGAGTAAGTCGAGTACGTTGTGACTGAGGGTGGTTAAACATCGGATATCTAGGCGTTCAGATCCTTCGTATTAAAGATCGAGGTGAGCTTGAAGGACCTTCCCCAGATGGATTTGAAAAAGTAAAAGTAGGCGTAGTGCTAGTAAAAGCATTAGTGGTGATAGTAGTGTTTGGTCCAGGGACAAGTGCGTTATCAGCTTCTTCTCCAACGTGATCGGTCTCCTCCATTGACTGATTTACTACATGACGAGGAGAGTCGGAGGGTTCAAGTACAGGTGGAGGTGATCGGGAAATAATCTCTTCCTCACGGTCGGATAAGTATTCCACTACGAATCCCGACATTATTCTGTTGCTATATATATATATAATATACATTAAATTATATATTCTAAACATATATAATCAAGTAGAGATTATTCATAAAATTATGCATGTATGTGGGTGTTGTTCTATATGGGGTTATAGTCTAGGTCCATCAATTTGCTACCTAGTTCACTATAACTTGGGCTCTGATACCAATCTGTCACACCCCGCCCTAGACGGAATATGACTTTCATGGATTCACAACACAAGATATACTGAACGACACAAAACGTTGTCGTTTTAAAAATACATTTATACATAATATGATTTGCATAGTTTATAATACAAATTGTTTTCAAAACATTTATTCAATATTAAACAATAGATAGAGAATCTTTAGCAAATTGAAGAGTCTTTACTAAAGTTTGAGGGTAGGTTGTGGTCCCTCATGTAGTATGCAGCGGATAGTGGTCCCATGCACAGAGTATCATCTAGTTACCTGAGAATACATGCTAAAATACGTCAACATAAAGTTGGTGAGTTCCATAAGTTTTTCATATAGAAAATATAGTTTCCAAAAATACTAGAGTTCAGTGTGATCATTGCCTTACCGCAATGTCAAGTAGTTATGATACAATATCAGCAAAGAGTATCATATGTTTTTAATTAAAATATAGAGTATGAACCACAAGATTTAAAGTAACTATTTGATCACACAATGGATCAAATAGAATATAAGAGTAGATACTATATACATCAAGTTCTAAGCTCATGAACCGAAACTAGACAAGTGTGTGTTTATTTGCCTCCAGAGTAGGTACCTTGTTCAGGGTACCTTAAGCTTTCCAAATATAATGCATCCGTATCCAGTTGGTATGACCAACACGGATGGGGGTGCCTACCCCAATAGTACTATTCAATATACCCACGTTTATGTTTCCATAATTAATCGTTCATGATAGAGAGGTCTTTAATTGAACAGAGCAACTTAGAATCAACCATATATACATTTCTGAAAATACTTGTGTTCATCATAACAGTAAATAGTTTGTATTTTACCCCGAAGGTAAAATAAATAAAGCAGAGTTACAAAATATATATAATATATAAATTTGTAAATATGCATATAAGTATATTACATATAATATAACTTTGAAAATATACATATAAGTATAACAAATAGTTTTATTGCATGTATCTCAGTCCCCAAATAAATGTATAAATAACTGAAAAGGGGAATATGGAGACTCACCTTAGTGTTGTAGAAGAAAGATCACTTAGACGTACTTAATCTTGTGTGATTATCAGAGAGAAATTTAGAAGTGAATATATGATGGTGTGAGTTTTATAATTAAACTAAGGTCGCTATTTATAGAAAATAATTTTAGAATATGCTTTAGAATATGCCTTAGCATATTCTTTGGAATATGCCTTAGCATATTCTTTGGAATATGCTTTTTACCTTTACCATTTACAATTTACTTTTTACCTTTACTATTTACCGTTACTATTCATAGTAACTATTCACGGTCACTATTCATGAATACGATTTTTGGATACGGTTACTATTCACTGATACAGTACTATTCATGTATACGGTTACTATTCACAAAATACGTACTATTCATAAGTACGGTTACTATTCACAATTACGGTACTATTCATAAGTACGGTTACTATTCATAAATACGGTACTATTCATAAGTACGGTTACTATTCATAAATACGGTTATTGATAGTATAAGTATGGAAAAAAATATTTCCAAGCAACTCTCAAATAACTATTTGAGTTCTTGGCAATAGTTATCCATAATTTATCAAAAAAAAATATTTGTTCAGTTTATTATGCCATAAAATGTTTGTTCATATTGTTTGAAAAATTTAAATAGTACACGTAATAGTAAATTAATCAACCTGAAATTTTGGCGGTTGTCACAAAATGAATGTTGTTTTCAATCCCGAAGCCATAGGCGCCTGTCTTAACGTTATCTTTGACGAAGAAGAAAACCAAAGCCAAGAAGCTTCAAGTTCTTCAAGACCCAAGTTTACTAGAAGGGTGATCCGACGAAATCACGTGGGTGCCGCAAAGCTTTTATACGATCATTACTTTGCGCCAGAACCAACCTACCCACCCGACATGTTTCGTAGAAGGTTTCGAATGCGAAAGGAAATGTTTCTGCGCATAGTGCGAGATATAAACTCCTTTGAAAGCATTAAACCGCTACCGAAACACTTTCAGTTCTTCCACAAAGGCGCGACAGATGCTACTGGTCGTCCCGGTTTCAACATTTTCCAGAAATGTACTTCTGCCATACGCCAGTTAGCGTATAGCTTTAAGGCTGATGCTTTAGATGAGTACTTGCAAATGGCTCAAGATACGGGCTACCAGTGTTTAGACGCTTTCTGCAAGTGTGTTATACACCTCTATCGTGACGAGTATTTGAGAAGGCCAACAGAAGCAGATATCGAGCGGTTAACTGCTAAACATGCTGAGGTTCATGGTTTCCCGGGTATGCTTGGTAGCATAGATTGCATGCATTGGGGTTGGAGGAACTGTCCAGTGGCATGGCAAGGGCAGTACACCCGAGGCACAAGGGATATCCAACAATCATGCTTGAAGCGGTTGCTTTATATGATTTGTGGATCTGGCATGCTTACTTTGGCCCTGCTGGTTCGAACAACGACATCAACGTCCTCAACAAATCAGATTTGTTCGACGATTTGCTTCAAGACAAGGCTCCTAAAGTAGAGTTTTCGGTTAATGGGCAGCAGTTTCAAAAGGGATATTACCTAGCAGATGATATTTATCCAGAATGGGCTACTCTTGTTAAGTTATTCAAGTGCCTGATGGACCCGAAAACCTCCAAGTTCAAAAGATACCAGGAAACTGCAAGAAAGGATGTCGAGCGAGCATTTGGGGTTTTTCAGGGTCGTTGGCAGATTATTGCACAATATACGCGGCGATACAGTGTGAACAAGATAAAACGTATCATGTTATGTTGTGTGATTCTGCACAACATGATCGTTGAAGATAACGGGCGCGCAATTACAGAGTTTGAAGAAGAGTTGATAGCTAATACTGTCCTCCCAACTCGTACGTGGACTGAAAGGTGTTCAACGCAGCTTCGTATGTACGGGGAGTTGCGCGATAGAAGGGATCACCATGAACTCCGCAATGCTCTGATTGAACATGTTTGGCACCTCCCGGACCACGCCCGTCCACGTTGATGGCTACTTTTATATTTCCTAAAAATGTCATTTTCATAATTTATTTACTTTCTGTTTATTAGTGTAATGTTTAATTTTATAATAAATGTAATGTGTTTGTTTTAATAATAAAATGTGTTTGTTTAATTTTGTGAAAATTAAAAATGAAATAATAAAATTGTGAAAGAAGTGGAAAAGTGGGTAGTATAAGGAGGGGGGTGTTCTTGGGGTGTTCTAGGAGAGAGAAAGCTGATGAATAGTGGAAGAAGTGGGGAAGAAGTGGGTTGTATAAGGAGAGGCCTTATAACCCCCACTTCTTTCACTATTCATCCATTATTTTATTATATCATTTTTATTTTTCACAAAATTAAACAAACACATTTTATTATAATTAAAACACATTTTATTATTAAAAAACACATTACAATACTTAAAAAAAAAACATAAAACACATTACATTTATTTTAAACTTAAACATTAAACTAAAAAACATAAATTAAATAAATTGTGAAAAATCACATTATTATGAAATAAAAAACTACGCATCAACGTTGACGGCCGCGTTCCGGGAGGTTCCAAACATGTTCAATCAGAGCATTGCGGAGTTCATGATGAGTCCTTCTATCGCGCAACTCCCCGTACATACGAAGCTGTGTTGAACACCTTTCAGTCCACATACGGGTTGGGAGGACAGTATTAGCTATCAACTTTTCTTCAAACTGTGTGATTGCGCTCCCGTTATAAGTAATATCATTGGTCTTGACTATAAGTAATATCATTGGCTGTAAGTAATATCATTGGTCTTACATAACACAACGCGTTTTGGGCGTATTGGCTGTGGATGAGAGGAGAACTCCACAGTTAAGCGTGCTCGGGCGGCAGCAATGCCAAATGGGCGACCCTTCTGGGAAGTTTGCCCGAGCAACCAGAAACAAAGCCGTGAGCCTGCGGGCAAAGCGGACAATATTGTGTTGTGGTAAGGCGGGGTGTTACAAGTGGTATCAAAGAAACCCTTGGGATTGTTAGGAGTGTATGGCGCACTTGCATAAGTCAACGAGGACGTTGAGTTGTGTTGAGGGTGTGTGAAAGCATACATCGCTAACATACAAGGGGGATCCTGTCTATAAGTAATATCATTGGCCTTACATAAGACAACGTGTTTTGGGTGTATTGGCTGTGGATGAGAGGAGAACTCCACAGTTAAGCGTGCTCGGGCGGCAGCAATGCCAAATGGGCGACCCTTTTGGGAAGTTTGTCCGAGCAACCAGAAACAAAGCCGTGAGCCTGCGGGCAAAGCGGACAATATTGTGTTGTGGTAAGGCGGGGTGTTACAATCTGTAACTGACTATTTTGTCGTTTAGTGGATACTCATGTTTGCAGAGGTCGTTGGCTAGTTTTGATCTTATTTGTTCTATTTGCAGAGCTTACTGCTCGGCAAATACGTGATTCAGCAAATTTTTGCTAAGTGTTGGAGCTACTTGTTCTATTTGCAGAGCTTTTTGCTCGGCAAATAGCTGTATCAAGAAATTTTCGTTAAGTGTTGGATCTACTTGTTCTATTTGCAGAGCTTATTGCTCGGCAAATAGTTGCTTCAAGAAAAATTTGGTCAAGTGTGGTGCTACTTGTTCTGTTTGCAGAGATATAAGCTCGGCAAACAAGTGTTTTTGGTTGATTCGACTAAGTACAAATCTTATTTGTGCTGTTTGCAGAGATTTAAGCTTGGAAAATAGTTGATTTGGTTTTCTTCGACCAAGTGACAATCTCATTTGTGCTGTTTGCAGAGATTTAAGCTTGGAAAATAGTTGATTTGGTTTTCTTCGACCAAGTGACAATCTCATTTGTGCTGTTTGCAGAGATTTAAGCTCGGCAAATACTTGTGTTGGCTGAAGTTGGTTAAGTGTTGATCCTATTTACACTATTTGCAGAGATATTAATCTCGGCAAACAAGTGTTTTTGGTTGATTCGACTAAGTACAAATCTTATTTGTGCTGTTTGCAGAGATTTAAGCTTGGAAAATAGTTGATTTGGTTTTCTTCGACCAAGTGACAATCTCATTTGTGCTGTTTGCAGAGATTTAAGCTCGGAAAATAGTTGATTTGGTTTTCTTCGACCAAGTGACAATCTCATTTGTGCTGTTTGCAGAGATTTAAGCTCGGCAAATACTTGTGTTGGCTGAAGTTGGTTAAGTGTTGATCCTATTTACACTATTTGCAGAGATATTATCTCGGCAAATACTTATATCAACAAAATTTGACCAAGTATTTTGTGATCCATTTCTGTTTGTACTATTTGCCGAAGAAATTGCTCGGCAAACAGTTGAAGTTGGTTGTTGATCAGTGTGCTCGTGTTGTGACTTGGCTGATTACACCATTTGCCGAAGAAACTGCTCGGCACTTAGTTGAATTAGATTTGTCAAAATTTTCATTTTCAAGAAAATTGATTCAAAATCATTTTTGATCAAAATTCTTCAAGTGGGCAGAAAATAAAAAATAAAAAATATAAAATTTTTGGTCCATTTGCCGAGATCTGAGCTCGGCATTCAATACAAATAGAAAATCAAATTTTTTTTAAGTCTTTTATTGTTTAATATTGATGGCTTCAAGGGAAGCTTTGGCTCTTGGTTCTGAAGGGAGACCTCCTGTGTTGTTTAGAGGTTCCTATCCACAGTGGAAGAAAAGGTTCTTGAATTGGATAGACAGACAGAAGAATGGGAAACTTTTAAGGAAATCTTACAAGGATGGTCCTGAAATTCCTAAGAATCCAGTGATTGATGAACCTTTGCCAGAAGAAAGTTGGAATACTGATCAGAGAAATCGTGTTGAGGCTGATCAAATGTCCATTGCTTATCTTTACTAAGCACTTTCAGATGACATCTATTGCAATGTTGACTCATATGAAACAGGAAAAGATATATGGGATGAAGTGGAAAATCAGATAGAAGGGTCTGATGTTGTAAACACCATAAGATTGTCAACTGTTCTGAATATGTATGAAACATTCAAGCAACAGAAGGGTGAACCATTGAATGAAGTTTACATCAGATTCTGCAATGTTATCAATGAATTGAGAAAGAATGATGTCAAAAGAACCAATATGGAGCTGAACATCAAGTTTATCAAAAATCTTGAGGAGGAATGGCAAGTTTATGGCACTCAACTCAATCAGCAATCAGATTTTGGGAAACTCACAATTCATACTTTGTATGAAAAGCTGAAGTTGAATGTTGATGATGTTCTGAGGATTCAAAAGAAGAAAGAAGAAAGTGTTCATTCTGATCCACTGGCCTTGGTAGCTGAAAAGAAGTCTTCAAGAGTTTCAAGACAGAACTTTGTTGAAATTGAAACTGATTCTGACTCAAGTGAAATGAGTGATTCTGATTTGGATGAAAAACAACAAGAAATGTACAAGGAACTTGCTTATTTCACAAAGGCTTTCAAGAAGAAATTCTTCAAGAAGAAACCAACAAACAATCAACTTAGGACCTCATCAGTTTCTTCTTATGCAAAGAATGCGAATGCTCCTAAGTTTGAAACCAAGAAAGAATTTGTTGGTGGTGAAAAGAAATTTGACAATTAGAAGAAGTTTGAAAAGAAGGTCATGGACAAGAGGAATGAGGACAAGAAATGCTACAATTGTGGTCTTCCTGGACATTTTGCCATCAATTGCACTAAACCTCGTCAGAAGAACTCGGAGTACTACAAGTACAAACTTTTGCTTGCAAGACAAGAGGAAAGTGGAATTGCTCTTCTCGCTAAAGATGACAAATGGCTACATCTTTCTGATGAAGAGACAGATGAACTTGCAGCAAATGTGTGCTTCATGACAAAAATCAAGAAGTCAAAAGAGTTAGATGATGTTCATGAAAGTTCTTCAGAGGATGATCAGGTAATCACTATTCCCAAATCAATGTTAGAATATTATGTGAATAAAAGTGAAAAGGCAATGAGAAAAGGGGTGAAGTTGACTGAAGAAAATTTAAAAGTAAAGAAAGTTTTGGAAGACAAAGAAAAAGAATTTCAAGCTAAATTTGATTTACTTCAAAAGGATTTTGAAAATTTGAAATCTGAAAAGGCTGCAGTCACTTTTACTCCTAACTCCAAATTGCATCTTGAAAAACAAGAACTTGAAACCAAAGTTCTTGAATTGAGCAAGACTGTCAGACAATTACAAGTTGAGAAGACCAATGAGATGTTTAGAGCAAATGCTTTGGCTGGGGACATTGAGTCATTAAATGTAAAACTTAAAGAATCTACCCCTGATTTGAAAAAATTTGAAGACAAAATTTCTGACCTAAAATATGAGTGTTGTATAAAAGATTCTCTTAAACAAAAACTTGATAAAGAAAATGATGAACTTAAAGCTGAAATCAAGTCTTATCAAGAAAAGTTGTATAAGATTAATCGATCATATCAACAAATCTTTTTGAATAGACCAAGAAATTCGAAAACTGCATTCAATTCAGGGTTGGGTTATGTCAATCCAGAACATTTGCTCCAAGCACAAGAAGAAATCCCATCATTGTATAAGGAATCATATTTAAGATGTGGGATGACTGACGAATTTGTTAGACCAAGTCATGGTGATTTTGAGGCTGATGATTTTTTAAAGAAGGGTGCAGATGTCTATTTTAACTATGAGTTAATGGATGAGACATATGATTTTTTCAATAACCCTGGGCATAAAAGTAACAAAGATAATCATGAGGTTATAATACCTGAAATTCTTGAGTGTTTTACTGAAAAACCATTGGAACAACCTATTCCAATTCCAAAACCTGCTGTTGAAAGACCTTATGTTCCACAAAGTGTTTTGGAAAAGGTAATAGAGGATTTGAAAAAGTCTCTTGATGAAAAGCAATCTTTAATAGATAATTTGAAGACTCAAAATCATTGTGACCCACCCACTAATCATGAGAATGATTGTGATCACCCTAATTGTCCTGTCTGTGAATTTATGACCACTGCAACTCCACCAAACTATTCTGTGTGTCAAGATGAGAAAACTTCACAAACTGCATGTTCTATTTGTGAAATTGTGAATGCATCTGTGCAAACTGAGTGTGAAGTTGTGCATGTTTCTGTTCAAACTGATTGTGAACTAGATGATGTCTTTGATGTCAATGATGTTGATGATTATTTCTTTCCGACTGCTTCTGAGACTGAGTCCTTTACCAAATTTTTTGAGGGAACTCAAACTTACTTGAATGAAATTGATGCTTTCAAACATAAGTTTGAAAAAGAAAAAGAACAAAAGTTGAATGTGCTAAAGGAACTTAATAAACTTAAAATGGAATTCGAATTTCAGAAAATTGCACTTCAATCTTTAACAGAAAAAGACAAAGCATAAAATTCACTCAAGGGAAGTCCTTGTCCTTTTAAGATAAGTGAAGCAAGTGTGAAGTTGGAAACTGATGATATGTCATCATTTTTGGAAGGAAATAATGATTTTGCTCCTGAATTTGAAAAACATTTTGTACAAAAGGAGGATAAACATGAATTTTATCTAAAGATGATTCCAAAGTCACACTCTTCACAATCTTCCCCATCTGATAAGTTCAAAAGACCAAAGACCAATCAATCACCCAAGACGGATTCAAGACCAAACTCTAACAAAGGTTCCACAAACCCTCAGAAATCAAAGACTTCTAGAAAACCACAGACGAATAAGGTTAAATCTGAACCTAAGTCCCAAAAAGAAGTCAAAACAACTAATGGTCTAAAGACTGTCAATAATGAATCTTTCTCATTAGGTAACAAACAACCTCAGCATGTTAGGTATTCTAGTTTTCCTAGGTATTCTAAGACGACTTCTAAGTGCACTTTACAGGTGGTTAGAGATACAGTTTCAGGAATAACTAAATACAAAGATCAATATGGTTGGTTGTCACCTAATAACATCAAGAAAGTAAACAAGTCTACAGAAACCATCAAGAATAAACCTGATAGAAATAAGAAATTGTTTGCTAACTCAAAGAATGTTCGTGTTTCAGGTGACTTGTGCTTAACTAATAGCAGTAAATGGATTCCTAAAGATAGATTTTTGCATGCTTCTAGAAAAGTCAAGCTTGATGGAAATATAACTCATGTCAAACAAGTGTGGATTGTCCGTAGATCAAATTCTTTAGATAGTACTAATACATCTAGGACTAGTCCCGCTTGTCTCAAAACTTGTGTATAATCCTTTACTTTTCATTGTTTGTAATTCGTATTTGTTGTTTGAACTATTATGTGTGTTTGTTTGTTACTTTCAATAAAATGTTTGTTTGTGTGCTATTATTAGATTGTTTCTTATATAGTGTTAGATAGTATATGTGTACTTGCATGTTAACCCTCTAACCTGCAAGGACCCAGTCTATGTGGGTACCTAAATCATATACCTTGTTCTTGCAGGAATATCTCATTTGTGTATGGTATGTTGACTCGGGATGTTCTCGTCATATGACTGGAAACAAGTCCATTCTAACGAACTTTGTTAAGAAGTTTATGGGAACTGTCAGATTCGGAAATGATCATATCGCTCCTATTCTTGGTTATGGAGACATTGTTAAAAATGGAGTCACTATAAAGAGAGTTTCCTATGTTGAAGGATTAGGACATAATCTTTTCAGTGTTGGACAATTTTGTGACCATGATCTTCAAGTACTATTTAGGAGATATGAATGCAAAGTGCAGACTGAAGAGGGTGTAGACATTCTTACTGGAACAAGAGACAATAATTTGTTCACAATTGATCTCAACAACATTCCAACTCATTCTTCAGAGATTTGTCTTCTTTCAAAAGCAACTGCACAAAATTCTTGGTTATGGCATCGCCGTCTTTCTCATCTTAATATTCAAACGATTAATGCGCTCGTGGATAAACAACTTGTTGAAGGTCTTCCGGATTACAAGTATGAAAGTGAACATGTTTGTCCGGCTTGTGCAATTGGAAAGATGAAGAAAGCATCACACAAACCAAAGAAGTATCTAAGTACTGAAGGTCCTTTGCACCTTATTCATATGAATTTGTGTGGACCAATGAAAGTTCAAAGTATCCATGGCAAGCGATACATTCTTGTGATTGTCGATGATTATTCTCGTTATACTTGGGTATTCTTTCTTCATGCAAAGAGTGATGCTCCGAATGTGATTATTGATTTCATAAAGAAGACCCAAGTAAATCTTAAATCATCTGTTCGAATTGTTCGCTCAGACAATGGCACTGAATTCAAGAATTCAACTATTGAATCTTTCTTCAAGTCCATGGGTATCACTAATCATTTTTCCGCTGCCAGGACACCTCAACAGAATGGAGTAGTTGAACGACGTAATCGTACTCTTATTGAAGCAGCTAGAACTATGCTTGCTTATTCGAAGTTTCCTCCGAATTTATGGGCTGAAGCTGTTGCTACTGCTTGTTTCACTCAAAATAGATCAATCATAAACAAGAGGTTTGATAAAACTCCATATGAGGTGATTAACAAGAGAAAGCCCAATGTGAACTTCTTACACATATTCGGATGTGTTTGTTATGTTCTCAATGATCGAGATAATTTGGGCAAATTTGAACCAAAGGGCGATGAGGCATATTTCATCGGTTATTCGAGAGAATCAATAGCTTATCGTGTGTATAACCGAAGAACCAAGAGATCGAAGAGAGTATGAATGTTAGATTTGATGAACTCTCGGGAATGGTTCTTGAACAACACAGTTCAAGACCCTAACTTCAAAGTCCACAAGCTTCCGCAACCAAAACTGATTCCAATGTCAAATCATCATTCTCTACTCCGACTACACAAGATTTGGATATCTTGTTTGAAGAATTTTTCCATGTTCCCACGAAAGTTCCTGAATCTGAAGTGAATACAAATGAACCATCCAGTTCCAATACTAATGAGTTGGATCCCAATGAGTCTTCACCATCACAAACATCGGATGTTAATTCTTCATCTGATTCTCCTCCACCTAATGATAATTCTGAGTTGCATACTCAACCTCAACATATTTCTCAAGTGACAAATCCGTCAACCAATCCTGAAGATTATGATCCCGATGACTTTGTTGAACCAATTGCTACTTCATTTGAACAATTGACAGAAGCAACATACTCCTGATTTTATTGATTCTGAAGAATCTGGTGATCCACTAGATCCAATTCCTCACACAACCAAATGGACTAGAGCTCATCCAATTTCTCAAGTCATTGGTAATCCAACAACTGGAGTTCAGACAAGATCCGCATCCGCGAATGAATGTCTGTTTGTGAATTTTCTGAGTATTGTTGAACCAAAGACAGTAAATGAAGCTCTAAGTTGTCCAGATTGGGTAAAAGCAATGCAGGAAGAACTTAATCAATTTTGAACGTTGAGGTGTGGAAATTGGTTCCTAATCCTTACAAGAATAAGGAGCCAATTAAACCAAATGGATCTTCAAGAACAAAAAGGATGAAACTGGAGTTGTTGTACGAAACAAAGCACGATTGGTTGCAAAGGGATATTGTCAACAAGATGGAATTGATTATGATGAGACATTCGCACCAGTTGCACGAATTGAGGCCATTTGGATGTTTCTTGCCTATGCTGCCTACAAGAACTTCACAGTATACCAGATGGATGTCAAAACTGCCTTCTTGAATGGAATTCTCAAAGAAGAGGTGTATGTTGAACAAGCTGAGGGATTTGTGAATTCAAAACATCCGAACTATGTTTACAGGTTAGATAAGGCTTTATATGGTCTGAAACAAGCCCCTCGTGCATGGTATGATGCTCTCTCCTCTTATCTTGTGAAATCTTGTTTTAGCAAAGGTTCGATTGACACTACCTTGTTTATCAAAAGACAAGGGAGTGACATCATTCTAATCCAGATTTATGTTGACGACATAATTTTCGGGTCAACTAATCCTAAATACTGCAAGAATTTTTCTGCCTTAATGATCAGTAAATTTGAAATGAGGATGATGGGTGAATTAAACTTTTTCCTTGGCCTTCAAGCCAAACAATTGTCAACTGGTACATTTATTTGTCAAACAAAGTACATTCTTGACATGTTGAAAAAGTTTGATATGATGAATTGTCAACCAATTAGTACACCCATTGAAGCTCGAAAATAGATTAATGCTGATTTAAATGGAAAATCTTTTGATCAAAAGAGATATCGCAGTATGATAGGTTCACTCATGTATTTGACTGCAAGTCGCCCGGATATTATGTTCGCCACATGCATGTGTGCCAGGTACCAGGCCAATCCCAAGGAAAGTCATTTCCAGGCCGTAAAACGGATTTTCCGATACCTTAAAGGCATTGTGAATCTTTGTCTCTGGTATCCAAGGGATACCGGGTTTCAGTTGATTGCATATTCGGATGCTGACCATGCAGGTTGTAAGCTTGATCGAAAGAGTACTTCTGGAGTGTTCAGTTTTTAGGGGATAGATTAGTCAGTTGGTCTTCGAAGAAACAGAATTGTGTATCTACATCAACTGTAGAAGCTGAGTACGTTGCTGCAGCAAGCTGTTGTTCACAAGTTCTTTGGATGAAGACGCAGTTGACTGATTATGGATTTCAATTCAACAGAATTCCCATCTACTGTGACTCTAAGAGTGCTATTGCTATTTCTTGCAACCCGGTACATCACACTAAGACCAAGCACATAGATGTTCGGTACCATTTTCTTAAAGATCATGTCGAGAAAGGTAACATCGAACTCTATTTTGTCCCAACAGACTACCAACTTGCTGACCTTTTCACCAAACCTTTGGATGAACAGAGGTTTAATTTTCTTAAAACCAAGTTGGAAATGCTAGATTTACAAACTTAATTGCTTTCATGCCATGTATTCTATGTTCATTTTCTGTTTCAAACATTGATGTGTTTTTAATTGTTATTACATGCAATGTTTGAGGGGGAGAAAAAGGGTAGAATGCATGATTTTAGGGGGAGTTTGTAAATTTACTGTATTCATATATGCTTAATTTGAGGGGGAGTGTGCAAATGCATGTGAATATTTGTTTGTGTATCTAGTATGTTTAATTTTTAAATTTTTTTTATTATGTGTTTGTTTAATTTTGTTTTGTATGAGTGTTTGTTTTTAAAATCTGAAAAACCAAATACAAATTTAGAAATTTTTTAAATATAATAAAAAGATTTTTTTAATTTTTTTTTTTTTAATTTTTTTTTAATTTTTTTTTAATTTTTTTAATTGTTTTATGTTTTGTTAAAACCCAAAAAGAATTGAGCCCAAAATGTGAATTTAGCCCAAAACTGGCTGGAATCCGGGCTGACACGCGGGTCAAACCCAGACCCGAGACCCGGATTTGTGATTTAAAAGGAAAATGGGCGGGCCATGTCATTTTCAATTCAAATTCAAATCAAAAATACTTGAGTTTTCTCTCAAAACCGATCATTTTTTTTAATCAATCAATCTTTTTCATCATTTGTAATAATCAAAGTGGGTTTGTGTTTGTGATCATCTGTGTGTTACTTATCACTCTGTTCATTGATCATAACATCCATTTAAAGGTAATATTCTTAACTTTGATTTTGATTACCAAGTGTTTGATGAAATGTTTGTATGAAATGATCTTGTTTTATATGATTTCTGTGATGATTTGATTCATGTTTTGATGATCTTAGATGCATGATTAGGGATTATATTTGATGCTTATCTGTTGTAAATACCTTAATCTGCTCATGTTTTGGAAATTCTGGGTTTGAATTTTGAAGGGCTGGGTATGAACCTGTGTTTTTGAAGATTTGTGCCATTTGCCAAGGTATTTGCTCGGCAAATGCTATGGTTGCTCATAATCATCTTCAAATCTTAATAAATCTGGAAAAACAAGTTCATATTTTGACTTAACAAAATTTCAGATCAAAAAGGCCATTGCCGAGGTTTTTGCTCGGCAAATACATGTTTTTCTCAAATCTTTCAAAAATCTTGTTTGTCAAACAAAACCCAAGTCAAAATTTTCAAAGTAAAATCCTACACATGTGTAGGTACACAAGTACAAGGGGAAAAAAACGAAAATTAAAAAGTCGTCAAAAGTATATCGAATTGCATCTCTAATGAAATAACACGAAATTTTAAGACTACCCATATTTTTTTTTCCATCTAACGATTTACGGTTTGTGAGATAAAACATTTTGAATGATATGGATGAATTATAATTTGTTATTGAAGAGAGAGAAAATTGGACAAAATGAGTAGCCCAGAATTGTTTTCGCGTTCTTTTTTTGTGAGTTCTCTAATAACCCTTCCTCATTTAAACATATGTC
>CM067167.1:57379208-57386029 GCA_034093135.1 Erigeron breviscapus | reverse complement strand
GGACAAGGAACAAGTTCCCAAACATCGTTCCTTTTGAACTGATTAAGCTCATCTTGCATGGCTTCAATCCAGCTAGGGTCATTCATAGCCTCGTCAATCTTCTTCGGTTCTATCAGAGTTAAGAAGCTGACGTTTAAGCATTGATCGCTTGTGGCTCTTCTGGTCTGAACCCCACTAGTGGAATTTCCAATGATTTGCTCGATTGGATGTGCTCTTGTCCACTTAGTGTATTGACCAGGATGAACTATGATATCAGTGCAAGAACTCCTCTGAGATACTTCAGAGGTGCTTCAGAAAAGACTACCTCAGTCTCATCATCTTCCTCCTGCAGATCATGATTTGCATCATGAAACTGTTCAGATTGGGGTACTTCAGTGGAACCTGATATCTGAGGTGAAGCAGCATGTACATCTGATCCAATAGTCAGTTCAGAAGGTAGTTTAAAACTGACTGGAGGGTAGAATGGAATGTTGCTTGACTTGATTATTCTTGGTTCTGAACTGTGATGTTCAGAAGCAGGTTCAGGTGACTGATCAGATTCAGCAATAGGATCAGAATCACCAAAACTTATTGGACTTTCTGAGGGTGGTACAGGAATGGAATTCTTAAAGATTGCAGAATTAGATTCATCAAAGGTAACATGAATTGACTCATCAACCTTTTCAAGTCTCTTGTTAAAGACTCTAAAGGCTTTGTGATTTGATGAATATCCTAGGAAGTACCCTTCATCAGCTTTTGCATCAAATTTTCCAAGCTGACTGAAATCATTCAGAATGTATACTGGACATCCAAATACATGGAAATATCCAATATTAGGCTTTCTATTTCTGAGTACTTCATAGGCTGTCTTCTTGTGTCTTTTGACATAGACAGTCTGTTCTGAGTGTAGCAAGCAGTTGCAACAGCTTCAGCCCAGAAATTCTTGGGAAGACCAGATTCTTTAGCATACTTCTAGCAGCTTCAATCAGCGTACGATTCTTTCTTTCTACAACACCATTCTGCTCTGGTGTGTGGGCTGAGGAGAAGTTCTGAGATATGCCAGTTTCAGTACAGAAGGACTCAGAGTGGCATTTCTGAATTCAGTGCCATTGTCACTTCTGAGCTGACAAACTTTTCGCTTATGCTTGAGTTCAATTTGTTTGATGAGAGCAATGACTTCAGCAGCAGCTTCACTCTTGGATCTGAGGAAAATTACCCAGCAATATCTTGAATATTCATCAACAACAACAAGGGTATATTTCTTTCCCGCTCTAGTCTGAACATTCACTGGTCCAAAGAGGTCCATGTGAAGAGGTTCAGTTATACTAAAACTTTGTTTTGTCTTGAATGAAGCTCTTTTATGCTTACCCATTTCACAACCTGGACATGGCTTGTCTTTATTGAAAGACATTGAGGGTATCCCATCAACAAGTTGTTTTCTTGACAACTTATTAATATTCTTGAAGTTCAGATGGGATAATCTCTTGTGCCACAACCAGTTTGTGTCTTCATCTGCCTTTGTGTAGAAACATTGTCCAGTGGGTGAACTATTCATATCAATGATATAAATGTTTCCTTTTCTTGGTGCAATCAATACTACCTTTCCATCCCTGTTGAATATGGTGCCTTGTGAAATATCAAATAATACCTTGAAGCCATCATCACACAGTTGACTGACACTGATCAGGTTATATTTCAAACCGTTCACATATGCAACACGTGTGAATTTGACTTGTCCATTATTCACAACACCATATCCCTCAGTTTTTCCATTTTCATCATTCCCAAATGTTATTGAGGGCCCCTCTTGCACCCTATATTCCTCCAGCAGGGTTTGATAACCAGTCATGGTTCTGCCAGCAGCGCTGTCAAGATACCATATATTCTTCTTTCGGTCTCCCTACACAAACACAAAGATTAGTTCTTTTTGGGAACCCATCTGATGATGGGTTCGCTAGACTCTCCCTTAGCAGTCTCAGATTTCTTTGGTTTATAAGGAACTGAAGGATCAAAGGGGATCTCAGTCATAATCTCAGATGACACAAAAACAGTTGGTTTGATGGGGGGTTCAACCTTTTTCTTCTCAGATTTTTGCTTGATTTGTTTGGAAAAAAGTTTTGCGTTTTGCTTAGGTTGAAGAGAAGTGGTTTCAACATTTTTTAAACGTGCATTACAGCTCTGCACTTGTCTAGCCAATAACTGAAATTGACTCTCTAACCTCAGCAAAATAGATTCTTCATTAGACACCTGAGCCTTACCTGAACCTGAGGTAGGAGGGCTCAGTGGGGGAGATAATTTTCTTCTTCTTTTGGCCTTTTGGAACCTTAGATGAAGTCTGAGGGGAGGGCTTTTTGATTTTAGCCTTCTTTTCTGAAACAGTTGTCTGAGCTGTTTCAGATTTACCCTCAGATTGTTCCTGTGCCTTATCAGTCACAGTTTTCTGTTTGCCAACTTTAGGAAAAATAATTTCAGGTTTCATTTCCTTTGGAAGTGCATCTAAATCAGTGATTATAGATGCCATGTGAAGATCACCAGATTCATATGTTGCTCTTTGATTTGCAAAAGTATTTTTAATTGCAGCATCTGGTTTTGGTGCATTCATCCAAGATTTAATTATTTTCTGTTCTTTTTCAAGGATGGATTTTAATTCTTCTTTTTCCAACTCTAAAGTGGCAACCATAGACTGATAACTTTTTAAAGCCAAGTGAACATCTTTCAGCTCTTTTAGTCTGGCCTGACTGGCGTTCAGTTCAGAAGTATTATTTTCAAACATTTTTAGGCTTTCTGAACGCACAGTTTCGACAAAAGAAATGTCAGGCTCTAAAAGAACCAAAAGGTCCAGTTTTTGTTCCTCATTACTTTCAAAACCAAAGTCACTAACCTTTTTCATGACTATATCCACCCAACGACCAGATTCAACATCAGACTTGACCAAATGACCTTGATCTTCACGTGCCATGAAACACATATCCCTAACTTCTTCCTCATCATCAGATGATTCATCAGATTCTTCCCATTTTTCAGTCTTGGCAATCATACAACTATTATTGCTTGAGTTGTTTTGAGCCATGAGAGCTATTTGGGCTTTCAACTTCTTGTACTTAGCCTTATAGCTGTCATCAGGTTTCTGAAAAATAGAATGATTAGGGGCAGATTGTGATGATGAAGGTTGACTAGATCTGCATTCCTTCATGAAATGTCCTTTCTTGCCACACTTAAAGCATTCAAGATTAGACTTATCAATAGAAGCGCTGGAAGCAAATGGTTTGCCAGATCGATTAAATTTAGCCTTAAAATGATTGAACGTTTTAGCCAGCATGGCAACCAGATCATCATTGTCATCCTCATCACAACTATGAGTTACATTACCATAAATACCAGTTTTTAACATTTCAGAGACCATCTTCTTCATCGAGTCAGAATGATCACTCTCAGAAGATAGTAGAGCAGTCACATGTGGTTCAGAATGCTGAACCATGACTGAACTGGTAGAAGCATGATTTTTGGCATCTTGCTCAGCCACAGCTCTCTCAGCTTTGTTCTCTTCAGTGTACCTGAAGGCTCCATATAGGGAAGTTAGAGTGTGACTGTGCAAGGTTTTTCCTTGTCTTAAAACCAAGATCAAGTTTTCCCATTTAGAAGGTAAGATGTCACAAAACTTTTCCAATAAGATTTCTTTATCTTTAGTTACCCCCAGGGCTTTCAATTGATTTACCAGATTAGTGAATCTGATGTATGTTTGTGTTAAAGTTTCACCAGGGATAGCAAAAAAAGATTCATATCTTTTATTCAAAGCAACTTTTCTTGTGACAATTGTCTCATTGGTGCCTTCAAACTGTGTCATGAGTTCCTCCCACATTAATTTTGAATTTTCAAGTAAAACAAGGGTGGGCATAAGTGTTTCAGGAACAGCATACAAGATCATATTTTGAAGCTTGGTATCAAGGTCTACCAGCCTATGATCTTCTTCAGACCAATGATCCTTCTCCTTGGGTGAAACCCTAGTCCCATCGGCATTTCTGACAACAGTGGAGGCATTCAAGGGGACAAAGGGTCATTCTTTAAGAATATCGAACAAATATCTTTCATCACCAGCAATATATTTGAGCATGCATGCTTTCCATGTTTGAAAATTTTCACTGTTCCCATCAAACTTGGGAACAGGATTATTTGGAAAGTGTACGTGCACATTATACGATGGTATATTGTTGTTGATGATAGGGGGTGGAGTAGTATTAGCATTAGCATTGGCATTAGCATTAGCATTAGGGTCAGGGCCTGTATTGAACATTTGGTCAACCATCTTTGCAGATCAAAGGTTAATGAATTAATATAATTCAACCTTGCTGCTCTGATACCAATTGTGAGTCCCAAATATAGATGGTTAAATACCTGACTGACAAGTAGTTCTAACTGGAAGTTGACCAGTTCAGAATACGATCCAGATATGGATGAACAATACGATAAAGGTACTGAAAGTAAATGCACGAAACAATAAGGGCTGAAACTATATAAATAATATGTATAGATCAAGTATGTAGCATTGAGACACGATGTACTTTTCAATGTATTTGATTTATTGATATATAAACAAATACAAAGGTTGTTGCGGAACAAAGATAAACACCCAAGTGTAAATATCTAAACAACCTAGAAATACAAGTAATCTAATAACTTGGAAATACTCGTAAGGATTACTTAGAGTATATCTCACAGATTTAAAGAAAAAAGGAGGTAACCCTAACCAATATTCTAAGAAGAATCAATATGGGTATGTCAGGAACAACTATTGATGTACTCAATCGAGAGTATCCCAAACCCTAGAAAAGGTTAAGATAACCAAGAACAATCGATTGAGAAGATGAATTGGGGAGCCTGATCTCTGATACCATGTAAAGAAACAGATTTCCAGAAAGATATATTGATAAAATAAGACTACTTCTTTTAATAAAAGAGATTGATAATTAAAGATATGATTTGGGGCAAAATCAAAGATACATTTATTGAATAGATTAAATAAGAGACAGAAATTATAACACTGCAGTTATATGACTGCAGTGGATCTTCTTACATAAGAACATTCGATTACAGAAAACAAGGAGAATACATGATAAATTTTGTAAGAAAGATAATTTGACAAGACATCATGGCTGCGTATATAAAGAGAAACCCTAATAGCTGTCATCCGAACGTTGGAGATAAATTCCAGAAATAATCCTTTATATCTTCTATTTTCACAATGCTCCTTCCTTTGAACTTAGTCTGCATTCAGTCCCTCCATTTATTCCTTAAGCCAATTTAGGTCCTGCAAGTTCTCAACATAAAGAATAAGTACATAAAGAGAGATAAAAGATAGGATTGCACCCTCTTATTTCAACAGTATCAGATGGAAACTAGTATATCCAAAGTACACACACGACCCAAAAATTTCCGAGAAAACATTTTTCTGTATAAATTAATTAATATTTAAACCAAGAATATCTAAGAAATCTACGATGAAGCATATTTTTGACATTAAACTATTGATATTTTGTTACTAATGTGTGTATTTTGGTGTCAAATTTCTAACGGATTTTTTTCTTGTCGTAAATTCATTGAAAATTTGTCAGTCTTCTATTCATGCTATTTTTGTTTGAGCTTTGTCAGTAAATCATAAAAAATTTTCCAACCAAGTAAACTTTGTTTGGAAATTCGTTGGTGATGTCAGTTTTCTAGTAGCGAAATGAACTGAACGTTCGACGAACTATTCATGAAGCGTTCGAAGGGAAGTTCGTTCATCAACTTTAATGAACAAACAAGAAAACCCGTTTGTTTAGTTAAATGAAAGAACATAAACATAGCTCGCGTCATTCAATTATGTCCTTGAATATTTCATATTTATGCACGTATCTCATAAAATCATTTATAAAATCATTTATCATTTATTATATACGAGTAATTGCTTACACATGTTCATTTATCATCTATGTACATTTGACCACCAACTATCTAATGAAACATTTATTTACAGAATACTTGCATACATATGCTCATAACACACGTAAGCTCATTAATCCATATCTCTACATAATTGTATAACCAGATGAAGATCCATGTCTCCACATAATTATAAAATCCAAAATTGGACCTAGTAATGATAGGTTTATTGCTTAATGCTTCTAATTTTATATGTTCGTTTGCGTTTGTTTGTTTACGTTCGTATACTTTCATTCATGAACACAAACGAACGAACATGATTGAATGAGCCAACTTTTTAGTGAACGAACATGAACACAAGTTTGTGTTTGTTAATTCGTCCATAAACTGTTCGTTATAATGAACATAAACAAGGCATCGTTCATGTTTGTATTTGTTCGGTTCACTTTGATTCTTATATATATGGACTTGAAGAAAGGTTGGTACTATTTAAGATACGGAGTAGTAGAGTATTGATTTGTTTAATTAATATATACATTAGATTAGTTAATTAATGTTGAAAATGCATTAATGTTAATACCCTATCCTCAGAAGTTTTAAAATAAGATGATTAAAAGGGAGATAAGGACCCCTAAGGACACAAAATTTAGCCGATTACTGTACTTGATTTAACCTGATCGATTTGATTAAAACAAACAGTGATGATAAAAAGAGCAAGCTAGCTAGATACCCACATAATTACACCTGTGCTAGTCATGTTAACTACAGAATGTATTGGATCTCATAAAATCTAGCTACTACTCTACAAACAAAAATTTATTTTGCAACAATTGATCGACTCCATTGCATAATTTGCATCGCTACTAATAGCTTGATGTGGGTCGTTACAGTACTGTATTAATTTATGAATTGAGCAAACATTGCTT
>CM067167.1:57366708-57374208 GCA_034093135.1 Erigeron breviscapus | reverse complement strand
ATCCTTCCTACAAACAACGTAGCAAATTATATTTTGTCAAACCAATTCATCATTCATCCAATTTTTGTCATCTACTTCCATCCTTCACCATCCTCTCCATAAACACCCAAAGATGGATACCCTCCATCTCATCACCCACAACAATATCCTTCCTAGAAACATCTTCCATGTCATAACAAATCATTTTATGGATACCATTTGTGTGGATGGTCTTAGTCATTAATTTGCATTGGATCCACATCTTGCGATGGGATAGCAGTGACCCCCGACTCTCACGACAAATTTAGTTTATGCGGGGGATATGTTATCCGGCAGTTAGAGGCACATGCATTACAGAGTTAAAGAATATGACTGAAATTGATGTGTTATAGCAATGGCAACTAGGATCCAAATGAAACAGTACCAAATGATGTTTTGTATAATTATGCATGGAGAATTTGTAAAAGGCAAACATACCTAATGTTGAAAGGGCCCTTATATATTTGATTGTGAGACGTGTTGTCATATGAACCTCCCACAGTATTAGTCCCCCCCCAAGCCTCTTCTCACTTTCTTGACCTATATTAATCTCCTCTTCAATTCAATAATGTTAATCTTATTGACTATTATAATCTTATGTGGTTCACCCATACAACATAAAAGTACTAGATATTTGGGTTGTCCTTTTTAATTATCGATCAACTATCGCACAAGGAAATAGAAAATGAAGGTATGCTAATTAATGAATGGATTACGTACCTTAAGTAAATTTTCATTTAGTTTGTTGACTTCATATTAACTATGATATGACCTCGTAATTAATTAACATGTTGTTATTTTTAATTGTCCACAGATTTTCAACTGGGTTCACCGTAGGTTTCATCATAAATGTGACCCCCTCACTTCTCAACTATATATGCATTTTCTTAATTAATTAAGATTATCCTTTTAATTAGTTGTTTTATAAGTAAGTTTTTAATTAATATGTTTTATAAATGCACTAATGTCGACAGATGAAGAGCAAGATGCCACTAAGGCCGCGGAGATTACTGAAAATGGGAAAGACAGGCTAGCTTTGCTTAACGATAATGAACCTCCTTTGGATGTGTTTGATGGTTGGAAAGAAGGCATACTTGCTATTGGAACATTCGGGTTTGATCCTGCGTTATCCAAAGAAGTTGAGCAAGAAGAAGAAGAAGCGTATGTTTGTGATAACACTACTCGTAATGAAGTATCTACCGATGACGAAGAAGAAGGTATGGAATATCCATTGGTATCAAAGGCTTGTAAGCATGGGTTCTTTCATGATCATAAGAAAGATGATCATCATCATAATTACTTGCCACAATGTGATGAAATTTCTCAACTTAATGATCATGAAGATGGTGTAGAGGATATTGATGATCCGATGATGAAAAATCAAAAGAAGGCTGGAGAAAGAATTACTCTAGCTGATCTGTTTTTGGCTGATTCTCAAAAGATCACCTTGTTGAATAACAAGCTGCAGCACTTGGCTGATGATGATGAAGATCGTGTCAAGGCCAAAGTCGATAAAAATCTACTAGCTGCATCCATCATTAAACATGATTTAAATGGTGATAGGGTTACCTTAATATCTAATAAGAAGCTCACAAAAGACCATGCAGCTCGCCCCATCAAGAAAATTAACCGAGTAAGCATCTCTTCTGGCCTCTCATACTAACACTGGTTTTGTTTTGTTTTTTTTTTTTTTTTTTTTTTTTTTTTTTTTTTTTTTTTTTTTTTTTTTTTTTTTTTTTTTTTTTTTTTTTTTTTTTTTTTTTTTTTTTTTTTTTTTTTTTTTTTTTTTTTTTTTTTTTTTTTTTTTTTTTTTTTTTTTTTTTTTTTTTTTTTTTTTTTTTTTTTTTTTTTTTTTTTTTTTTTTTTTTTTTTTTTTTTTTTTTTTTTTTTTTTTTTTTTTTTTTTTTTTTTTTTTTTTTTTTTTTTTTTTTTTTTTTTTTTTTTTTTTTTTTTTTTTTTTTTTTTTTTTTTTTTTTTTTTTTTTTTTTTTTTTTTTTTTTTTTTTTTTTTTTTTTTTTTTTTTTTTTTTTTTTTTTTTTTTTTTTTTTTTTTTTTTTTTTTTTTTTTTTTTTTTTTTTTTTTTTTTTTTTTT
The DNA here is from genome assembly GCA_034093135.1 of Erigeron breviscapus. Classification (NCBI taxonomy): domain Eukaryota; kingdom Viridiplantae; phylum Streptophyta; class Magnoliopsida; order Asterales; family Asteraceae; genus Erigeron; species Erigeron breviscapus. Next base: position 57,372,098 of record CM067167.1, on the reverse strand, counting down.
TTTTTTTTTTTTTTTTTTTTTTTTTTTTTTTTTTTTTTTTTTTTTTTTTTTTTTTTTTTTTTTTTTTTTTTTTTTTTTTTTTTTTTTTTTTTTTTTTTTTTTTTTTTTTTTTTTTTTTTTTTTTTTTTTTTTTTTTTTTTTTTTTTTTTTTTTTTTTTTTTTTTTTTTTTTTTTTTTTTTTTTTTTTTTTTTTTTTTTTTTTTTTTTTTTTTTTTTTTTTTTTTTTTTTTTTTTTTTTTTTTTTTTTTTTTTTTTTTTTTTTTTTTTTTTTTTTTTTTTTTTTTTTTTTTTTTTTTTTTTTTTTTTTTTTTTTTTTTTTTTTTTTTTTTTTTTTTTTTTTTTTTTTTTTTTTTTTTTTTTTTTTTTTTTCGTATTCACTCTTTCATATCCACCCCTCCTTTTGATGGTTCATGCAATCCAAGGATTCAGTTGAGAATTAGACCAATTCCTTTCGGCAAGACCCATTTCTTTTCTTTCAACAGCAGAGGAGAAAGCTTCTTTTCAGCCTTGTTGGTCAAAGCTAGTCTTGTCGGACTAGGAGCTCCACTAGGCTTGACCGTGGGAAATTTACTATTGACTTATGAAAGATAAAGAAAGAATGACGTAGGTAGACTAACTAACTAACTAGAAGTAGTAGGAGTACCCGTCGAAGGGCAAATTCATCATTTAGAAAAGATCCGATACCAAGCTAGCTGTTTTGGTCAGCATACTGAGAGTCGTCTTCTTGCTGTTGTTGAATGTGAAGCTTAGCTCTTGTTTACAAAAGTCGTATTCGGATTCTGCTTGAGCGGCCTTCTCTCTCTGAGTTAGGGCAAAGGTAGTGAGGATTCGTTTCACTATGTTCAACTCATTCGGTAAGCCTCGTCATCTATGTGAAGGTTCGTAACAAAAGTGAAAAAGGAATCCTAAAGGAGTAGGAGCTAGCTTTCATTGAAGTGGAGAAGACAAGATGGACTGGCTATCGACTTTGCTAACGAATGAGACTCTTCTTCAATTTCTTGGGGCGTACTTCATACTACAGCAGGCCGCAACCGTTGGGGAAAGCCTACCAATGAGGTACACTTGGGGTCAGAAAGCAAGGAACTCCTTTGATATCGGCTTCAAAGCTTTTTCACTGAAATCCAAACCAGGAAATGAGAACCAGTACCACACCCCGTACTGGCACTAACACACCCTCCCGAACGAACTGATTCCAAGAAGGTTTCTCATTCGCTTTCCTTGATTTGAATGTCTGACTTAGCTTAGGAAAGCAAGTGAGAAAAGACTCGGAAGAGACACTTCCTTAAGGAGTGAGAAAAGCCAGACAAAGAATCTCGTATGTGATGTTAGAGAGCATGCTCAGGTTAGTTGGCGGAGGATACTCCGATAACGAATTCTGCCTCTTTCTTTACCTGGAGCGGAAAAGGATTAAGGAATATCTCAGAGCTGATGCGCGATCTCCTCAAAATCTTGTGAAAATGATCCAGCTCGTCATGAGAAAATGGTTATCAAGCTTTGCCAGTTTCATGATTGCTTGTAGTTTTCTTTTTTTTTTTTAAAAATCATTATGTTTGGGATTAATAAGTACTAAGGGCGCGTTTGGTTCATAGAATGTTTTTGGAAGGAATGGAATCTTTCAAAGGAATTGGAATTTGAAGGAATGGAATTTGACGGAATGTTTTTGATTTTTTGAAAATTCAAGTGACGGAAGGAATGAAATTCCTTCCTCCATCCCCAAGGAATGGAGATTCCATCAAATGATGGAATGTTTACATTCCTACGTAATGAGATTCCCTCTTCTTTGGACAACCAAACGCACTAAGGAATGGAATTCAATTCCAATTCCATCAAATTCCATCAAATTCTGTGAACCAAACGCGACCTAAATAAGTCAAAACTTTCTTTGTATCATGATTTTTTTGGTTTTGACGGAAACATATGAGTACATTAAACACTTTTAACGAATGTCTAGGGAATAAATTAGAAAAACCCTTGTTATCAATATTAGATTAAATCAAACAACATAAAAGACAGGATTTTTACAATCTCCATATTACACGAGTCTAAACCAAATCAATACCCTAGGGGACTTGGGCCGTGGGCCGTTTACAATCATATGTCATGGGCCAAAAACATATACGCTAAGTCGCTAAATAGTAAATGCAACCCATACATCTTCGTTATAAATAGTCGATGGCGAGTTGGCGACCCAATATAACTTAGTATAGTATTTGAGAGTCTTCTGCATTGCATTTACAAGATGCAACCCGTTTGTCACGTTTAATTCAATTATGTTATTTTATTAATTTTATTTGTTTCTGTTATATTAATAATTATTACTATATACGTTGGAATTGAATGTTGGATATAAGTATATATAAGGGGCAAGGGTGTAGTGCCACAAATTGGCAAATTGGCTAGTTTTTGGCCAATCAAATGTCGCCACGTGTTTTTGCCAAAAACTAGCCAAAACTTGTCAAATCACATGGTGTAGTGCAACAAAACTTGCCAAAATGCCAATGCCGGAAAAATTAAAGGTTGCCGGAAAAATTAAAAAAGTGACCGTTTTTAATAAAAAATGATACTTGGGCTCAGAATTTGGGGGTCGGGAATTTCGGAAGTCGGAGACGCCATGGCTGCCAACACGAAGGTTTACCCCGCCAAGATACGCCCCGGATCATCCGAGTCCCATTTTTACGAACATTTTGTATCATCATCGCCCATTTAACGTAACACCGGCAACCTAACTGTTCAACGATATCATCATCGGCTAAAACTACTTTTTCCGGCTACCTATTGCTTTAATGGAACAAAAGACGGTAACACTACCAAGGAAAAATCCGGCAAACGCTACCGCTAAGTTAACACTACCAAGCTAATCACAAACATGCAATTAACGGAAATGTAAAAAGATAAATATACATATAATCATAAGCATAAGCAGCAGCAGCAGTTAACCGGAAAACCCAAAAAAGGGCTCGCCGGAAAACTGTATAAACCAGAAACCCCAAAAAGGAGTCACCGGAAAACCGAAGCAACACCACCAGAAACCCCAAAAAGGGGTCACCGGATTACATGCAGCGACGATTAAACCAGAAACCCCATAAAAGAGTCGCTGGAAAACCGTATAAACCGGAAAACCCAAAAAAGGGCTCGCCGGAAAACCGTATAAACCAGAAACCCCAAAAAGGAGTCACCGGAAAACCGAAGCAACACCACCAGAAACCCCAAAAAGGGGTTTCCGATCTCACCGGAATAAGGGTATTGTACGTTAGGAGCATCGGCAAGTTTTTCCGGCATGGATTCCGGCAATAGAAGCCAAGAAAAACATAGGATTAGCCTCAAAATCGAAAACCCCCAAAAAATTAGGTTTCCGGTGATAGAAAGCTTTTGACACAAGAACCAAAAAAAAAAACGGTCACAAGGCACGCTCTCAACGTTCACAAGGATCGGCCAAATGTGACCGATATATATAGCCGATCCAACTTGCCAATACTAGCCGATGCACATGCTATAACCTTGCCAAACAGCCGAAGCTAGCCGAACCAACTTGCCGATAAAATAAGCCGACTACACCCTTGCCCCTAACAATGAAGTGTTTTCCGTTTGCTTTCATTCCACTCAAGAACCGAGCTTTTCTCATTTGTTTTTGTGAGTGTGTTCTGGTGGAAGTGGAACATCAATACGTCAAGAAATGACATCGGATGGCAAAGTTCTTTCTTTCGAAGAGGTCTCAAAACACAACCGGAAAACTGATTGCTGGCTTATTATTTCTGGAAAGGTCAAATTTTTATTAACTTTCTTTTTTCTTTCTTTATGTTAATTTTGGTGAACTTGATTATATTGCTACTTGCATTGTAATGACGGAATGAATGCATCCTAGGTAGAGATATATCAAAAAAAATTTGAAAGACGAATTTTATTTATCAAACAACAAAGCAATATGGGATTTATATCACTTGGTAGTTTGGTACATACTACATAGTTGTGTTTTAGTGGCTGTGCAAGTTGTCCAGCTATTTAAGGCAAAAAGGTGATTACAGGCGATCCAAATCAGGCCGACCCAATTAGTTTATTTGGCCAGGCGGTCGTCTAGGGCCTTCAAATGTTTAAGGCCTCAAGTCTGGGGAGCTTGGGACCTTGGGTATCTTTTGCTATGGGCTTATATGTTTATCAGATTGCTTAAAGGCTGGGTTGGGTATTGGGCTTATGATAACCACATAGCAGAAAATTGTCTATTGTTATTGTTGCCCTAATAAGCTTCTTGACACCAAGCTTTAGAGCACCACGCCAGATTACATTAATTTATTGAGTGCTAGTTGTCGATGTTGTTCTGACTTTATTTGTGTACGTGGTATCTTCATAACAAATTGGAAACTCTTTAATGAATGCATGAATGAATTACTCTCAAGTCTCAACATGCATGCTTATTTTTCATAAGCAAGAGGAATAACACTAATCTTCCATATATATATAACAAGGTACTAAATTTATTCTTAAACAAATAGGAACCCTTGAATGGATTCCATTTTTGAATTAAAATATATATATATATATATATATATATATATATATATATATATATATATATATATATATATATATATATATATATATATATATATATATATATATATATATATATATATATATATATATATATATATATATATATATATATATATATATATATATATATATATATATATATATATATATATATATATATATATATATATATATATATATATATATATATATATATATATATATATATATATATATATATATATATATATATATATATATATATATATATATATATATATATATATATATATATATATATATATATATATATATATATATATATATATATATATATATATATATATATATATATATATATATATATATATATATATATATATATATATATATATATATATATATATATATATATAATTTATTATATTATTAGTATAAATAAAAAATATTATTATTTATTTATATTTATTTAGAATTTAGAATAGAATATATATATATTTAATATTTAATATATATATATATATATATGATATATATACGTATATATATATATATATATATTTATATATATATATATAGGGGACCCTTATTTTGAGAACCCATTTTTTTGTAAAAACCGTGAGAACTCTAAATTTCATATTGGATCACATGTTTTTTTTGTTCATTCACATGTGAAACGTTATAAAAATATATGTTGCAGAAGAAATTTTTTTTCAAAACCTTATATATAGTCGTTTGTCACATGTGAACAAAAAAACGTGAACAAATTCATTCACAAGTTCATAAAAGGCTACTTTGAAGGTTTCTTAAAAAAGTTTCTTCTACAACATACATTTTTATATCATTTCACATGTGAATGAACA
>CM067167.1:57346708-57364208 GCA_034093135.1 Erigeron breviscapus | reverse complement strand
TTTTTATGACCACTATCTACTTTATTTTATTATTTTAATATTGTTAGAAAAAAATATGAATTGTTAAACTAAAAATTTAAAACTAAACTTTGAGAAACAATATTTTAGATTCTTGATCGAATGAAAATAATAGAGTTTGAGATTCAAATAAATGGATTGATATTAGTTAACGAAATATCAGTTGATATTAAGATCGTGACTGACTTTTGGTAAAACTGAATTATGATGAACAATTGAGATTCTTAATTCAATGAGAAAAATAGAGTTTGTGATATAAATAAATGAAAATCAATATTAGTTAGCGAAATATCAGTTGAAAACACTAAAACTAAGTAATAATTAAATAAAACCTATTGAATTATGTAAAATTAATAACTGACTTTTGCTAATAGTATTAATAATACTTTAAATAAATATATTGCTTATTATCCTAAGATTAAAATTGGACAGATATCAATTAGTTAATCTGTTTTTTTTTTTGAACGGCGGGTGGGAAGGTCGTTCCATCGAGCTGAGCAGTGACATCCAAACGGGCAGTATGCTCAGAGTTCGAGGCGCCTTACACCGCTGGTACCCCAAAGGGAGCTCATTTTACGCTAAAGAGGTAAATGCCCGAGGTCAATGGGGATTTAAATATTAATAATGCTCTAAATATGTATAAGTGTTTGAAGATATAAATGAAGTCAATATATAAGGGTTATCAGAATCGAAAGTAAACACTTGCAGGAATACAAGACAAAGCATGAAGATGGAAAAGATTATACAAAATTGTCTTGCATATTGTAATAAAATGTAATTAAATGAAGTTTAGCTTGATATGTAAGTTTTATATAGATGAGGGGCCTTCTATGTAAATTTGTAATTTAGTTAGTTAAGGGCGGTTATAATACGCATTTTTGTATTTGACTTTTTTAATTAACAAAATACAATAATTTTCCCAATTTCTTTTCTCTTCTCAAATTCTCTTATGGTATCAGAGCAAACGCCGGCGATCGCCGGAATCCGCCATTAACACCGGAAAATCTCTTCATCAAACTTGTTCTACTCTCACTCCTCTATCGTCCGATATACAAATTTCCTTACCCTAAGTACTTCTGATCAAAATCCCCAATTTTTCTCTCCAAAACCCTAATTTCTTAAAAATCACAAAATAATTCAATTAAATCAAAATTGAAGATGCCGACTGAAACAGTCACACAAGAATCCATTACTGATGTGGAATCTGTCCATCATCCACTTTACCTTCATCAAACTGATCATCCAGGTCTCATTCTCATCTCCAAACAGTTGACTGGATCAGAGAACTTCAGTTCATGGAAGAGATCTATGTTAATTGCATTGAGTGCCAAGAACAAACTCAAAATCATCACTGGAGAGTACAAAGAACCAGCAACAACTTCTCCACTTCAACCACTATGGGAAAGAACTAATGATATGGTAATTTCTTGGATCTTGAACTCAATTTCTGAATCAATAGGAAATAGCTTGAGTTTTATTCATACTGCTGCTGGTTTGTGGAAAGAATTGAATGATCACTATGCACAACTAGATGCTCATAGGATATATCAAATAAGTGTAGATGTGACTCAACTCAAACAAGAAAATACAAGTATAGAGGTTTATTATCAGAAATTGAAGGGTTTTTGGGATGAAATAGATGCACTTGAGGCACCTTATGCTTGTACATGCAACTGTGTGTGTGAAAATGGTAAAACTAATGGTGAGAGGGAACAAAGGAAAAGATTGATGCAATTTATAATGGGCATAGATGATTCATATGCCAATATTAGAGGTCAGTTGCTCTTACAATAACCACTACCAACTGTCCCAAAAGCATATGGGATGCTTAGGCAGGAAGAGAAACAAAGAGAGGGAATTCTGCCCAAACCTACACTTACACCTGCCACTTTATCAACCTACACACCATCCATCTCAAGAGCTTCCACACTACAACAACTTCAAACCAAAGACTCCATATCCATCTAGGGTCACTGACAGGAAAGGATTTTTTAGGAAAGGGGTATTTTGTGGTAAATGCAACAGGGAAGGTCACCTTAAAGAGGAATGTTATCAAATTGTTGGATATCCCTCTGGGCATCCATTACATGGAAAATTTAAACCACTGGCATCACCTTACAAAGGAAAAACTATCAACTATGTGTTTGCTCAAGACTCTGTCAATTCTGTGCTTACCAAAGACCCTGCATTACCTCAAGCCAATACACCTTTCATGGAGAACCAAGGCCCGACTTCATCAACTATTGATTCCACAATGCACTGCAGAATGGACCAACTGCAAAACCAGCTCAACCAACTCATGCTAATGATGCAACACACCTCACAGGGTAATAATTCTTTCACTAATAAAATGTATTCGTTTATATCTACTTGCATCTATTATCATGTTGTGTCCTCTATACATGCATTCATAGAAGCTTGGATTCTTGACAATGGTGCCACTGACCATATATGCACCAAACACTCTCAGTTTACCAAATTAACTACCTGCCCTACTCCCATAACTGTCACACTTCCAAATGGTAACCAAGTTCTTATAACACAGACTGGCACAGTTCAATTAACTCCTAATCTGGTTCTGCATGATGTTTTTTACATTCCCTCATTTGCTTATAATCTAATATCTATCAGAAAACTCACTAAATCCACCAAGTCAGCTATTACATTCACTGATGATAGCTGTTACTTGCAGGGCCATGATGGAATTATCCTTCTTGGCTCAATCTCTCATGGACTCTATATCCACACCTCTACCATTTCAGAAAACAATTCTACCATTCTCACAAGTTCCAGTACCACTCATCTCTGGCACTCAAGACTGGGCCATCCTTCTTCTCAAGTTCTTCAGAAGATTTCTAGTATTCCTTACAATAAATGTGATTTACATTCTGTAAAATGTACAATTTGTCCTTTATCCAAACAGCAACTTCTTTCTTTTCCTTTCGGTATTTCTCATGCTTCTGGTTTATTTGAACTTGTTCATGCTGATGTTTGGGGACCATATAAACACTCCACTATTCACAAATGCAAATATTTTCTCACCTTAGTTGATGACTATTCAAGAGCACCCACAAAATGCCATGTTTTTTCCACACTCAAAGTGTTTCATGCCTATGTCACTAATCACTTCAAAACCTCCATTAAAACCTTAAGAAGTGACAATGGCACAGAATTTACTAATTCTGATCTCCAAAACTGTTTTCAACTCAATGGGATTATTCACCAAACTTCTTGTCCTTACACACCTCAACAAAATGCTAGGGTTGAGAGAAAACACAAACACCTATTGGAAGTGGCCAGGGCAATTCAAATTCAAGTCAATTTCCTTCTCATTTTTGGGGCTATTCTATATTAGCTGCCACTTATCTCATAAACAGATTACCAAGCACTGTCCTAAATTTTAAAACACCTTATGAGATGCTGTATAATGAAACTCCTGATCTCACTCATCTAAAGATTATTGGTTGTAAATGCTTTGCTTCCATTCATACCAGTGATAAATTTGCTCCTAGAGCAATCCCCTGTGCATTACTTGGTTATCCACAAAATCAAAAGGGATATTTGTTATACAATTTAAATACTAAATCTATTTTTGTGAGCAGACATGTTGTATTCCATGAAAATGAATTTCCTTTTCATAAAACCAACATCACTCCTTCTCCACCACTTCCACCCTTTCCTATTTTCTATCCACCCCCTAACACCTCTCCTCCAACTAACACCCAAGACACATCTCCTCCAAATTCTCATTCTTCACCAACAAACTCAAATCACATCTCACCTTCTTCTTCTCCAACAAACTCTGTACCAGTTACTGATCCTCCTCTCCTTTTCTCTTCTGAATCCATACCTCATCTCAATCCCCAACCATCCAGACACTCCACCAGAACCAAACAAGTCTCTACCAAACTCAAAGATTTCTTTTATAAACTTCCACCATCCAATATAAATCCCTTCACCACTAAATATTCCTTAAAAAATTACCTCAATTACTCCAATCTCACTCCTTCTTCTCTTCACATGATCAACTCCATTGATTCTAACACTGAACCTACCACATATACTCAAGCTTCTAAGGATCCCAAATGGATAGAGGCCATGACCACTGAAATAGATGCACTTGAGAAAAACAATACATGGACCTTAGTGACTCTTCCCACTGGCAAACAGCCCATTGGTTGCAAATGGGTATATAGGATCAAATACAATGCAGATGGAACAATAGAAAGGTTCAAAGAAAGGTTAGTTGCTCAGGGATTTACTCAATTACCTAGAGTTGATTACAAGGAAACATTTGCTCCTGTAGCAAAAATGGTCACAGTCAGAACTCTCCTTGCTGTTGCAGTCTCTAAAGGATGGTTAATTGAGCAACTGGATGTTAACAATGCATTTCTGCATGGTGACTTACCTGAGGAAGTCTATATGACCATTCCCAAGGGTTATCAAAACACTTTACCTCCCACAACTGTCTGCAAACTCAATAAGTCACTATATGGACTTAAACAAGCCAACAGACAATGGTTTATCAAACTCACTAATTTTCTTACCACTCTTGGATTTATACAAAGCTATGCAGACACTTCTCTTTTCACTTTTAAATCCAATTTTGATTTCCTGGCTCTTTTGGTCTATGTGGATGACATTCTCATTTGTGGCACCTCTCAACCTATCCTGGATTATGTCAAATCTCACCTACATACAAAATTCAGCATTAAAACCCTTGGTCCTTTACATTATTATTTGGGAATTGAGTTTTTTAGAAACCAAACTGGTATGGCCATGAGCCAAAGAAAATATGCCCTTGAACTCATTGAAACTGCTCAGATCCAAGACTCAAAACCAGCAGCCACTCCCCTTGATCCAAATTTAAAACTAACCCCAACCACTGGAATCCCACTTCCAAACTCCACCCTGTACAGAACATTAGTTGGAAAGCTAATATACCTCACAATCACAAGGCCTGATATTGCTTTTGCAACTCAACATCTGAGTCAATTTTCTCATTTTCCCACTGAAGATCACATGAAAGCTCTCCACAGGGTTATTAGATACATTAAACTCAACCCAGGCCAATGACTTTTCTTTCCAAGCTACAATAATCTCACTCTCACAAATTTCTGTGATAGTGATTGGGCAGCATGTCAGATGTCTAGAAGGTCAGTTTCTGAGTATGCAATATTTTTGGGCAGCAGTTTAATTTCTTGGCAATCAAAGAAACAGAGTGTGGTTTCCAGATCATCCACAGAGGCAGAATATAGATCTTTAGCTGACAGTACTTGTGAAGTTACATGGTTGACTTGTTTACTGAAGGATCTCACCATCTCTATCCCTACTCCAATTGTCATGCTTTGTAACAATGCTTCCACCATTGATCTTGCATCCAATCCTGTTCAACATCACAGAACAAAGCACATAGAGCTTGATTGCCACTTTATTAGAGAAAAGATTAAATCAGGTCATATCAGTCCATAATATATTTCTACAAAAGCTCAAGTTGCTGATATTCTGACCAAAGGTCTCTCTAAACCTCTACATTATAATTGCTTATCCAAGTTGAGTTGTTGTAATCCTTACAACCTCTCAACTTGCGAGGGGTATGAAGAGATAAATGAAGTCAATATAGAAGGGTTATCAGAATCGAAAGTAAACACTTGCAGGAATACAAGACAAAGCATGAAGATGGAAAAGATTATACAAAATTGTCTTGCATATTGTAATAAAATGTAATTAAATGAAGTTTAGCTTGATATGTAAGTTTTATATAGATGAGGGGCCTTCTATGTAAATTTGTAATTTAGTTAGTTAAGGGCGGTTATAATACGCATTTTTGTATTTGACTTTTTTAATTAACAAAATACAATAATTTTCCCAATTTCTTTTCTCTTCTCAAATTCTCTTAGTGTTAATCTATGATTTTTCTAATATACCATAAAGTTATATTAATTATATATGTTCACTCAGCTCGCTTATTACGCGGGACAATAATCTAGTTCTTATTTATAATTACTAAGAGAATAGAATCAAAACTGTTTTAGAATGTGAGAAACTTGTGATGCTTTTGAGATGATGCATCTTAATAAAGTTAATTCTACGGTAATTTTTTAAACAATTGAGTCTTTTGTTCGCTTTTATATATCCAATTAAGTTAACAGGCTTAGTTGTTGAAGCTATAGTGATGTTAAAATTTGAATTACAATATTGCTGATCTTTAAGTTATGTATTTTCTGTTAGTAAATACATTAACATCCCTGTTTTGGGCTTGAATATTTTTACGAATTCAACTTTGTTATTCGGGTTGAATTAATTGTATGGCTGAATTATAATTTCTTGTAATGTAACCTAGGTATATGATGTAACCCCATTTCTGGATGACCATCCAGGTGGTGATGAGGTCCTTCTATTAGCAACCGGTAAGATTGCAAATGCTCTTCTTAAACTCGATAGTTTGCAATTTAAGGTATATATATGATTACCTTCTAACATCTTAAAAAATTTATGATATAATAATAGAGAAAGATGCAACAGAAGATTTTGAAGATGTTGGTCACGGTCAAACTGCAAGAGACATGATGAAAGATTTCTACGTTGGTGAAGTCGATACCAACTCTATGCCGCAACTTATTCATCCTACCAAGCTTCTGGAAGTCCATCATCTACCAAGATGTTGTTAGCATTTATCATGCCCATACTAATCTTGTTGCTAGCATATGCTCTCTACTACTTTGCCTAGCTAGAATTAATTATCGAGATGGTAATCAGCAATGCCTATAAGAGGGTACCCAATGCCCACCACTCATCCCCAAGGACTAGTCCCTGTCAGCGCCACATCAGCAAAAAACACTCCAAGGACTAATCCCCCAAAATGCACCCAATGCACTCATCCCTCAAGGACTAGTCTTGGACCCACTAATTTTTTTGTCTTCTTCTTTGTATATAGGATTAAAAAAAAAAAAAAAAAAAAACCCAAAAGACTCGTCCCTGCAGGGACTAATCCCCCGGACGAGCAAGGCGGACGAACAAGGGACGAGTCCCACCCAACGGTGTGGACTCGTCCGTCCACCTCAAACGAACCCAATGGACGAACCATTGGGTACCCTCTAATTATTCTGATTTAACATAAAATTTATAACATTGATTGAACAATACCTTTGATCATTTCCTTGTTGTTTTTATTATTTAATTATTTGGTATTCTCTAATTATACCCTTGTATGTCTTGGGGTGGGTTAATTTAGGGACATTTTAAATTAGGGACCATTAGGTACATGTAACTTACACATGTGTAAGTTGTAACTTACACATGTGTAAGTTGTAACTTATACATGTGTAAGTTGTGACTTACACATGTGTAAGTTGTAACTTACACATGTGTAAGTTGTAACTTACACATGTGTAAGTTGTAACTTACACATGTGTAAGTTGTAACTTACACATGTGTAAGTTGTAACTTACACATGTGTAAGTTGTAACTTACACATGTGTAAGTTGTAACTTACAATGTGTAAGTCGTGGTGGCGGTGGTCGCCGTCGCCGGAGGATCATGGTGGTGGTCGGAGATGATGGTGGTGGTGGTGGTCGGAGATGGTGAAAAATGAATGATTGAGAAGTGTCCCTAATTTAAAAGTGTCCCTAAATTAACTTTTCTCTATATGTGTGTGATATAAAAGTTATTTTGGTATGTTCAAATCTAGTTATACGCACGTGTGTACGTTATGTTAATTTCCTTATAAGTTAATTATCGAATAAATGCAAATAACATAAACATAATAATGACACACACACACACACACACACACACATATATATATATATATATAATTATATATATTATATAGTGTAGTCCAGATGAAGCTTCTACCTACTAAATTTGAACGGTAATTGAGTGATCATCAAACATGGATCGACTACTTATGAATGTGATGAGTGGGTCAACTGATGTGAATAACTCGGCATGATCTCGGGGATATGCTATATATGTGCGTTTGGAATGACACTACTGCTATAAGTGGTAGGGATGGCATATGTTTTGTGATGTAATAAAAGTGGGACATTTGGTGATTCATGTGTTTCTTCATTCTTATCTTTTGAAAAATTAATGCTTGGGCATTATTGTGTTTATGGAGGCCGCCCACCTGGAACTGATCAAAACATGGACGGATGGTTCCGTTCGTGCTCGTTTAATTTCATAGATAGATCACTGGTGGCAACTCCATACGTGTCTCGTGAGCACAGTGTGCTACTATTCCTTCCTCTTTTTTCTAAAAAACTTTATTTAGGATACTTTTGGTATCTAGCAACTAAACTCAAACAACTTGTTGTGTATCTACGTTACAAACTGGTCTAAAGTCACAAAAGCCCAAATTAAAACTTGTAGGTCATCTTTTACCTTCAATATTATCGAGTTTAAGTTATAAATTTGATGGGCCTCTTCATAATTAATTGGTTTTGGTTTGTTCTTTACCTTGTTTATCAAGTTTAAGTGTTAACTAGATTATAATAGCTATCTCGAAACAAAAATAATAATAATAATAATAATTGGGATCGAAGTAGGCTTGGATAGGTAACAAACACTCGTTTAATTTTAGCAATAACTAGTACTCAAACATCCAAATTAATTTGATTTTGCGGGTCTTGGTCATCCTTTTTTAGTACTTTATTTTACCTTTTTAAACAGACTTTTAGTACGGATTGCTAAGAAAAGAGTCTTATTTTTAATGTAGTGTAGTGAAGAGATTTGATGCTGTTTTGCTAGCGACGATTTTAGGAAGTTATTTATTATGGCTATAGAAGAATTAAAAATGGCTAGTGGTGTCCAATGGATAACCGAAAAATCAGGGAAACTCCTGAAAGAGACCAAAGCATAGGGACAAAGACCAGCATCTATACAACCATCTCGGTGGTTTCCATGAGAAAAACAGCTAAATGGAGATATTATTTGTTCTATGACTCAAATATATATATGGTCTAATTGAGATATTTGTGTGTGTATATATGTATACATACAATGGGGTATACAAATTAGTTCATCACCCCCTTTATACATGCATAAGGGGAAAACAACTAATCTAATCCTATTCTAGTCTAATATATACTATAAATACTTGATCTCCAAGTATTATCATAACCAATTTCAAAACCTTGACTAACAAGTATTACCTAATTCTAAATTACCATATTTTATAGATTACTATCATACTATTAAATTTACTAATAATTCTAACAATAGATCGCGATATCTAATTATTATGTTCACAATCCCTTGTTAAATATGAGAAAAATCATTTAAGAACAATTTAAGAATGGGTCTTCGTGAGTAACGATGGCATTTCATTGGGTGATGACAATGAGCAATTGTTTTTTAAGTATGTTGTCTCCACACGATGACGACGTTTGCCAATTATTAATTCTCGAAATATGTCATATTGAAAAGGAACGAGACATATTATAGTACTACAGGATTAGAGAAAATTAATATTATTAAAGAAATTGATGAGGAGTTGTCTGCTAAAATGTATTCTAATCCCATAAAGGCTGGAACTCCAAGGATTATACTACTAATTATGGTTTAGAAAAATCCATAGAAGACTTGCATCATAATGTCCTTATTGCCTAGTGTATGTCACCTTCTAATAATACATTTTCAACAAACGTGTCTACGTGTGCATTGATATACTATATCCTAATGTAATACGAAGTAATATAAGGAAAATGATAAATTCTTTTAAAAAAAATTAGACTAATAATCCTCTTAAATATTAGATTATGACACATGGCAAGATCAAATGATGAAATTATGAGAGAGAATAAGTGGATTACACTTGTCATGTTTAAGGTTATTAGAAGGATTATTAGGCTAATTTTTAAGAAGATCATTTTCCATATTTTCCTTATATATACCTTCATTTCGGAGATTTGATCATAGTGGTTTTCCAACTCTGGTCGAACTCAAACACAAACTGCTTGCGACTTGATTAGTTGCACGATCCGTGCTTATTAAATTAATATTCGATATGAATCGTTCGGTCGTTTATTTATTTGAGTCAAACAAGCTATTTGGAGCTTCACAAGCCACATGACCCAACTAGCCTAGTTAAAATGACTTTAATGATTCCTTTAATACAAGATTAGTTTAATTATGATCATAAATGAGTTTTTTTTTTTAATTCGAGTAAGTATACGGGTTTATCGACTTCAAGACCTTCAAATAGTTCAATAAAAATTATAAAGATTATAAACGAATATTAAGCTTGAACCCAAATAATTTAGTTATTATTCGAGCTCGAACATATTTTTGATGAATTTGAGTCAAACCAAGTATCTTTTAAACGAA
Source organism: Erigeron breviscapus (assembly GCA_034093135.1). NCBI lineage: Eukaryota > Viridiplantae > Streptophyta > Magnoliopsida > Asterales > Asteraceae > Erigeron > Erigeron breviscapus. The sequence continues at coordinate 57,353,861 of CM067167.1, read as the reverse complement.
TGGAGCTTAAATTTTTTTATATTTGATTTGACTCGCTAACATTCCTGGTTATTGCTTGTGATTTATAAAAAGCCACTCACTTGCAATACCATTTCGTTGTTGCCTCGTGCATATTACTTTTAAGGGGATAATTTAGATGATGTTAACATCATTTAAGTTAGATGATGTTGCTCTCACAAACCATAAAATTCATAGAGGGCTTTTTGACATGTGTAAAATTTGATATGAGTGAGTATGTGAGGGAACATCATCTACTTAACATCATATATCATTTTCCCTACCTTTAAATCTATAATAAATCTAACAAAAGATATTCTTTCGTATGCATAGTACTAGACTTTTATGTAATGTAAAGCTGACACAAGTACCTAAACTTTAATGCACACACACAGCATAAAATAAAATAACGATACTGTCAAGTGTGAACAACAGCAAAACAGAACCACTTGCTCCTAGCTTGTCTCTCCGAGTCCTATTTTCTTATTTTTTTTAAAAATTAATCAATCTGTTTTTTGAGTTGATTAATTTCAAGAAGATTCAAACTTGACATTTTCAAATGAGAAATGATGTTGGTATCATTTTTTTTAATCAATCTACCATTAAATACAATATACGTAGCATACTGTACAAGTCAGTAATACAGTGTTGTGGTAAAAACATCAAAATAAATGATACGATTATCACTTCCCTTTTCAAATATTTCCATCCTTAAATTTTGTTTTAAGTTTTGAATGACATGTCACATGTAGCATAAATATAGATAGAAAGGGGCTCCAAATCTCACTTTAAATTCTTTTATTCGTAGTGTTATGTGGTATACAGGGGTGGGTTAGATTAGGGACTCCTTATTTTAGGGATCATTAGGGACACCATCTAGACCGTTCATCTTCATCGGATCTAATCACCACTGGTCATCTCCGGCGACATCTCCGGCGACATCTCCGGCCATCTTCATTTCCGGCGACATCTCCGACGACTTTTGCGGCGAGAATCAGGTTCGTTTTCGGGTGGATACGGTACGGGCGTTGCCCTCATCCGTTCTAAATTGGTTGTCACCGGACGCATATGGGAATCGTATGGATTTGATGGGCGGCGATCCAATAGATGGTGGCGGTTTGATACAGTACGGGCGTAGCCCTTGCTGTCGGCGCCGTGGTTGGGGTGGTCGGAGATGATGGTGGTGGCGGTGGTTGTCTCGCCGGAGAAGAAGGAGGTGGTGGCTGGCGGCGGCAGTCTCGCCGGAGAAGAAGGAGGTGGTGGCTGGCGGCGGCAGTCTCGCCGGAGAAGAAGGAGTGACGGCTGCTGTGTCTAGCCAGAGAAGGAGTCCTAATGGTCCCTAAAATAAGGAGTCCCTAATTTAACTTTTCCTTGTGGTATACATTCCCTCATATAGTGGTGAAACCGGCTAGTAAGACACGATAATGGTCCGTTATCAACTTATCATGTTTATTTTATTATATTTTTTATTTATTCATATTTTAAACAGATTTTGTATTTATTTTGATGATCAACAATTTGCTTCTCCCCTGTTCTACATGTTTCCCCTACTCTCTCACTTTCTTTGATCCTTTTTTCTTACATAGAACAATTCAAATTGTCGGCATTTTACCCACGAATTTGAACTAGAACAATCTATTTGTAACATCGATTAAGCGGGTTGCAACATATACGTACTTAAACCTAGGAAAGTAAAACTTAAATTTGACATTTGATTGTAACGATTCGACAATTGCTCACTTTTATGACTAATTAATGATGTTTTCATAAACATGTTTTTGACGAAAAACTTCAATCACATACGAGATTTGTTATAATTAATAATACGGCGTTATGATTAATATAAGTAATTAAGAAAAAGAACGTTACATCTTACAAGTACCCCAATTGGGGCTTCGCTTAATCAAACTTGCAATGATATTTAATTTCAGAAAAGTATCTACATCAACATCCACAATAATAAAATAAAAATTAAGTACTCGTAACAAACTTAGTAAACATATATAGTGATATATCCACGCAAAAAGTACATAACAATATAACATGGCACGCTATCTATTTCCATTTTTGTTAAAATGGTATAACTCCAATATTTGTTATAAACATTATCATGACAAACACGATGAAGTGGGGTTTTTTATAGGCCGTGGTCGAAAAGTAACATGAAGTGGGTTCGCCATTTCGCAAGATAACTTTAATACCTCTGACAAGTCTATATCGTACCCATCACACCTCTTCAACTTAAACTCGTGCAATACCGACGCAACCCAAAAGTTGACCGTAGTCAGCCCAAGACTTTTCCCCGGGCAGCTTCGCCTGCCCGACCCAAACGGAGCCAACCTCAAATCCGAACCCATCACCGACATATCCGTTAACCCCTCTGCCTCATTCACGAACCTTTCGGGTCGGAACTCTAATGGCTCGTTCCAGATTTGTGGGTCCCGGGTTATAGCCCACATGTTCACCATTGCGGTCGTTCCACGTGGAATGTGATGACCATCAATGATCGTATCGGTGATGGCTAGACGAGCCCATGAAAGTAATGGGCCGGGCGGATGTAGCCTAAGAACTTCTTTCACAACAGCCTGTAAATAAACCAAATTGGTGAGATCAGCTTCCGTGACCGCACGTGACCTCCCCACGACTCTGTCTAGCTCATCTTGTAACTTTGATTGAACATCCACGTGAAGCACCATCCTTGCTAGTATCCATTCTGTCAACACTGCCACCGTGTCGGTTCCTCTAAATATCATTTCCTGTTCCAATACATTTATGAGAACAACTTTTTTATTTATTTATGGATAATAAATATTCTCTAAATCATTGTAGTTTCTAAAAATAGCAAGGCAATAAGTCAATAACCGCCTACTCAACTTTTTTTCTTTTTCAAAAAGGTTGTCTTTGTATTTTCTTCTACCGTACAATCTAAAGTATAGTAAGACATAAATCCAAAAGTTATTATTTTGAACGTCTAGGGAAAAGAAAAAGAACTAATGGGTATATTCTAAAAATAAGCTAGGAAAAAATTGTTTACCCAAAGGACGGCAATCATATCAGGTTCAGATAATTTATCTGAACCTTGGAGTGATAACAAGACGTCGGTGAAGTCACCGTTGGATTGGACCGGTTTTGCCTGGTGTTCAGCAATAATCCGTTTCACAAACTGGTTCACTTTAGGAACTAGCTTGTAACACCTGGACCGAACACCCTGCAGATCAAAATCATTCAACCAAGGAAGGTGGTCGGTCCAGTTGAGTACACCTAAAAGGTCATACCCTTCATCCACTAGCTTCCTCAACTCAACCGACTCGTCATCATACGAGTCTAGTCTGTAAGTCTTCCCGAACACGGACAACATCATGTTACTCAAAGAAGCACGTTTCATGACATCTCGAACACAGACAGCCATTCCTTGGTCCCTAAACATTTCCACCATCTGTTTTGAAACCACCATGCGTTGTCTTTCGGAAACCTTAATTTGTTTCGGACAAAAAAGATGTGTAGCCGCAATTCGACGTAACGTACGCCAATAAACACCATAAGGGGCAAAACCTATAGCCCGGTTAAACATTAAGCTATATGCCGACTCTTTTATTGGACGGTCAGCAAAAGCCGAACTGTTAAGGATCTCTTTTGCGACATCAGGGTTGCAACTCACAATCACACGGGTTTCGCCTAAGCTAAAAGCCATGAGTCGGTCGGCATGAAAGTTGTGTGCGGCTGCAGCGAGCTTATGGTGAGCTAGACCGGACATGAGGTGCATGCTACCAAGTATAGGGACTCCTTTTGGGCCCGGGATGGTGGTTTTGTGTTTGGACCAAGCTGGGCCGCCGGGCCTAGCCCATTGGAATAAGGATTTAATGAAATAGGCTAGAGTGAAGATGGTGAAGAAAGTGAGGAAATTGATGGAAGTGCATTTACATTTTGAGGCAAGTGCAAAAAGCCAGAGAGTGTCTATGTGGGTTGTCATAGTGTATTGTGTGTTGTTTGATAGAGGGAGAATGAAATGGTATTTATTTATAGGAAAGCACCAGAAGTAACAGCCGACAGGTCTAATTCGTTTTTAGGTCAAAGGGTCAATTTTAATGAATTCTAAAGACTACTTTAAATTAACTACGAACTAATACAAATTTAGAAAGAGACGTATCTTTTTTAAGACTTCCTTTTACCCACAAATTCAATAAGGTTAGAAAAATAGTTAACATCTTTATCTTTAAAAGCAGAAATTAAAGATTCTATCCTCGTGCATTACGAGACTGAAAGTCTTTTTCCTATCTTACATAAAACTTAGAAACAACCTCTCTACACTGTCATAATATGGGTAAGGTTGTCTAAATCTTAACCTCCCCCATACACTATCGAGGTATTGGACCAAAAACCCATAGAAAACGTTATGCTTATTTACTTACTTCTTTTACCTACAAATACAAATGGGCCTATATATATATATATATATAGGGTAGAGATCCAGAGAGAAGGTAGCTTAAGGAAGAAGGAAGAGAAGATTTATTTTTTTTTTTTTTTTCGCTTGTTTTTTTTATTTTTAATTTTTTAAATTTTTATTATTTTTTTAACATAAACCCATTCCAAAAAAAATCAAAAATTTTTTTAAAAAATTTAAAAAAATACAACTTACACATGTGTAGATATCTACACATGTGTAGGGTATATAAATCTACACATGTGTAGAGGTTTTTTTATTTTTTTTAAATTTTTAAATTTTTTTTTTTGGAACGGGTTTTTAGTAAAAAAAATTTAAAAAAAAATTAAAAATGAAAAATAAAGAAGAAAAAATAAAAAATAAACCTTCTCTCCCTTCTCTCCTTAAGCAACCTTCTCATTTGATCTCTCTCCTATATATAGGGTAACACTCCGGTAAGAACACTCTTAAAATAAGAACGGTGAGAACACTTAAAAACATCATTTTGATGCATTAAAAGTCTATAAAACTAACATAGTGCATAACTAATTATCATTATTTAAGTGTTTAACAACACATTGATCCGTCAAAATCGAAAAAATCACGTTTTTTGTTGGATGCATCATTTTGATGAATATGCATCCAAGATGGATGCACAAAACAAAAAACATGATTTTCTCGATTTTGACAGACCAATATGTTGTTAAACACTTAAATAATGATAATTAGTTATACACTATATTAGTTTTATGGACTTTTAATGCATCAAAATGAAGTTTTTAAGTGTTCTCACCGTGTTCTTATTTTAAGGGTGTTCTTATTTGATTTGCCCCCTATATATATATATGGAAAAATGAATATGGAGTTGTTCCCCATCTAAGCTTAGATGGGGAATCCTCACACACAAATATTTTAATAGTATTTGTATTTTGAACAAATGATGAGACCGCCATGATATTTATGAATTAAAAAAACAAATTGTGAGAAGTTCCCTATCTAAGCTTAGATGAGAAACATACTCATATTCACTCTTCCCTGTATATATACACACTACAATTTAATATTGTAATGAATCATCAATTTGTTTAATAACTCTTCTTTTCTATCAAGTACTAAACAAAGTGCTCATAATGTGATGAATATAGTTTTTATTGATAACATCAGTAAACGTACCAATGGGCTTGTAGCCCAGTGGTACTTGTCTCCGCACACACGTGGGACCCTTGGGGAGACCTATTGAATACATGGTCGCGGGTTCGAATCTCATTCGCTCCCAATAACCAGTGGGTTATCATGAACAGGAGTTTCACCCGGTAGTGACCCCTTACAGGGTGGGGAAGCTAGGTACAAAGTACCAAGGACTAGCGTGTTCCTTCCAAAATACACGTTTTTAAAGCGGTTATAGTTGGTAGTTAAAAATAACGTTTTCATTTATTTTAACGCATATTTTTTATTTTCGTAATTTAAATTAAAAAGTATATAAGTTTAAATAAAATAAATGAGTTAATTGTATAAATGAAAAGTTTTGACTAAATATTTAAAATATAAATTAGTTAAGATTTAAGCTGTAAGGTTATATTGCTCATTTCCTATATCAATTTTTCAAACCTTTTATCCAAAATACTGTAATTTTTATAAGGTTTTAATTATGCGATACCTTTCAAAATGAAAAGAATATCAAGTGTGCCATTAAATATTTCTGGCGCTATGTAATGGGAGCATAACTAATTTCATTCAAAATTAATAAAATTAAATCATTTTATTTGATGCCATTAAATTGAAATAGGAAAATATGGTTAAAATATAGCCAAAATAAATAAAGACAAAAAGTAAAATCCATTAAAAAGGTAGAATGAGGAAAATTATGTAGTATATGATACATCTCTACAAATAAAAATAATATAATAATAATATACCATACGACAAAAAAATATTAGTTAAAGCTGAGAAACCAAAATAAAAACCACTTCCGTTTCCTTTCTTTTAAATTACAGGTTTGATCTCTTTAAATAGGCTCTTGTTATGAATTCATTATTGTGGCTATCCACATTGTAACTCCCATTGTATTTATGTTCATCATTATGTATGTATTAATTGTATTATTATCATAATATGTTGAATGATCACATGAATGAAATGGTCATCTTCTTATTCTTTCTATCATTCTCTATTGTTATAATTATTATATTAGTTATTAGGTCGTTGTTTCAAAACACGTTATCAGCACGAGTCTCATAGATTTTGTATAAAGTTTAGTCCAACAATTTTTTTCAGAAAAACTGTCCATTCGGTAATGGAAGTTTTCCATCCGTCCAAGGTAATGTGCGAATGGAGTTTGGGCTTGATGATCTTAGGATTTTACTTTTCATAATGATTATGGTAAAACTCTTGACCCTATAATACTACAATACTTCAATTAATTTGCTTGTTGTTGTTTTCTAATTTTTATGGAACAATAGATTTTTTTTAAATTGATTTTTGTGTCTAACATGTCGTCTTTATATTTTCATCATCATGAAAAGTTGGTCTAACATCTGATTTTGACCGACAAATTCCTTTGAGGTATATTGATGTTACTTGAAAAATCGTAAATCTTTTTCTCATGATTTACATTCAGATTTGGTTTTCTTTTAATTAATTTTATTCTATATGTTTTCAAACGAAAGTTTTTTTTATAAACCTAATCATTCATTAGTTGACATTTGTTACATGAAATATATATTGAGAGAAAATAAT
>CM067167.1:57299208-57341708 GCA_034093135.1 Erigeron breviscapus | reverse complement strand
TGAAAGCGTGCATGCACATAAATTGATAAGATATTAATGATTGGCCAAATATGCAAAAGTGTGGAACTTGAGTCCATACACTTGGAAGTGTGCGAAAAATAAATAGGAATTTGCAAGTATGATACGTACGGTATAATCTATTTAATGATGGACATCCGAGGGGAGAATTACGAATAAATATATATCGGATGTCCGGGGTCATTGTGAAATTAATTATAGAATAAGGATTTTTCGCAAAGATATAGACTTGATTACAATGAGACACATTCTCATGTGGTGGATGCAACTATTTATTTCTTATAAGTCTGGCAATATATGATAAGATTAAACAACGTCTCATGGATGATTTTGAGCTCATTAGATATTGTTAATCCGAAGTGGATATATATAATACAGAGAGCATGCCTTATTTGTAACACCCCAAGCCGAGGCTCGGAATATCACGGAAATCATATAGCACAAGGTGGAATTACAATAGAAAGAACTAAATGCAAATAAAGGGTTCAGTGAATCCTTACAGGAAGATAAACAAGTATCAAAATACATATAGAGCAAGTCATCATCAAGATTACAACATAACATCAAAAAAAGCTAACGGATCTAAGTACAATGCAAAAGAAGGCAAATGGATCCTTGATCCATATAAGTCCAAGTCCGGGTTCAACAGCAAGCTAACAATCAAACTCCACGCCCTGGGTTAACCTGATTACCTGAAAAGTGTACTAAGCATAGTCAACACAAGGTTGGTGAGTTCGTAGTAATGGTTCATAAAGAACCATCGCCAATAACCACAATATACAAGTAGAGGTGAAACATGACTTACAGTGAGCCTCTAAGTAACACAATATCGTCCACAATCAAAGTCACACAAACAAGTAAGCATGTAATAAATGAGCACAACTAATGTAAATATCAATACATGTGCCTAAAAGCATAAACGGTCATAATGCAATATCATATCGTAAATCGAACTCATAACAATCATGCCACAAATGCACCAAATAGGGTGTGCCTGCGTGTAAACCGCTTAAACAGAATATACATGCGTGTGAACCGCGTATATAAATAGGCCATGCTTGCGTGTGAACCGCGTAAAATATATATATGATTGCGTGTGAACCGCGTATATAAATACATGCTTGCGTGTGAACCGCGTATATAATATAGCATGCTTGCGTGTGAACCGCGTATATAATATAATGCTTGCGTGTGAACCGCGTATATATATATGCTTGCGTGTGAACCGCGTATATAAATAGATGCTTGCGTGTGAACCGCGTATATAAATAATGCTTGCGTGTGAACCGCGTATATATATATGCTTGCGTGTGAACCGCGTATATAAATAGGCATGCTTGCGTGTGAACCGCGTATATAAATAATGCTTGCGTGTGAACCGCGTATATATATATGCTTGCGTGTGAACCGCGTATATAAATAATGCTTGCGTGTGAACCGCGTATATAATATACATGCTTGCGTGTGAACCGCGTATATAATATAATGCTTGCGTGTGAACCGCGTATAAACATATATATATGCTTGAACCGCGTATATAATATATATATATATATATATATATATATATATATATATATATATATATATATATATATATATATATATATATATATATATATATATATATATATATATATATATATATATATATATATATATATATATATATATATATATATATATATATATATATATATATATATATATATATATATATATATATATATATATATATATATATATATATATATATATATATATATATATATATATATATATATATATATATATATATATATATATATATATATATATATATATATATATATATATATATATATATATATATATATATATATATATATATATATATATATATATATATATATATATATATATATATATATATATATATATATATATATATATATATATATATATATATATATATATATATATATATATATATATATATATATATATATATATATATATATATATATATATATATATATATATATATATATATATATATATATATATATATATATATATATATATATATATATATATATATATATATATATATATATATATATATATATATATATATATATATATATATATATATATATATATATATATATATATATATATATATATATATATATATATATATATATATATATATATATATATATATATATATATATATATATATATATATATATATATATATATATATATATATATATATATATATATATATATATATATATATATATATATATATATATATATATATATATATATATATATATATATATATATATATATATATATATATATATATATATATATATATATATATATATATATATATATATATATATATATATATATATATATATATATATATATATATATATATATATATATATATATATATATATATATATATATATATATATATATATATATATATATATATATATATATATATATATATATATATATATATATATATATATATATATATATATATATATATATATATATATATATATATATATATATATATATATATATATATATATATATATATATATATATATATATATATATATATATATATATATATATATATATATATATATATATATATATATATATATATATATATATATATATATATATATATATATATATATATATATATATATATATATATATATATATATATATATATATATATATATATATATATATATATATATATATATATATATATATATATATATATATATATATATATATATATATATATATATATATATATATATATATATATATATATATATATATATATATATATATATATATATATATATATATATATATATATATATATATATATATATATATATATATATATATATATATATATATATATATATATATATATATATATATATATATATATATATATATATATATATATATATATATATATATATATATATATATATATATATATATATATATATATATATATATATATATATATATATATATATATATATATATATATATATATATATATATATATATATATATATATATATATATATATATATATATATATATATATATATATATATATATATATATATATATATATATATATATATATATATATATATATATATATATATATATATATATATATATATATATATATATATATATATATATATATATATATATATATATATATATATATATATATATATATATATATATATATATATATATATATATATATATATATATATATATATATATATATATATATATATATATATATATATATATATATATATATATATATATATATATATATATATATATATATATATATATATATATATATATATATATATATATATATATATATATATATATATATATATATATATATATATATATATATATATATATATATATATATATATATATATATATATATATATATATATATATATATATATATATATATATATATATATATATATATATATATATATATATATATATATATATATATATATATATATATATATATATATATATATATATATATATATATATATATATATATATATATATATATATATATATATATATATATATATATATATATATATATATATATATATATATATATATATATATATATATATATATATATATATATATATATATATATATATATATATATATATATATATATATATATATATATATATATATATATATATATATATATATATATATATATATATATATATATATATATATATATATATATATATATATATATATATATATATATATATATATATATATATATATATATATATATATATATATATATATATATATATATATATATATATATATATATATATATATATATATATATATACATACATACATATATATATGTATATCTCTCTCACTCACTCTCTCTCTATATATATACACACATATATCTATATATCTAATATGTGAAGATATAGATATAGATCTACAGTATATATATATATATGACTCAATTGGACTTACGGATCAAAAGTTACGATATTTCAAAATAAATCAGGTTTTGCTGTTCTGGAGGAAAGGTGCGGAGCACCATTGAGGAGGTGCGGCGCACCAAGCCAGGTGCGGAGCACCAAAGAGGAGGTGCGACGCACCAAATGCTCAGAAATGCCCAGATCAGTTCCAAACAAGCCAAACACGAACCAAACTCAACCCAAACTCAATTTTTGATCACCAAATCGACTAGTGATGTTTCAAGACTCATTTTAAAGCTTATACAAACATATTTCAACATAAATAAACATAACCCCTATCTTAGTTTCGATTCATAACATCATAATCACATCCAAATCATTCAAACCCTAAATAAACCTAATTTGACCCAAAACAAGATTTAAGCCGATTTAGGACTTGTAAACGTTCAAGATGACTAGAAATGCATAAACTAACATAAATAGAAGTAAATGGGATGAATTAGACTCACCAAAACTTCTCTTTGAGCTAGAACCCGAAATTAGGTCAAAATGGGTAAAACCTTGCACTAAGACTTTGATTCTTCGATATGGTGACAAAGAGATGGAGACGAAGATGATTCCCGAGTTAAACTAGTTCCAAAACGCCAAATGATGCTAGAGAAATGAAGAGAGGAGATGGTTTGGTCTTTCTTTCTACTTAGAGAGAAAAGAGAAAGAAAGAAAGGAGAAGAGAGAAGTATGTGGTGAAGGGGGAGATAAGGGGAGTAAATGGGTCAAGAGGGCTGGTGGGTCGTGGATCACCCACGGGTCGGCCCGTTTCTCTTTTCAAGCCAAATTTCAAAACGTTAGGCACTTAAACACCGATTAAAACATAATATCGACCCGACGAACATACCACATTGTCATTTAATCACAAAACGAACCAAATATTTCGTTGACTTAAATTGTTAGTCAAGTTGCACGTAAAGTCAAACGGTCAAAACTCACGGATGTTACATTATTCCCCCGTCAAAAGAATTTCGTCCCGAAATTCAACGAATTACCAATTGTTAAACAAATGTGGGTACTTAGGCCTCAACTCTAGCGATCTCCACCTCACATCAACCCATTTCTTGTCCTTGGCGACTTCATAATGAAGTCCATCACAATTTGTTTTCCTTCAAATCTCTCTCCCGTCTTTCACTACACACTTATTCGCATCTCGGAAGTCTATAAGGGTTTGACCACGCGCGCGATGTTAGGAAGTTAAGCATATACGAAATTTAAATTATCCAGATGGGACAAGCCCGATAAGTCACCCGGAGAGACCTCGGGGACTCAAGATTATCGGAGACGACGTTAGTTTCCAGATTCTTAAGACGGTAGCTCTAAGGACGCTTGAGTTTGACAATTTGCATGAAACCCTAAAAACCCTACCGTTAAATTTTTCTACATTGGTAACCCTACTACACAACTAAGAACCGTATTAACCGTTGGTATTCAAGTTGTACTCACTTAATCGTCAAGGACCTTAATATCTTAGAGCACAACGTACATGAAGAGTTTGTCGTCTTCTAGAGTCAAGGTGTACACACGGGGTATTTGACCAAATTTGGTTAATGAGTCGTTAAACACCCGAAATCTTAGACATAAAATTCCAAAACACCCGAACGAGCGTAATTCGAAGGAGTAACGTTAGGATAAACGAGGTCATAGTCTGTTTCAATATCGAATAGTGTCATAACATAACGATTGTTAAGAAGAATGTACCTTAACCAACGTTTGGATCATTTTGGCCTCCATTGCCAATTCCCGCAAAAGCTCGGTCACGAGGATGAACTTGATGGCCTTGTTGGCCACGGTTTTGGTTCGGCCCGGTAATTTGGAGTTGATTTGGATGGACCGCCACTTCAACTTGTTGTCCAATCCATTGCGGACAATTATTTCGGTAGTGATCAGGGCTTCCACATTTAAAGCACGTACCCCATGGAAAGTTGCCTTGAGGATGAATGGTTTGAAGAGGTACTATATTCAAAGGTGCCGTTTTTGGTGCTCTACAATCTCTTGCCAAATGTCCAAGTTGATTACAATTGAGGCAAGCTCCACATTGGGTGTTAATGGGATGATGCTTATTACACCTGTTACAAAAAGGATGAGGTCCCACATAAGGCCTCCTCGCCGGCTTAACTGCCGCCATCCCCCTTCTCCGGTTAACATTCGTGGGATCAAACCTTCCCATTTTCTTCATTCCACTTGATTCTCCAATTTCCTTTCTCTTGTTTGTTGAGGAGTTACTCAGAACACCGCTTCTCAACAAGTCTTCAGTCACACTACCGGCTCGGTTGACAGCATCGGCCAAAGAAGTAGGCATGTTAGAATTCACATAGGATCGGACTTGAGGATTCAAGCCCAATACAAACTTCTCGATGGCTCGAGCCTCAGAATCCACCAAATGAGGAATGAGGGTAGACAACTCTTGAAATCGTCTAACATAACTCTTGAAATCGGCTCCTTCCATATTGAGATTAGCAAACTCAATGGTCAATTTTTGTAGTTCATAGGGAGGACAAACTCAATGGTCAAGTTTTGTAGTTCATAGGGAGGACAAAACTTTGCCTTCACTTTGTTCTTGAAATCGATCCATTCCAAGTTATAAGTCCGCCCCAAAGTTATCTCTTGGTTCCACCAACTCAAGGCGTCATTTTTAAACATGCCGGATGCATAAGAAATCCGGTCGTCATATGTGCAATGACTCCTCTCAATTACTGCCTCGATCTCCTCAAACCACCTTATACACTCTGTGGGACCGCCTCTTCCATTAAACTCCAGCGCCCCACAGCTTTTGAAGTCTTTAAATATACACCCCTGTCGGTATCCTCCATGTTGATTATACAGGGGTATACGGTTATCAACTCTCACTGGTTCCTCTTCTTCGTTTTCTGCGTCCTGAGGTTGAGCATTTTCATTATTCACATTTTCTGGGGCTTCATTGTTTTGAGCCACATTGTTCTGCCCAAGACTTGCCGTGACTTGAGCAATAATGGTTGGCATGAGATTGGCAATCGTTTGAGCGATCACCTCAACCATGTTTGGTTCAGGAATTTCACCACGACCCCTTCCTTGACCTCTACCACGGCCTCTACCTCTGCCTCTACCACGGCCCCTACCTCTACCTCCTTGTACCTCCGGTTGAGCTTCCGGTTGAGGTTCTTCCGATTCAGCCCTATAGTTCGTTCCGGCTCTCCTTGGTTTCACCATTTCTATAAAACAAGTGACACGTTGATCCTAGAGTTAGTCTCAAATGCTCACATGTTAGTCACACAAGTAGTCAATGCTCTCATACCGATACCACATACTCATTTCATATCATTAAACTAAGGCAAGAGTGCTAGAATCCTTTGAGATTGTTACATATCATATCATCAAGTCGAATTCATTACAATAGTTCATCATTAATTTAAGTAATCACCTCAATACATCATACCATCAAACAATTAACACAAAGGGTTCAAGTATAATCTGGATTCGATATGCTCTCTAGTCATTGACCAGGTATGTATACAGGGTGTACCAACGGCTAACCCTCCACCCAATCAACTTCCATTAAGCATATCGGTTCCCTATTATACACTATGCCAAGCTATTAACACGAATGATTCAAAGTATAATCTGGATTCGATATGCTCTCTAGTCATTGACCAGGTATGTATACAGGGTGTACCAACGGCTAACCCTCCACCCAATCAACTTCCATTAAGTATATCGGTTCCTTATTATACTCTAAGCCACACGTGCGCAATCCACGATGTCATTAACTTGTTATAATGTTGGGCGACCATAAAAGAGTTGATCGGGTTCTTTTAGGGTTGCCACAATATTATACTAAGTTAATACCATAACTTCATTTTGCTCTAACGCATCCAACAAACATCAGTCAGTAACAACAATCCATATCAATGACAATTAATTTCAATCAATGCACACATTAACCACATTGTACCCATTCCACATTCATCACGTTGAATTCAATCCATCACATAAGTGGTCTTAACTACGAACTCACAATATACACTTTCTAAGGTTCATAGAATTCATGTTGCACACAAATTTCCTAACCATGCATGCTATATGAAGAGTTTTAACTTAAGCCGTAGTCTAGGTCAAACCGCCTAATTCTCTACGACCACGCATGGGCCACCATTCTGTAACACCCCAAGCCGAGGCTCGGAATATCACGGAAATCATATAGCACAAGGTGGAATTACAATAGAAAGAACTAAATGCAAATAAAGGGTTCAGTGAATCCTTACAGGAAGATAAACAAGTATCAAAATACATATAGAGCAAGTCATCATCAAGATTACAACATAACATCAAAAAAAGCTAACGGATCTAAGTACAATGCAAAAGAAGGCAAATGGATCCTTGATCCATATAAGTCCAAGTCCGGGTTCAACAGCAAGCTAACAATCAAACTCCACGCCCTGGGTTAACCTGATTACCTGAAAAGTGTACTAAGCATAGTCAACACAAGGTTGGTGAGTTCGTAGTAATGGTTCATAAAGAACCATCGCCAATAACCACAATATACAAGTAGAGGTGAAACATGACTTACAGTGAGCCTCTAAGTAACACAATATCGTCCACAATCAAAGTCACACAAACAAGTAAGCATGTAATAAATGAGCACAACTAATGTAAATATCAATACATGTGCCTAAAAGCATAAACGGTCATAATGCAATATCATATCGTAAATCGAACTCATAACAATCATGCCACAAATGCACCAAATAGGGTGTGCCTGCGTGTAAACCGCTTAAACAGAATATACATGCGTGTGAACCGCGTATATAAATAGGCCATGCTTGCGTGTGAACCGCGTGCGTGTGAACCGCGATAAAATATATATATGCTTGCGTGTGAACCGCGTATAAACATATATTAAGCTTGCGTGTGAACCGCGTACAAACACCAACCACAATTCAACAATCGTCAACCATCAATAATTAACGCAAAATAAACTACACGCACATACACTTAGGAGGATTCTGCTTTCATCAAGTTCTAGATGCTTATATATAGGGTCACCCGCAGCCTTCCCACCACATCTAGAACTCTTTGAAGGCGTAACCGACTTCCATGTATGCACGTCCATCCTAAATAGTAATAATAATCATAATAATATATATATCTCAATCCTTTACTAGAATCAACCATAATTACATTGCACATACATTTCATACGACTTTACTTTTAAGGAATCATAAATGCTTATATATAGGGTCACCCGCAGCCTTCCCACCACATCTATAATTCACTAAAGGTATCGTCGTCTTCCCTGTATGTACAACTATCCTAATCACAATATCAAATCACCACAAGATCATATGGGGTAAAGCAACATCGCATAATAAATGAGTACGCGAATTATTAACGTCAGATCATGTATCGTACGTATGTAAGACCATGATGTATATCAAATGCGTATCAATAACGTCCTCAATGCAACAATAAAAGTATGTTTGAGTGTGCACCGCACAAGTCAAGTAGAACAAAGCGTATATGAACATCCCAACACATTCCCAATATCCATCAATCACTCTAAACAACGCGTACATACACTTCGGAGGATTTTACTTTCATCGAGTTCTAGATGCTTATGTATAGGGTCATCCGCAGCCTTCCCACCACATCTAAAACCTTTTGAAAGTAAAACCGACCTCTATGTATACATTACTATCCTAATTTATTTAACAATATCACAATCTCATACAAACCCATCAAGCACTAAAGCAAAACTATCCATCATTCATCCAATGTCACCAACTAGACATTTTGTACGTGAGTAAAATCAAACAACACCAACAATCATTTACAAACACAATTAACAAGTAATCACATAAGTTTACACTTTTCAGCCCGAATCTCAAGCGAGTAGGGAACTACGGAACTCACCTTGATTTCCAAGCAAACGACAAGTTAATATTGAGCTATAAATGTCCAACGACCGCCACGTGCCCACAAACTATCAATATATATCATGGTGTCATCAAAATCAACCCTATAACCCTACACAAGTTGGTTAAGTAAGTTTGAGTCGCGCCAAAATCCCACAACGCCTTAATGACTCTCCCGAGCATGAACTATAACACTTTGACCCGACATTTTTAGAAATGGAAAAGGATTCAGATCAAAAGGACTTTACCATGAGAAAGTAGACTCTCTCACGATTCCAACGATAGGTCATATGACTCAATTGGACTTACGGATCAAAAGTTATGATATTTCAAAATAAATCAGGTTTTGCTGTTCTGGAGGAAAGGTGCGGAGCACCATTGAGGAGGTGCGGCGCACCAAGCCAGGTGCGGAGCACCAAAGAGGAGGTGCGACGCACCAAATGCTCAGAAATGCCCAGATCAGTTCCAAACAAGCCAAACACGAACCAAACTCAACCCAAACTCAATTTTTGATCACCAAATCGACTAGTGATGTTTCAAGACTCATTTTAAAGCTTATACAAACATATTTCAACATAAATAAACATAACCCCTATCTTAGTTTCGATTCATAACATCATAATCACATCCAAATCATTCAAACCCTAAATAAACCTAATTTGACCCAAAACAAGATTTAAGCCGATTTAGGACTTGTAAACGTTCAAGATGACTAGAAATGCATAAACTAACATAAATAGAAGTAAATGGGATGAATTAGACTCACCAAAACTTCTCTTTGAGCTAGAACCCGAAATTAGGTCAAAATGGGTAAAACCTTGCACTAAGACTTTGATTCTTCGATATGGTGACAAAGAGATGGAGACGAAGATGATTCCCGAGTTAAACTAGTTCCAAAACGCCAAATGATGCTAGAGAAATGAAGAGAGGAGATGGTTTGGTCTTTCTTTCTACTTAGAGAGAAAAGAGAAAGAAAGAAAGGAGAAGAGAGAAGTATGTGGTGAAGGGGGAGATAAGGGGAGTAAATGGGTCAAGAGGGCTGGTGGGTCGTGGATCACCCACGGGTCGGCCCGTTTCTCTTTTCAAGCCAAATTTCAAAACGTTAGGCACTTAAACACCGATTAAAACATAATATCGACCCGACGAACATACCACATTGTCATTTAATCACAAAACGAACCAAATATTTCGTTGACTTAAATTGTTAGTCAAGTTGCACGTAAAGTCAAACGGTCAAAACTCACGGATGTTACATTATTCCCCCGTCAAAAGAATTTCGTCCCGAAATTCAACGAATTACCAATTGTTAAACAAATGTGGGTACTTAGGCCTCAACTCTAGCGATCTCCACCTCACATCAACCCATTTCTTGTCCTTGGCGACTTCATAATGAAGTCCATCACAATTTGTTTTCCTTCAAATCTCTCTCCCGTCTTTCACTACACACTTATTCGCATCTCGGAAGTCTATAAGGGTTTGACCACGCGCGCGATGTTAGGAAGTTAAGCATATACGAAATTTAAATTATCGAGATGGGACAAGCCCGATAAGTCACCCGGAGAGGCCTCGGGACTCAAGATTATCGGAGACGACGTTAGTTTCCAGATTCTTAAGACGGTAGCTCTAAGGACGCTTGAGTTTGACAATTTGCATGAAACCCTAAAAACCCTACCGTTAAATTTTTTCTACATTGGTAACCCTACTACACAACTAAGAACCGTATTAACCGTTGGTATTCAAATTGTACTCACTTAATCGTCAAGGACCTTAATATCTTAGAGCACAACGTACATGAAGAGTTTGTCGTCTTCTAGAGTCAAGGTGTACACACGGGGTATTTGACCAAATTTGGTTAATGAGTCGTTAAACACCCGAAATCTTAGACATAAAATTCCAAAACACCCGAACGAGCGTAATTCGAAGGAGTAACGTTAGGATAAACGAGGTCATAGTCTGTTTCAATATCGAATAGTGTCATAACATAACGATTGTTAAGAAGAATGTACCTTAACCAACGTTTGGATCATTTTGGCCTCATTGCCAATTCCCGCAAAAGCTCGGCCACGAGGATGAACTTGATGGCCTTGTTGGCCACGGTTTTGGTTCGGCCCGGTAATTTGGAGTTGATTTGGATGGACCGCCACTTCAACTTGTTGTCCAATCCATTGCGGACAATTATTTCGGTAGTGATCAGGGCTTCCACATTTAAAGCACGTACCCCATGGAAAGTTGCCTTGAGGATGAATGGTTTGAAGAGGTACTATATTCAAAGGTGCCGTTTTTGGTGCTCTACAATCTCTTGCCAAATGTCCAAGTTGATTACAATTGAGGCAAGCTCCACATTGGGTGTTAATGGGATGATGCTTATTACACCTGTTACAAAAAGGATGAGGTCCCACATAAGGCCTCCTCGCCGGCTTAACTGCCGCCATCCCCCTTCTCCGGTTAACATTCGTGGGATCAAACCTTCCCATTTTCTTCATTCCACTTGATTCTCCAATTTCCTTTCTCTTGTTTGTTGAGGAGTTACTCAGAACACCGCTTCTCAACAAGTCTTCAGTCACACTACCGGCTCGGTTGACAGCATCGGCCAAAGAAGTAGGCATGTTAGAATTCACATAGGATCGGACTTGAGGATTCAAGCCCAATACAAACTTCTCGATGGCTCGAGCCTCAGAATCCACCAAATGAGGAATGAGGGTAGACAACTCTTGAAATCGTCTAACATAACTCTTGAAATCGGCTCCTTCCATATTGAGATTAGCAAACTCAATGGTCAAGTTTTGTAGTTCATAGGGAGGACAAAACTTGCCTTCACTTTGTTCTTGAAATCGATCCATTCCAAGTTATAAGTCCGCCCAAAGTTATCTCTTGGTTCCACCAACTCAAGGCGTCATTTTTAAACATGCCGGATGCATAAGAAATCCGGTCGTCATATGTGCAATGACTCCTCTCAATTACTGCCTCGATCTCCTCAAACCACCTTATACACTCTGTGGGACCGCCTCTTCCATTAAACTCCAGCGCCCCACAGCTTTTGAAGTCTTTAAATATACACCCCTGTCGGTATCCTCCATGTTGATTATACAGGGGTATACGGTTATCAACTCTCACTGGTTCCTCTTCTTCGTTTTCTGCGTCCTGAGGTTGAGCATTTTCATTATTCACATTTTCTGGGGCTTCATTGTTTTGAGCCACATTGTTCTGCCCAAGACTTGCCGTGACTTGAGCAATAATGGTTGGCATGAGATTGGCAATCGTTTGAGCGATCACCTCAACCATGTTTGGTTCAGGAATTTCACCACGACCCCTTCCTTGACCTCTACCACGGCCTCTACCTCTGCCTCTACCACGGCCCCTACCTCTACCTCCTTGTACCTCCGGTTGAGCTTCCGGTTGAGGTTCTTCCGATTCAGCCCTATAGTTCGTTCCGGCTCTCCTTGGTTTCACCATTTCTATAAAACAAGTGACACGTTGATCCTAGAGTTAGTCTCAAATGCTCACATGTTAGTCACACAAGTAGTCAATGCTCTCATACCGATACCACATACTCATTTCATATCATTAAACTAAGGCAAGAGTGCTAGAATCCTTTGAGATTGTTACATATCATATCATCAAGTCGAATTCATTACAATAGTTCATCATTAATTTAAGTAATCACCTCAATACATCATACCATCAAACAATTAACACAAAGGGTTCAAGTATAATCTGGATTCGATATGCTCTCTAGTCATTGACCAGGTATGTATACAGGGTGTACCAACGGCTAACCCTCCACCCAATCAACTTCCATTAAGCATATCGGTTCCCTATTATACACTATGCCAAGCTATTAACACGAATGATTCAAAGTATAATCCGAATTTGATATACTCTCTAGTTATTGACCGGGTATGTATACAGGGTGTACCAACGGCTAACCCTCCACCTAATCAACTTCCATTAAGTATATCGGTTCCTTATTATACTCTAAGCCACACGTGCGCAATCCACGATGTCATTAACTTGTTATAATGTTGGGCGACCATAAAAGAGTTGATCGGGTTCTTTTAGGGTTGCCACAATATTATACTAAGTTAATACCATAACTTCATTTTGCTCTAACGCATCCAACAAACATCAGTCAGTAACAACAATCCATATCAATGACAATTAATTTCAATCAATGCACACATTAACCACATTGTACCCATTCCACATTCATCACGTTGAATTCAATCCATCACATAAGTGGTCTTAACTACGAACTCACAATATACACTTTCTAAGGTTCATAGAATTCATGTTGCACACAAATTTCCTAACCATGCATGCTATATGAAGAGTTTTAACTTAAGCCGTAGTCTAGGTCAAACGCCTAATTCTCTACGACCACGCATGGGCCACCATTCTGTAACACCCCAAGCCGAGGCTCGGAATATCACGGAAATCATATAGCACAAGGTGGAATTACAATAGAAAGAACTAAATGCAAATAAAGGGTTCAGTGAATCCTTACAGGAAGATAAACAAGTATCAAAATACATATAGAGCAAGTCATCATCAAGATTACAACATAACATCAAAAAAAGCTAACGGATCTAAGTACAATGCAAAAGAAGGCAAATGGATCCTTGATCCATATAAGTCCAAGTCCGGGTTCAACAGCAAGCTAACAATCAAACTCCACGCCCTGGGTTAACCTGATTACCTGAAAAGTGTACTAAGCATAGTCAACACAAGGTTGGTGAGTTCGTAGTAATGGTTCATAAAGAACCATCGCCAATAACCACAATATACAAGTAGAGGTGAAACATGACTTACAGTGAGCCTCTAAGTAACACAATATCGTCCACAATCAAAGTCACACAAACAAGTAAGCATGTAATAAATGAGCACAACTAATGTAAATATCAATACATGTGCCTAAAAGCATAAACGGTCATAATGCAATATCATATCGTAAATCGAACTCATAACAATCATGCCACAAATGCACCAAATAGGGTGTGCCTGCGTGTAAACCGCTTAAACAGAATATACATGCGTGTGAACCGCGTATATAAATAGGCCATGCTTGCGTGTGAACCGCGTGCGTGTGAACCGCGTAAAATATATATATGCTTGCGTGTGAACCGCGTATAAACATATATTAAGCTTGCGTGTGAACCGCGTACAAACACCAACCACAATTCAACAATCGTCAACCATCAATAATTAACGCAAAATAAACTACACGCACATACACTTAGGAGGATTCTGCTTTCATCAAGTTCTAGATGCTTATATATAGGGTCACCCGCAGCCTTCCCACCACATCTAGAACTCTTTGAAGGCGTAACCGACTTCCATGTATGCACGTCCATCCTAAATAGTAATAATAATCACAATAATATATATATCTCAATCCTTACTAGAATCAACCATAATTACATTGCACATACATTTCATACGACTTTACTTTTAAGGAATCATAGATGCTTATATATAGGGTCACCCGCAGCCTTCCCACCACATCTATAATTCACTAAAGGTATCGTCGTCTTCCCTGTATGTACAACTATCCTAATCACAATATCAAATCACCACAAGATCATATGGGGTAAAGCAACATCGCATAATAAATGAGTACGCGAATTATTAACGTCAGATCATGTATCGTACGTATGTAAGACCATGATGTATATCAAATGCGTATCAATAACGTCCTCAATGCAACAATAAAAGTATGTTTGAGTGTGCACCGCACAAGTCAAGTAGAACAAAGCGTATATGAACATCCCAACACATTCCCAATATCCATCAATCACTCTAAACAACGCGTACATACACTTCGGAGGATTTTACTTTCATCGAGTTCTAGATGCTTATATATAGGGTCACCCGCAGCCTTCCCACCACATCTAAAACCTTTTGAAAGTAAAACCGACCTCTATGTATACATTACTATCCTAATTTATTTAACAATATCACAATCTCATACAAACCCATCAAGCACTAAAGCAAAACTATCCATCATTCATCCAATGTCACCAACTAGACATTTTGTACGTGAGTAAAATCAAACAACACCAACAATCATTTACAAACACAATTAACAAGTAATCACATAAGTTTACACTTTTCAGCCCGAATCTCAAGCGAGTAGGGAACTACGGAACTCACCTTGATTTCCAAGCAAACGACAAGTTAATATTGAGCTATAAATGTCCAACGACCGCCACGTGCCCACAAACTATCAATATATATCATGGTGTCATCAAAATCAACCCTATAACCCTACACAAGTTGGTTAAGTAAGTTTGAGTCGCGCCAAAATCCCACAACGCCTTAATGACTCTCCCGAGCATGAACTATAACACTTTGACCCGACATTTTTAGAAATGGAAAAGGATTCAGATCAAAAGGACTTTACCATGAGAAAGTAGACTCTCTCACGATTCCAACGATAGGTCATATGACTCAATTGGACTTACGGATCAAAAGTTATGATATTTCAAAATAAATCAGGTTTTGCTGTTCTGGAGGAAAGGTGCGGAGCACCATTGAGGAGGTGCGGCGCACCAAGCCAGGTGCGGAGCACCAAAGAGGAGGTGCGACGCACCAAATGCTCAGAAATGCCCAGATCAGTTCCAAACAAGCCAAACACGAACCAAACTCAACCCAAACTCAATTTTTGATCACCAAATCGACTAGTGATGTTTCAAGACTCATTTTAAAGCTTATACAAACATATTTCAACATAAATAAACATAACCCCTATCTTAGTTTCGATTCATAACATCATAATCACATCCAAATCATTCAAACCCTAAATAAACCTAATTTGACCCAAAACAAGATTTAAGCCGATTTAGGACTTGTAAACGTTCAAGATGACTAGAAATGCATAAACTAACATAAATAGAAGTAAATGGGATGAATTAGACTCACCAAAACTTCTCTTTGAGCTAGAACCCGAAATTAGGTCAAAATGGGTAAAACCTTGCACTAAGACTTTGATTCTTCGATATGGTGACAAAGAGATGGAGACGAAGATGATTCCCGAGTTAAACTAGTTCCAAAACGCCAAATGATGCTAGAGAAATGAAGAGAGGAGATGGTTTGGTCTTTCTTTCTACTTAGAGAGAAAAGAGAAAGAAAGAAAGGAGAAGAGAGAAGTATGTGGTGAAGGGGGAGATAAGGGGAGTAAATGGGTCAAGAGGGCTGGTGGGTCGTGGATCACCCACGGGTCGGCCCGTTTCTCTTTTCAAGCCAAATTTCAAAACGTTAGGCACTTAAACACCGATTAAAACATAATATCGACCCGACGAACATACCACATTGTCATTTAATCACAAAACGAACCAAATATTTCGTTGACTTAAATTGTTAGTCAAGTTGCACGTAAAGTCAAACGGTCAAAACTCACGGATGTTACATTATTCTTTAAATTGCAAGATTACTTGAAGTATATAAAATGCGTGGAGCATGTCTATTGACCCAATTTGCTGGAACATGTTTGAAAAGTTATCGAGAACAATATTTTATATAAATGAAATACTTTATAAATATCTTATATAATACTTGGCATTTGGTGAAGTCTATCTTAATATTTAGCTTGAAGCTACGGAACTTATTATATTTGCCCAATGAAATATATTAAAGAGATATATACTTGAATATATTGTGGGTGTAAAAAGATCTGTATGGTAATTATATATTCGAAGTATATAAAATGCGTGGAGCATGTCTATTGACCCAATTTGCTGGAACATGTTTGAAAAGTTATCAAGAACAATATTTTATATAAATGAAATACTTTATAAATATCTTATATAATACTTGGCATTTGGTGAAGTCTATCTTAATATTTAGCTTGAAGCTACGGAACTTATTATATTTGCCCAATGAAATATATTAAAGAGATATATACTTGAATATATTGTGGGTGTAAAAAGATCTGTATGGTAATTATATATTCGAAAGTGAGAGGAAAATCTCGAACGAGAAAAATCAAACATTCAAGTGTTGAACAGTTTCTCACAAGGAATTTATATGATGATAATTATATATTCCTTGGAAGATATCTATTTATTGAGTATACTCAAATGGATTGTATATATGGTCATTTGATATGGATAAGATATGGATAATGAACAATATCCTTATCCAAAAGTGAAGATAAAGTACTCAGTTTAAAATACCATAAATGAGTAGCATTTAGCTATTAGAGACTGTATATATTTTACTGTTGAGAAGATACAAATCTTATCCCATGAGGATGCATTGGAAAGGAAGGTTGATTATAACTGAATATGTATTTATAAGTGTTGGCATCAACTTTATAATGCGGCATGAAATTTCAACTACTGGATATATCAAAGGACGCTTGCACATGATATTAACGACTCAAGAAGATCAAGTGATGTAATCATCAGGGGGAGAAGATACGCGTTGCACTCTTTTTCCCTTGACCATGGTTTTCTCCCATTGGGTTTTTCTGGCAAGGTTTTTAATGAGGCAGCATCCCCAAGCGTATCGAAGAACTGTGTACTCTTTTTCCTTCACTAGGTTTTTGTCCCATTGGGTTTTACCTGGTAAGGTTTTAACGAGGCATATTCTTTTGATTAGTGGATAGCCAAGGGGGAGTGTTATGAATTCATTATTGTGGCTATCCACATTGTAACTCCCATTGTATTTATGTTCATCATTATGTATGTATTAATTGTATCATTATCATAAAGCCTATATATAGAGGCTCATATATGTTGAATGATCACATGAATGAAATGGTCATCTTCTTATTCTTTCTATCATTCTCTATTGTTATAATTATTCTTTAAATTGCAAGATTACTTGAAGTATATAAAATGCGTGGAGCATGTCTATTGACCCAATTTGCTGGAACATGTTTGAAAAGTTATCGAGAACAATATTTTATATAAATGAAATACTTTATAAATATCTTATATAATACTTGGCATTTGGTGAAGTCTATCTTAATATTTAGCTTGAAGCTACGGAACTTATTATATTTGCCCAATGAAATATATTAAAGAGATATATACTTGAATATATTGTGGGTGTAAAAAGATCTGTATGGTAATTATATATTCGAAAGTGAGAGGAAAATCTCGAACGAGAAAAATCAAACATTCAAGTGTTGAACAGTTTCTCACAAGGAATTTATATGATGATAATTATATATTCCTTGGAAGATATCTATTTATTGAGTATACTCAAATGGATTGTATATATGGTCATTTGATATGGATAAGATATGGATAATGAACAATATCCTTATCCAAAAGTGAAGATAAAGTACTCAGTTTAAAATACCATAAATGAGTAGCATTTAGCTATTAGAGACTGTATATATTTTACTGTTGAGAAGATACAAATCTTATCCCATGAGGATGCATTGGAAAGGAAGGTTGATTATAACTGAATATGTATTTATAAGTGTTGGCATCAACTTTATAATGCGGCATGAAATTTCAACTACTGGATATATCAAAGGACGCTTGCACATGATATTAACGACTCAAGAAGATCAAGTGATGTAATCATCAGGGGGAGAAGATACGCGTTGCACTCTTTTTCCCTTGACCATGGTTTTCTCCCATTGGGTTTTTCTGGCAAGGTTTTTAATGAGGCAGCATCCCCAAGCGTATCGAAGAACTGTGTACTCTTTTTCCTTCACTAGGTTTTTGTCCCATTGGGTTTTACCTGGTAAGGTTTTAACGAGGCATATTCTTTTGATTAGTGGATAGCCAAGGGGGAGTGTTATGAATTCATTATTGTGGCTATCCACATTGTAACTCCCATTGTATTTATGTTCATCATTATGTATGTATTAATTGTATCATTATCATAAAGCCTATATATAGAGGCTCATATATGTTGAATGATCACATGAATGAAATGGTCATCTTCTTATTCTTTCTATCATTCTCTATTGTTATAATTATTATATTAGCTATTAGGTCGTTGTTTCACAACAGCTCTCATTTTAATTCATTATCTATAACTTTTCACTTATTATACTTATTTTGTTCTTATATATTTACATCATCTATCGCTTAATTACTAAAAGTCTAAAATAAATACATTACCTTCATTATGTTGTTACTTTTTCATCAATTAACAATTAACTTAAGGGGGGATGTTGAAATGTATTTGTTTAATTTAAGTTAAGTCTTAATTAACTTGTTGTTTATTTTGTGTCTTTATTGCAAGGATATAAAGTAAAGGGACTGGATTTAGCAATTCTGAAGAATGTAAGTAGAGGGACTAGAAGTGTCAAGATAGAAGATCAAGGGTGCTGGCTGAAACTCTACTTGGCTATATAAACTGGCTCATAACCAGTTTTAGGGTTACGAAACCCTCTCATATTATTGTTCTTTGTTTTCTTCGATATATACTCATTCTGTATATATATATATATATATATCACTTTGATATATATAATTTCTGATGTTATTTCTAGAGATAATCAGAAAAAAAAATAATAATAATAATAATAATAATAATAATAACAACAACAACAACAATAATAATGAAGATGCTCATTCTGAACATTCTGATTTCCTTAATTTCCTTAATGAGCCTGAAACTAAAATTAGCAAATTGGATTTTGGTGATCCTTTGTATCTGCATGCTAGTGATACTACCAGTACACCTTTGATTGGTTTTAAGTTGCTTGGAACTGAAAATTATAAAGTGTGGGCTTGTGCAATTGAATTAGCTTTGGAAACTAAAAATAAAACTGGATTTATTGATGGAACTTGTTTGAAAAATTATGATAATCCTGTTTTAGCTAAACAATGGGATAGATGCAATGTTGTGGTTCTTAATTGGATATTAGGATGTGTTTCTCAAGAGTTATATCTAGGCCAAATCTATTCAAAAAAATGCATGTATTGTGTGGCAGGAACTTAAGGATACATATGATAAGGTTGATGGTTCTGTTACATTTAATTTGTATCAAAAATTAATAGTCTAGCTCAAAATGGTTCTCCTTTGTCTGATTATTATCATAAACTATCTGCTTTATGGAAACAATTTGATGCTATGATTCATTTACCTGCTTGTACTTGTGCTGCTGCAAGTGAAATACAAAAACATGCTGATCTTATGAAATTAATGCAATTTTTGATGGGTCTAGATGATGAGTATATGTCTGTTAGATCTAACATTCTTATGAGAGATCCTTTGCCTACTGTTAAAACTGCTTATAATATTGTTTCTAGAGAAGAATCTCATAGAGGGGGGTTGGGTGATAAAACTGCTCCTTCTTCTTCTGCTTTCACTGCTAAATCTAATTACAATAGAAATAATGTTTTGAAAGGAAATAGAACCAATTTTGATAGTAAGAGAACTGCTGATAACAACTTTGAATCCAGGAAAACTTTTAATCAAACCCAAAGAGTTTTAAGACCTCCTAATCCAAATCTGCATTGTACTCATTGTAACAGAGTTGGTCATACTATTGATAGATGTTTCATTTTGAAAAATAAAAATTCTTCAAATCAATTTAACAATGGCAGATTTTCTAATAACAATGTCAATATGGATAAGACTGATTCTGTCTCTATGCCTTCTTCAACTTCTCATGTTCTAACTTCTGATCAAGTGGCAAAGTTGTTAAGTTTGCTAGATACAAATTCCAATTCTGGACCTTCTTCTAGCCTGCAAGCTAATATGGCAGGTATGCCTATGTGTAGCAATTCTTGGTTCTTAAGTTGTAACAGTTTTTTGTTCAATACTTTAATTAAATGGATTATAGATAGTGGTGCTAATCAACATATGACTATGTCTGCTAAGAATCTTACCAATGTGGTAGATATTTCTGATTTAAAGTTGAAAATTGGTCATCCTAATGGTACTTGTGCCATTGTCAAACAAATTGGTAATCTACATCTTAAAAATGGCATTATTTTGTTTGATGTTCTTGTTGTTCCAGAATATAATGTGAATCTTATGTCTGTTCATAAACTTGCTAGAGATAACAATTTGTTTATAGGATTTGATCCTAGTACATGTTATATTCAGGATTTACATCAAAAGACTGTGTTAGGGACTGGTAGTGAACAAGGTGGATTATATGTTTATGATGATCTTCCTCTTCTTTCTTCTTCTGTTATGTGCAATTCTGCTTCTGTTCCTTGTGAGTCTAAATTGTTGTGGCATATGAGACTTGGTCACCCTGCTGACCAAGCTCTTTCTGTGTTTTCTAAAAAAGTTAATCTGCCTAATGTTAATATTTCTCCTTGTGATGTTTGTCACAAGGCTAAGCAGACCAGAAAACCTTTCCCTCTTAGTGAACATAAGACACCTGGGTTGGGTGATTTGATTCATGTTGATGGTTGGGGACCTTATAAGGTCACAAGTAAAGAAGGTTTTAAATACTTCTTGACAATTGTTGATGATTTTTCTAGGGCTGTTTGGTGTTTTTTAATGAAATCTAAGACTGAAGTGTTTGATAATATATATTTGTTTCTTAATATGATAAAAACTCAGTTTGGGAAAAGAATTAAAGTTGTAAGAAGTGATAATGGTTCAGAATTTGTTAATACTCAAACTATTCAATTGTTCACTAAGGAAGGAATTATTCATCAGACCTCTATTCCTTACACTCCACAACAAAATGGAGTGGTTGAAAGGAAACATAGACACCTTCTTAATGTGGCCAGGTCTCTTATGTTTCAGGGGGGAATACCTCTATATTTGTGGAGTGAATGTATTCTTACTGCTCTATTTGATTAATAGAACTCCTACCTCTGTTTTAAATGGCAAAACTCCTTATGAGTTAATTTTTGGATCTGAGCCTGATTTAAATCATCTCAGAGTCTTTGGATGTTTATGTTTTGCTACTAAACTTAATAATCATGATAAGTTTAGTACTAGAGCTGAAAAATGTGTTTTCTTAGGATATTCAAATTCAAAAAAGGGTTACAAACTTTTTAGTCTTGAAGACAAATCTTTTTTATATTCAAGAGATGTTAGGTTTTATGAAAATATTTTTCCTTTTAACATGATTTCTGAGAATAATTCTCAAACTACTTTAAAAATTACTCAACTTAATTTCTTTGATAACTATGAGGATAATGCCATTAATCAAACTCCCAATGATGAAGAGGTAGCTAATGGTAAAAGTAATTCTAAACTACTTTAAAAATTACTCAACTTAATTTCTTTGATAACTATGAGGATAATGCCATTAATCAAACTCCCAATGATGAAGAGGTAGCTAATGGTAAAAGTAATTCTAAACTTGGAAGCAGTTTCCAGCATTACACTGATAGGTCAAATGAATCTACCTCATTTGGCAGTCTAACAATGGTTACTAATGGTAGCCCAAATGTGACTACCAATGATGGCAGTACTAATGAAACTATTAGTAATGTTCAGGAGACAACTACCAGTTTTGAAATGATGAATGATAATTCTGAGGGAATAAATGATCAAAATTTCTTTGTTAATGAAGAAGGTCTAAGAAGGTCAAATAGAAATGCAAGTCTTCCTATTAGACTTGAAAATTTTCAACTTGATGGCAAGGTTAAGTATGGTTTAAACAAAGTTGTGAATTATGCTAATTTATCTTGTGATGTTTATGCTTTTGTGAGTAGTTTAAACAAAAGTGTTGAGCCTAATTCTTATTTTGAGGCTGCAAAACATGATCATTGGATTACTGCTATGAATGAGGAAATGGAAGCTTTGAATAGAAATAATACTTGGACTATAACTAATCTTCCTCATGATAGAAAACCTATAGGATGTAAATGGATCTTTAAGATTAAATACAAATCTAATGATGAGATAGAAAGGTATAAAGCAAGGTTAGTTGCTAAGGGTTTTAGTCAAATGTTTGGTATTGATTTTGATGAAACTTTTTCACCTGTGGTTAAAATGGTAACTGTGAGATGTTTGTTAACCTTGGCTGTTAATAGGCAGTGGCCTTTATATCAACTTGATGTTAATAATGCCTTCTTATATGGTGATTTAGATGAGGATATCTATATGGATATTCCTCAAGGTTATGATAATGGAAATAAAAACATGGTTTGTAAGTTAAATAAGTCTCTTTATGGGTTGAAACAAGCACCTAGGCAGTGGAACTCAAAGTTGTGCAATGCTTGACTTGATTTTGGTTTTGTTCAAAGCAAATGTGATTATTCCTTGTTTACAAAAAATGATAAAGGAGTTTTCACTGCTCTTCTTGTTTATGTGGATGATATAGTTTTGACTGGTAACAGTCAAAGTGAAATTGAGAAT
This sequence comes from Erigeron breviscapus, assembly GCA_034093135.1. Classification (NCBI taxonomy): domain Eukaryota; kingdom Viridiplantae; phylum Streptophyta; class Magnoliopsida; order Asterales; family Asteraceae; genus Erigeron; species Erigeron breviscapus. The sequence continues at coordinate 57,317,428 of CM067167.1, read as the reverse complement.
GTGAAAAAATTCTTAAATTCAAGGTTTAAAATCAAAGACTTGGGGAAGTTGAAATATTTTCTTGGAATAGAAGTCATTGAAACTGATCTTGGTATATGTTTAAACCAAAGGAAATATTGCTTAGAATTATTGAATGACTTTGGTCTACTTGGGTGCAAACCTATAAACACTCCTTTGGAAATGAACTTAACTATGAAGTCACATTCTGCTACCTCTAAACTGCTGGATAATGTGACTGTTTATCAAAAGCTTATTGGTAAATTGATCTATTTAACCTTGACCAGACCTGATATTAGTTATTCTGTGCAATGTTTATCTCAATTCATGCATGCTCCTACTCAAGAGCATTTCAATTATGGTTTAAGGATTCTTAGATACTTTAAAGGTTCTCCTGGAAATGGTCTGCATATTACTAAAGGTAACAATCTCAATCTTTCTGGCTATGTGGATTCTGATTGGGGAAGGTGCTTAAGCACAAGGAGATCTGTTACAGGTTATACTGTTCTTATGGGTGATAATTTGATTTCATGGAAAAGCAAGAAACAAAATACTGTGGCCAAGTCCTCTGCAGAAGCAGAATATAGGGCTATGGCTGCAGTAACTTGTGAAATTATATGGATCTTAAACCTTTTAAAGGACTTTGGCATATCTTCTTCTCTACCTGTTCATTTACATTGTGATAGTAAAGCAGCTATTCAAATTGCTGCTAATCCAGTTTTTCATGAGAAAACCAAACACTTTGAAATTGACTTACATTTTATTAGAGAGAAGATTTGTGCTGGTGTTATTAAAACTGTAAAGATTTTGTCAGATCAAAACATGGCAGATATCTTCACTAAAAGTTTAAGTACATCTCAACATCAATTCTTATGTTCAAAATTGAAATTAAAGAACCTGTTTAAGACTTAACTTAAGGGGGGATGTTGAAATGTATTTGTTTAATTTAAGTTAAGTCTTAATTAACTTGTTGTTTATTTTGTGTCTTTATTGCAAGGATATAAAGTAAAGGGACTAGATTTAGCAATTCTGAAAAATGTAAGTAGAGGGACTAGAAGTGACAAGATAAGAAGATCAAGGGTGCTGGCTGAAATTCTTCTTGGCTATATAAACTGGCTCATAACCAGTTTTAGGGTTACGAAACCCTCTCATATTATTGTTCTTTGTTTTCTTCGATATATACTCATTCTGTATATATATATATCACTTTGATATATATATAATTTCTGATGTTATTATTCTGAGATATTCTGGATACATAGTTGATATCCAATTTTATTGTAATCTAAACTCATAAACTCTTAATAATAATAGCAATCATTCGACTTGTGTAAATCTATTGAAGTTCTTACAGTAAGCACACCACCATCACCGTCATTTATCGGCCTCCCTTCGAGCATCCTCTTTGAAAATATGCTATATACCAATTTTATAAAATCTTTTCGCCGGTTTCCATTTCAATATTACGAGACCAATCTTGGTTTATATTAATGATTAAATTAGTATCATTTAAGTTAACATAAAACTAGTTTTTCTACCCGCGCGTTGCCGCGGAGTACGCTTTCTACACGACAAAGTTTTGTACCAAATTTATGTCAAATATTCGAACTCAAAATTTAAAAAATACAATTAACCATATAGCAATAACAATAAAAAATGCAAAAGAGTAATAAGATGTATAAAAACATATACAATAACTATATTAATGCTTTAAATGTTATAAGAACGTAAGACGTAATGATGATAAAAGTTATTATATATTAAAAACGTTATTTATATAAAAATACAGATGGAAATAATCAAAACCAAATGTTTAAAAGTAAATTCGTAACTGTGTGAAAGTTGTCTGATGAAAATCCAAAAGTTTAGTGTCACGAAAATGAAAACTTTGATGTAGGGCAAAAGTTAAAAGATAGAAAAAATTGGTAAAAATTATTATATGTTATAAGAACTTGTACATTTCAGGCATAAAGGACTTGTAAATTTGTATAGACTTTTTGTATAAAAACATAAACAATAACTATATTAATGATTTAAATGTTACATGAACGTAAGACGTAACGATAATGAAAATTTATTTATAATATACTAAAAAGTTATATGAATGTACAAGTGCTTTATGCGTAGAATGTACAAGTTCTTATAGCACATAATAATTTTTACCATTTTTCATTTTAACCCCCTGAACTTTCTATCTTTTAACTTTTGTCCCACATCAAAGTTTTCGTTTTTATTTTTTTGACACTAAATTTTTGGGTTCTCATGTTTTCATCAAATAACTTTCACATGGTTACGATTTTACTTTTAAACATTTGGTTTTGACTTTTTTTATCCGTCTTTTTTTATACATAACGTTTTTAATATATAATAACTTTCATTATCGTTACGTCTTACGTTCATGTAACATTTAAAACATTAATATAGTTATTGTTTATGTTTTTATACAAAAAGTCTACACAAATTTACAAGTCCTTTATGCCTGAAATGTACAAGTTCTTATAGCATATAATAATTTTTACTCTATCTTTTAACTTTTGCCCTCTTGACACTAAATTTTTGGGTTCTCATGTTTTCATCAAATAACTTTCACATGGTTACGATTTTACTTTTAAACATTTGGTTTTGACTTTTTTTATCCGTCTTTTTTTATACATAACGTTTTTAATATATAATAACTTTCATTATCGTTACGTCTTACGTTCATGTAACATTTAAAACATTAATATAGTTATTGTTTATGTTTTTATACAAAAAGTCTACACAAATTTACAAGTCCTTTATGCCTGAAATGTACAAGTTCTTATAGCATATAATAATTTTTACTCTATCTTTTAACTTTTGTCCCACATCAAAGTTTTCGTTTTTATTTTTTTGACACTAAATTTTTGGGTTCTCATGTTTTCATCAAATAACTTTCACATGGTTACGATTTTACTTTTAAACATTTGGTTTTGACTTTTTTTATCCGTCTTTTTTTATACATAACGTTTTTAATATATAATAACTTTCATTATCGTTACGTCTTACGTTCATGTAACATTTAAAACATTAATATAGTTATTGTTTATGTTTTTATACAAAAAGTCTACACAAATTTACAAGTCCTTTATGCCTGAAATGTACAAGTTCTTATAGCATATAATAATTTTTACTCTATCTTTTAACTTTTGCCCTCTTGACACTAAATTTTTGGGTTCTCATGTTTTCATCAAATAACTTTCACATGGTTACGATTTTACTTTTAAACATTTGGTTTGACATTTTTATCCGTCTGTCAAAACCAAATGTTTAAAAGTAAAATCGTAACCATGTGAAAGTTATTTGATGAAAACATGAGAACACATCATACTCATTTCATACTCATTTCATACTCAGAAATCCCAGAAAATATGTCAGTTCACCCATCATACTCATTTCATACTTAGAAGACATGATTTTAGAAAAATTTTCACACATCTTCTCATTTGTAGAACCAAACACAATATCATCAACATAAATTTGTACTAAAAGGATATCACTTTTATCATGCAATATGAACAAAATGTTATCAATCGCACCACGTTTAAAACCATTTTTAAGAAGATGTTTAGTAAGAGTATCATACCAGGCTCTGGGTGCTTGTCTCAGACCATATAAGGCTTTGTTCAGTCTGTACACCCAATGTGGTTTTTCTTCATTGATGAACCCTGGTGGTTGATACACATAAACGACTTCTTCTAGTTCTCCATTCAGGAATGCACTTTTGACATCCATTTGATAGACTTTAAACTGATGATGAGCTGCAAAAGCTAAGAATATTCTGATAGCTTCAAGTCTAGCAACTGGTGCAAAAGTTTCATCAAAATCTATTCCCTCTTCTTGTGCATATCCTTTTGCAACAAGTCTTGCTTTGTTTCTGATGATATGACCATCTTCATCCATCTTGTTTCTGAAGACCCATCTTGTCCCAATTGGTTCCTTCTTCAGGTTACTGGGACAAGGAACGAGTTCCCATACATCGTTTCTTTTAAACTGGTTGAGCTCATCTTGCATGGCTTCAACCCAGCTTGGGTCTTGCATAGCCTCGTCAATCTTCTTGGGTTCAATTAGAGATAAGAAGCTGACTTTTAAGCATTGATCGCTTGTGGCTCTTCTGGTCTGAACCCCTCTACTGGACTCTCCAATAATTTGCTCGATTGGATGTGCTTTTGTCCATTTAGAGTATTGACCAGGATGAACAATGATATCAGTGCAAGAACTTCTCTGAGTACCTTCAGGAGGAGCTTCAGAAAATACATCTTCAGCTTCTTCTTCTTCCTGCAGATCATGACTTGCATCATGAAATTCTTCAGATTGAGGTTGCTCAGTGGAGCCTGATATCAGAGGAGAAGCAGCATGTACATCTGATCCAATAGTCAGTTCAGAAGGTAGTTTGAAACTGACTGGAGGATAAAATGGAATGTTGCTAGGCTTGTTTACTACTGGTTCTGAACGGAGATGTTCAGAAGCAGGTTCAGGTGACTGATCAGTTTCAGCAATAGGATCAGAATCACCAAAACTTATTGGACTTTCTGAGGGTGGTACAGGAATGGAATTTTTAAAGATTGCAGAATTGGATTCATCAAAGGTAACATGAATTGACTCATCAACCTTTTCAAGTCTCTTGTTAAAGACTCTAAAGGCTTTGCGATTTGATGAATATCCTAGGAAGTACCCTTCATCAGCTTTTGCATCAAATTTTCCAAGCTGACTTGAATCATTCAGTATGTATACTGGACACCCAAATACATGGAAGTATCCAATATTAGGCTTTCTATTTCTGAGTACTTCATAGGAGGTCTTCTTGTGTCTTTTGACATAAATAGATCTATTCTGAGTGTAGCAGGCAGTTGCAACAGCTTCAGCCCAGAAATTCTTGGGAAGACCAGATTCATTCAACATACTTCTAGCAGCTTCAATCAGCGTACGATTCTTTCTTTCTACAACACCATTCTGCTCGGGTGTGTGAGCTGAGGAGAAGTTCTGAGATATGCCAGTTTCAGTGCAGAAGGACTCCAGAGTAGCATTTCTGAATTCAGTGCCATTGTCACTTCTGAGCTGACAAACTTTTCGCTTGTGCTTGAGCTCAATTTGTTTGATGAGAGCAATGATTTCAGCAGCAGATTCACTTTTGGACCTGAGGAAAATCACCCAGCAGTATCTTGAATATTCATCAACGATAACAAGGGTGTACTTCTTCCCTGCTCTGGTCTGAACATTCACTGGTCCAAAAAGGTCCATGTGAAGCATATGAAGAGGTTAAGTTATACTAAAGCTTTGTTTTGTCTTGAATGAAGCTCTTTTCTGCTTACCCATTTCACAACCTGGACATGGCTTGTCTTTATTGAAAGACATAGAGGGTATCCCATCAACAAGTTGTTTTCTAGACAACTTATTAATATTTTTGAAGTTCAGATGGGATAATCTCTTGTGCCACAGCCAGTTTGTGTCTTCATCTGCCTTTGAGTAGAAACATTGTTCAGTGGTAGAAGGATTCATATCAATGACATAAATGTTTCCCTTCCTTGGTGCAATCAGTACCACCTTTCCATCTCTGTTGAATATGGTGCCTTGTGAAATATCAAATAAAACCTTGAAGCCATCATCACACAGTTGACTGACACTGATCAGGTTATATTTCAAACCGTTCACATATGCAACACGTGTGAATTTGACTTGACCATTATTCACCACACCATATCCCTCAGTTTTTCCATTACCATCATTTCCAAAAACTATTAAGGGCCCCTCTTGCACCCTATATTCCTCTAGCAGGGTCTGATAACCAGTCATGGTTCGGCCAGCAGCACTGTCCAGAAACCATATATTCTTCTTTCGGTCTCCCTGCACACAAACAAGGATTAGTTCTTTTTGGGAACCCATCTTTGGATGGGTTCACTAGACTCTCCCTTAGTAGTCTCAGATTTCTTTGGTTCATAAGGAACAGAAGGATCAAAGGGGATCTCAGTCATAATTTCAGATGACATAAAAGCAATTGGTTTGATGGGGTTTTCAACCTTTTTCTTTTCAGATTTCTGCTTGATTTGCTTAGAAAAAGGTTTTGTATTTTGTTTAGGTTGAAGAGAAGGAGTTTCAACATTTCTTAAACGTGCATTACAACTCTGCACTTGTCTAGCCAATAGTTGAAATTGACTTTCTAACCTTAACAAAATTGATTCTTCATTAGACATGTGAGTCCCAAAATATAGATGAATAACAAACCCGACTGGCAAGTACAACTGATCTTGATGGACAAGTTCAGTTTACGATCCAGATATGGATAACAAGAAACAATTGACTAGATATAAAATGCAAGAACAAATGGAAGAAACTATATAAGGATATATATAAATATAATCAAGTATGTAGCATTGAGACACGTTGTTTTCTTTTCAATGTATTTGATTTATTGATGTATAAACAAATACAAGGATTGTTGCGGAACAAAGATAAACACCCAAGTGTAAGTATCTAAACAATCCTGAAATACAAGTGATCTAATTAACTTGGAAATACTCGTAAGTTTACTTAGAGTATATCTCACAAGTTGCAATGCTAAAGTTTCAAGCCCTTTGCAAGTTGTGAGAAGACTTTGTATTTATAGACCAAGTCCATGATGATGTGGACAAGATCGTACAAATGTGGTTGTGAGCATTTAAGGAATTAAACCATAATTCCTTACATGCTGCACTTGGAAGAGTATATAAGTCACTTGATGTGACTTATAGTACTAGGTTCCAAGCCTATACTTTGTACCTTTTGTTAATAGATAAATCTATTAACCGGATAAAGGTGTAAAGTAAAAGTCTTCCTCGTAATCAGTGTAAAGTGTTGTAAATACTTTACACTGAGATGCTTCAGTCTTGATCTGGTAGAATCACTCTTTGCTCGCTTCTGAGATGATTCTCTTCTTCATACTTCAGTCTTTGACTTCAGAATGAATGCTTCAGATTTATCTCGATCTGAACTGAAGTGAAGCTTCAGTGAAGGAATTCTGAGACATCTCAGAATTCTGTACGGACGTCTTCACTAAACTTCAACCTATTTCTGAACAAATTATACTTGGTCGATTTTCGACCTAACAAATTCCCCCTATTTGTTCTGAAATAGTGCATGCATCTCAGACTTCTATCTATACATGTTTGTAAGTCTGAAATGCAAGTTTTTGTTTAAGTTGTAAAAATTTTCTTAAGTACATCTTATAGATCATTGATGTCTCAGAATTTTACTTGTGGTTATTCTAACTTAAACTTATCATCTACTTATTTGTTACAAGTTGCAACATATATATACAAACTGAAATGAAAGTTATAAATGTAAATTCTTTACAAGTACATGATAATCTGAAAAGAAAACTACTTCTTGGCAGGCCTTGAACCAGAAGGTGCCTCAGTAGGTTTTCTCTTCAGTGGAGAATGATCCTTTCTGCCAAACAATCTGCTTTCAATTTCCACCTTGGCTTGCATCTTTTGTTGTATTCTTGCTAACCATGCACCAGTCAAGGCAGATTTTGGCTTCCCTTTCAGAACCTGGATCATCTCCTTATGCTCAGAAATCCCAAACTCGTGCACTGAAACCTGATGGTATTCTTCAGCTGCCCTTCCTTCTCTTTTAACAACCAAGTCAAAAAGCTTCAATCCATCAGCTTTTGCTACTTCCATATCAACTATAGCCTTTTGCACTCTTGGGTCATTTTTGATTTTCTGATATCTTTCCAATGACAACCCAAGAGCTGCAGCATCAATGTGATCAAGGGTCCCCATCTTTAGATGTTGTTCCCTTTCTCTTTCTTTGTTCTCCCTCCACATAATGAATTGGTTAGAAACCTGCTTCTGCAATGTTTCCAACTTCTTACTATCAGCTTCAAGATTATGTAAGGGATAACCTTGCTCGTCTATATTTTCACCAACAACCATTCCAGAACCCTTATCACTTTTCTTTGGTTCTTCTTCTTAAACCTTGCCTTTGCCCTTATCCTTTCTCTGAAGTTGTTCCCCCTGAACTGAGGCACTACCAGAAGGTACCTCAGTTTGCTTCTTGGTTGCTTGAATTATCTCTTGAGTACTAGCGAGCAAACCAATAGGCACACCACTTCCCCCTTTGGGAATCTCTGAAGGCAATCGAGCATAAAGGTCAATTGTAGATTTAATTGCCTTCAGTGGTTCCCAACTCTGTTTTCTAGGCACTCACAAATACCTTTTGCCATAGTAGCAAACTGAGCCTTTAGTCTGAATGAAGAGCTAAGGTTCAGTGCTTCTTTATCTTTTAAGTCCTTCAACATTTTTCTGTCTTCTTTAGTGAAGGAAGCAGGGGGAGGAGGAGTAACAACATTATCTTTCTTCAGAAGTGTTAGGATTTCATCTAACTGCTTTGACTGATTCTGAACTGAACCTTCAAGCCTGGAAACTGAATTTTTTACTTCATTGACAGCCTTTTCCACCTTGTCATTTGTGTCTTTGGTCAGTTCAGCAATCATCACTCTAACTTCTGCACCAACTTTCTGACTAACAGAATCTGAAATCTGAGCAGCTAGATTCTGAGATAGCTCAGACTTTAGATCTTCCACAATACCAGTACTGATAGAAGCCCCAAGTTCTTTCTCATTAACACTTGGCTTCTGAACCAGCTCACGAACTTCATTTCCAACTACCATAAATTCTTGTTTCAACAACTCAATGCTAGATGTCAAGTTCGCAACCACTAAAGCTTGCACATCTCTCTTCGTCAACCTGAAGGCTTCTCTGATTGCAGAGCTCACCTTGTTGCAAGTCATTACCAGCTCATTTAGCTTCCCAACCACTAGTCCTTCATTACCAGCAACTTTGGTCAACTCAGTTCCAAGGAACATCTGAACACCTTTCATATCAGCCAAGGAACTAGTGTTGGCTTTTAGAGATTTGGTTAAGTCCTCCACCCTAAAAATAAGGCCTCGGACTTCGGTTTGTGTTTTCTCTAACTGTGCTTCTATATTCAAAGGAGGTGGGGGTTGTGTAGAAGCAGGAGCCACAAATGGTAAACTTCCAAGCCCTTTAAGTACCTTGTTCATTTGAATGTCCGTCGGACTCTCAGATTCTGTCTCAGAATCCAAGTCCTTCTCTGAAGGGGCATCGTAGTTGATTGGTGGTGGTATGTTGTGAATTTGGGGGTGTAAAAATTGAAGTGATGGAGTGAAAGAAGGATCGGTTACATATGCGAGAGTGGTACCAGGTGGAAAGATTGGATTTTGGTGAGATGGAGGTGGTGGAACATAAGGCTCATTTTCTGGTTGGATTTCTGGGGAGGAGGAGGGGCGTTTGCGAGGATGGGGGCTGGCTCAGAATCAGATAGATTCGCCTCCAATAGTTCCTCGTCAAACTCAAAGTCAGCAAGAGAATCAAGATTCTCCTGAGGTAGCTCATCGTCATCCCAGAAAGCATTCACTTTTACGATCTGGTCAGATATGCCCTGGTTTGGGTCACTAGTACCCTCACCAGATTCTGGTTCAACATCGTCACCAGATTCAACGATTTGTACAAAAGTAGGTACACTAACGGGTCCCACATTCTTTTTTGGCCCACTTAGTGACCTTTCTGGACCAGCTAGTGTGGCTGAAACAGTTTTAGTAAATACCTGAAGCATAGCAGAGGAGAGTTCAGGCTCATCTTCAGTAATGGTTGCCTTTGAGAAATCTCTGCCATATTCAGGTACAGAAGCTTCAGGTCCAGCTTGGTTATAAGCTTCTCCAAGGATGTTATAAAACACAAGCTTAAAAACCTTGGGAAAGCAATATGCAGACTTCTCTTTCCTTTTAACTTTGTAATCAACTGAGCGAAGAGAATCTCAGCGAAATCTGCTTGCATCCCATTCCAAATGTAATACCCCATCTCTACTTGGGGTAATGAAAGTTGGTCCAACCCTCCATGGTTGCCACCAAGACTCTCCACAATCTGGGTCCAAAAGAACCTCCAGCAAATGCCAAAACCAGACATGAAAATGTGTCCAGAGGTCTTCAAATTACCATCAGCATCCTCCATATCACCATGACCAGTGGCGACTAGAACCTCCCTGAAATTGACTCCTTTGAGTCTCTTAGCAAAAACCTGGGGAGGTTCGAGGTAGTTCAGATGAAGGGAATTTCTGAACCCCTCAAGAGTGATGACACACTTCTTGGTGCCCTCATTTAGAGTGAAGGAGATGGATTGTTCATCTTTATGCACCACAGCAGTGTACCAGAATTCAAGCAAGTATCGATGATACAATGCTTGAGGATTTGCAGTCAACGCATAATGGAAAGGGGACTGCTCCCAAAAATTATTGATTCTTCCCATTAAGGTTTCGGACTTCACATTTAATTGAGCCAAAAAGTTGCTCATATTGAATCGGATTTGAGAAGGTGTGAAGTTCTTAGGCCATGTGGCAGATGTTTTCACATCACTCGATGGAGTATATTCAAAATTAATGAGTGATTTGTGTGAAGAAGAAGATGATGATTTAGACATTTTAAGATTTGAAAAATGAAAGTGAAAGGAATATGAAGAATGAAGGAATTTTTGAGAGTAAATATGAGAGAGATTGATGATTGGAAAGTAAATGAAAAACGAAGTAAATGAAAGAATGAGAAGAGAGTAAATGAATGAAGAGATTGATGATTGAGAAGTAAATGAAAAACGAAGTAAATGAAAGAATGAGAAGGAATTGTGAATTTAAGACGGAATACAACGAGATTTTCCAACTAAAAACAATTAAAAATAATTTTTGAATTTCAAAGCCCAAGACTCATAAAAATATTTAATATTCGAAAATGGTTTTGATTGGGTTTGAGATCCTAAAATGATTTCTGGGGTCAAATCAGCATTAAATGCAAAGCCGTTTGAATGACCCCACCTTGCAACATTTTTCAGAAAAAGTACTCATTTCTTTTCCTTTTACGGCGCACCTTGTGTGACACATAAGCATGACCAACGTAAGTTAAAAACATAGTATACAGTAGGTCACGTGTACACACAATTGACCAAGTATCAAAAAGAAAATATCTTGAAAGGTTGTTGTATTTCAGTGATGACTAAACAATTTCTGAGCATGGTCAGTTCCAAAGAGATCTGAACCATCTCAGTCAATAAAATTCAACTGAAATATTTTTGATTTTCTGAAGTGCTTCAGTTAAATACATTTTTCTGAGCAAAAAGTTCCTCCTTAAAAAAAAATGAAGGTTTATTTTAATGTTTGAAAAATATTTAACATTCCCCCTGAAGTGATGATCCATGAATTAATAAGTGCCAAGATAGTATCACAAAGGCGTTCGATAGCTAGGCGAGCAAAAATTACATGGATCGCTCAGACTGGTGAACCAGATCAGTGTCACTGAGGCGTTCATAACAAGATTACCAGTCTAAGGATTTAGCATACCCAACTCACTGACTAGATGTTTAAAGGTTTTGACATCTAAAGGTTTTGTGAAAACATCAGCGAGTTGCTTATCAGTGGGAATAATGTGCAATTCAATATCTCCTTTCAGAATATGATCACGAATGAAATGATACCTGAGGTCGATGTGCTTGGTTTTCGAGTGCATCACAGGATTGTGAGATATGGCAATGGCACTAGTGTTATCACAAAAGATTGGAGTCTTTGAGTAAGTAACACCATAATCAGTCAGCTGGTTTTTCATCCATAGAATCTGAGCACAACAACTTGCTGCAGAAATGTACTCAGCTTCTGCAGTTGATAGTGATACCAGTGGTACTTTTCCTGTCTATCTTGCAACCTGCATGATCAGAATCCGAATAACCCATTAGATCTAGACTAGAGCCTTTGGGAAACCAAAGACCCAGTCTGGGGACACCCTTAAGGTATCTGAAGATCCTTTTAACAGCATTTGCATGTGCTTCTCTGGGATCAGACTGAAATCTAGCACAAAGGCATGTTGCAAACATTATGTCTGGTCTACTTGCAGTTAAATACATCAGTGAACCAACCATACCACGATATTTTGTATGGTCCACTGGTTTTCCATGTGGATCAGAATCCAAAGTTAATGGAGCAGAAATAGGAGTATCTTTTGATGAGACTGAATCAAATTGATATTTCTTTAGTAAATCTCTGACATATTTTTCTTGGTTTATGAAAATACCATCTTCAGTTTGTTTTACTTGAAGTCCCAGAAAATATGTCAGTTCACCCATCATACTCATTTCATACTCAGAAGACATGATTTTAGAAAATTTTTCACACATCTTCTCATTTGTAGAACCAAACACAATATCATCAACATAAATTTGTACTAACAGGATATCACTTTTATCATGCAATATGAACAAAGTGTTATCGATTGCACCACGTTTAAAACCATTTTTAAGAAGATGTTTAGTAAGAGTATCATACCAGGCTCTGGGTGCTTGTCTCAGACCATATAAGGCTTTGTTCAGTCTGTACACCCAATGTGGTTTTTCTTCATTGATGAACCCTGGTGGTTGATACACATAAACGACTTCTTCTAGATTTCCATTCAGGAATGCACTTTTGACATCCATTTGATAGACTTTAAATTGATGATGAGCTGCAAAAGCTAAGAATATTCTGATAGGTTCAAGTCTAGCAACTGGTGCAAAAGTTTCATCAAAATCTATTCCCTCTTCTTGTGCATATCCCTTTGCAACAAGTCTTGCTTTGTTTCTTATGATATGACCATCTTCATCCATCTTGTTTCTGAAGACCCATCTTGTCCCAATTGGTTCCTTCTTCAGGTCACTGGGACAAGGAACGAGTTCCCATACATCGTTTCTTTTAAACTGGTTGAGCTCATCTTGCATGGCTTCAACCCAGCTTGGGTCTTTCATAGCCTCGTCAATCTTCTTGGGTTCAATAAGAGATAAGAAACTGACGTTTAAGCATTGATCGCTTGTGGCTCTTCTGGTCTGAACCCCACTAGTGGAATTCCCAATGATTTGCTCGATAGGATGTGCTTTAGTCCACTTAGTGTATTGACCAGGATGAATAATGATATCAGTGCAAGAACTTCTCTGAGTAACTTCAGGAGGAGCTTCAGAAAATATATCTGCAGCTTCTTCTTCTTCCTGCAGATCATGACTTGCATCATGAAATTCTTCAGATTGAGGTTGCTCAGTGGAGCCTGATATCATAGGAGAAGCAGCATGTACATCTGATCTAATAGTCAGTTCAGAAGGTAGTTTGAAACTGACTGGAGGATAAAATGGAATGTTGCTAGGCTTTTTCATTGTTGGTTCTGAACGGAGATGTTCAGAAGCATGTTCAGGTGACTGATCAGTTTCAGAGACAGGATCAGAATCACCAAAACTTATTGGACTTTTTGAGGGTGGTACAGGGATGGAATTTTTAAAGATTGCAGAATTAGATTCATCAAAGGTAACATGAATTGACTCATCAACCTTTTCAAGTCTCTTGTTGAAGACTCTAAAGGCTTTGCGATTTGATGAATATCCTAGGAAGTATCCTTCATCAGCTTTTGCGTCAAATTTTCCAAGCTGACTAGAATCATTCAGAATGTATACTGGACACCCAAATACATGGAAGTATCCAATATTAGGCTTTCTATTTCTGAGTACTTCATAGGAGGTCTTCTTGTGTCTTTTGACGTAGATAGATCTGTTCTGAGTGTAACATGCAGTTGCAACAGCTTCAGCCCAGAAATTCTTGGGAAGACCAGATTCATTCAACATACTTCTAGCAGCTTAATCAGCGTACGATTCTTTCTTTCTACAACACCATTCTGCTCTGGTGTGTGTGCTGAGGAGAAGTTCTGAGATATGCCAGTTTCAGTGCAGAAGGACTCCAGAGTGGCATTTCTGAATTCAGTGCCATTGTCACTTCTGAGCTGATAAACTTTTCGCTTGTATTTGAGCTCAATTTGTTTGATGAGAGCAATGATTTCAGCAGCAGCTTCACTTTTGGACCTGAGGAAAATCACCCAGCAGTATCTTGGATATTCATCAACTATAACAAGGGTGTATTTCTTTCCTGCTCTGGTCTGAACATTCACTGGTCCAAAAAGGTCCATGTGAAGCATATGAAGAGGTTCAGTAATACTAAAGCTTTGCTTTGTCTTGAATGAAGCACTTTTCTGCTTGCCCATTTCACAACCTAGACATGGCTTGTCTTTGTTGAAAGACATAGAGGGTATCCCATCAACTAGTTATTTCCTTGACAACTTATTAATGTTCTTGAAGTTCAGATGGGATAGTCTCTTGTGCCACAACCAATTTGTGTCTTCATCTGCCTTTGAGTAGAAACATTGTTCAGAGGTAGAAGGATTCATATCAATGACATAAATGTTTCCCTTTCTTGGTGCAATCAGTACCACCTTTCCATCTCTGTTGAATATGGTGCCTTGTGAAATATCAAATAGAACCTTGAAGCCGTCATCACATAGTTGACTGACACTGATCAGGTTATATTTCAAACCATTCACATATGCAACACGTGTGAATTTTACTTGACCATTATTCACCACACCATATCCCTCAGTTTTTCCATTACCATCATTTCCAAAAACAATTGAGGGCCCCTCTTGCACCCTATATTCCTCTAGCAGGGTCTGATAACCAGTCATGGTTCGGCCAGCAGCACTGTCCAGAAACCATATGTTCTTCTTTCGGTCTCCCTGCACACAATCAAAGATTAGTTCTTTTTGGGAACCCATCTTTGGATGGGTTCACTAGACTCTCCCTTAGCAGTCTCAGATTTCTTTGGTTTATGAGGGACAGAAGGGTCAAATGGGATTTCAGTCATTATCTAACAGAACCAAGAGGTCCAGTTTGTGTTCCTCATTTTCTTCAAAGCCAAAATTACTGACCTTTTTCATCACTATATCCACCCAGCGACCAGATTCAACATCGGATTTGACCAAATGACCTTGATCTTCTTGTGCCATGAAACACATGTCCCTAACTTCCTCATCATCATCAGATGATTCATCAGAGTCTTCCCACTTTTCAGTTTTGGCAATCATACAACTGTTGCTTGAGTTGTCTTGTGCCAACAGAGCCATATGTGCCTTCAACTTCTTGTATTTGGCCTTATAGCTGTCATCAGACTTCTGAAAAATAGAATGGTTAGGAGCAGATTGTGATGATGAAGGTTGACTAGATCTGCATTCCTTTATGAAATGTCCTTTCTTGCCACATTTAAAGCATTCAAGATTAGACTTGTCAATAGAAGCACTGGAAGCAAAAGGTTTGCCAGATCGATTTGATTTGGCCTTAAAACGATTGAACGTTTTAGCCAGCATGGCAACCAGATCATCATTGTCATTCTCATCACAATCATGAGTGACATTAGCAGAGACACCAGTTTTTAACATTTCAGACACCATCTTCTTCATCGAGTCAAAGAAATCACTCTCAGAAGATAGTAGAGCAGTACTATGTGGTTCAGAATACTGAACCGTACCAGAACTGGTAGAAACATGATTCTTGGCATCCTGCTCAGCCAAGGCTCTTTCAGCTTTGTTCTCTTCAGTATATCTGAAGGCTTCATAAAGGGAAGCAAGAGTATGACTGTGCAAGGTTTTGCCTTGTCTCAAGACCAAGATTAAATTTTCCCATTTAGAAGGTAAAATGTCACAAAATTTTTCCAACAAAATTTCTTTGTCTTTGGTTACACCCAGGGCTTTCAGTTGGTTTACCAGATTTGTAAATCTGATGTAGGTTTGAGTTAAAGATTCCCCAGGGATAGCAAAGAAAGACTCATATCTTTTGTTTAAAGCAACTTTTCTTGTGACAATTGTCTCATTCGAGCCTTCAAACTGTGTCATTAGTTCCTCCCACATTAATTTGGAATTTTCAAGTAAAACAAGAGTGGGCATTAGGGTTTCTGGAACTACGTATAAAATCATATTTTGTAGCTTAGTGTCCAGGTCTACAAGTCTATGATCTTCCTCAGACCAATGATCCTTCTCCTTAGGTGACAGCCTATGAGTCCCATCGGCATTTCTGACAACAGTAGAAGCATTCATAGGGACAAAGGGTCCTTCTCTTAAGATATCTGGTAGATGTCTCTCAACACCAGCAATATACTTAAGCATGCACGCTTTCCACGTTTGAAAGTTTTCACTGTTCCCATCAAACTTGGGAACAGGATTATTTGGAAAAAGTACGTGTACATTGTGTGAAGGTATATTGTTGTTGATGAGAGGGGGTGGGGTAGCATTATTAGGGTCAGGTCGTTCTTGTTCAAAGTCAGTCATCTATGCAGATCAAAGGTTAATGAATTGATAAAATTCAACCTTTAGTCTCTGATACCAATTGTGAGTCCCAAAATATAGATGAATAACAAACCCGACTGGAAAGTACAACTGATCTTGATGGACAAGTTCAGTTTACGATCCAGATATGGATAACAAGAAACAATTGACTAGATATAAAATGGAAGAACAAATGGCAGAAACTATATAAGGATATATATAAATATAATCAAGTATGTAGCATTGAGACACGTTGTTTTCTTTTCAATGTATTTGATTTATTGATGTATAAACAAATACAAGGATTGTTGCGGAACAAAGATAAACACCCAAGTGTAAGTATCTAAACAATCCTGAAATACAAGTGATCTAATTAACTTGGAAATACTCGTAAGTTTACTTAGAGTATATCTCACAAGTTGCAATGCTAAAGTTTCAAGCCCTTTGCAAGTTGTGAGAAGACTTTGTATTTATAGACCAAGTCCATGATGATGTGGACAAGATCGTACAAATGTGGTTGTGAGCATTTAAGGAATTAAACCATAATTCCTTACATGCTGCACTTGGAAGAGTATATAAGTCACTTGATGTGACTTATAGTACTAGGTTCCAAGCCTATACTTTGTACCTTTTGTTAATAGATAAATCTATTAACCGAATAAAGGTGTAAAGTAAAAGTCTTCCTCGTAATCAGTGTAAAGTGTTGTAAATACTTTACACTGAGATGCTTCAGTCTTGATCTGGTATAATCACTCTTTGCTCGCTTCTGAGATGATTCTCTTCTTCATACTTCAGTCTTTGACTTCAGAATGAATGCTTCAGATTTATCTCGATCTGAACTGAAGTGAAGCTTCAGTGAAGGAATTCTGAGACATCTCAAAATTCTGTACGGACGTCTTCACTAAACTTCAACCTATTTCTGAACAAATTATACTTGGTCGATTTTCGACCTAACAAGACACCTGAGCCTTACCTGAATCTGAGGTAGGTGGCTCAGTAGGGGAGAAATTTTTCTTCTTCTTTAGGTCTTTAGGAACCTTAGATGAAGTCTGAGGGGATGGCCTTTTGGATTTAGCCTTCCTTTCTGAAACAGTTATCTGAGCTGTTTCAGATTTACCCTCAGATTGTTCCTGGGCTTTATTAGTTACAGTTTTCTGCTTGCCAACTTTAGGAAAAATGATTTCAGGATTTATTTCCTTTGGAAGTGCATCTAAATCAGTGATTATGGATGCCAAATGAAGATCACCAGACTCATATGTTGCTCTTTGTGATGCAAAAGTATTTTTAATTGCAGTATCTGGCCTTGGTGCTTTCATCCAAGGTTTAATAATTGCTTGTTCTTTTTCAAGGATGGATTTTAATTCTTCCTTTTCCAATTCTAAAGTTGCAACCATAGACTGATAACTTTTTAGAGCCAATTGAACATCTTTCAGTTCTTTCAGTCTGGCATGACTGGCGTTTAGTTCAGAAGCATTATTTTCAAACATTTTTAGGCTTTCTGAACGCACTGTCTCAACAAATGAGATGTCAGCCTCTAAAAGAACCAAAAGGTCCAGTTTGTGTTCCTCATTATTTTCAAAGCCAAAATTACTGACCTTTTTCATTACAATATCCACCCAGCGACCAGATTCAACATCGGATTTGACCAAATGACCTTGATCTTCTTGTGCCATGAAACACATGTCCCTAACTTCTTCTTCATCATCAGATGATTTATCAGAATCTTCCCATTTTTCAGTTTTGGCAATCATACAACTGTTGCTTGAGTTGTCTTGTGCCAGAAGAGCCATGTGTGCCTTTAACTTCTTGTATTTGGCCTTATAGCTGTCGTCAGATTTCTGAAAAATAGAATGGTTAGGAGTAGATTGTGATGATGATGGTTGACTAGATTTGCATTCCTTCATGAAATGTCCTTTCTTGCCACATTTAAAGCATTCAAGATTAGACTTGTCAATAGAAGTGTTGGAAGCAAAAGGTTTGCCAGCTCGATTTGATTTGGCCTTAAAA
>CM067167.1:57262129-57298208 GCA_034093135.1 Erigeron breviscapus | reverse complement strand
CGTACTGAAGCCGTTGTGCAGACAGAAGAGGCTACTGGTACTGAAGCCAGTGAGCCCCAGTTTGAATCCTTCCCAGATATTCCAACTACACTAAAGGCTGTTAAAGGAAAAGAAAAACTGGTGTCTGGTGAAGAGGAAGAGCAAATTGAAGATGTTGATAATGAGACTTCAAGGAAGTTACAACAACAATGCATTATGATTGAAATTTTCAAGAATAATCAAAGAGATGAACTGCTGGCCCATCACAGGGATATGGCAACAATGGGTACTCTGGACTCCTACAATGCTGGCAGGTTAGGCATTAATATTGAAGTGTTTAAAAGGATGAAGGATGACCCTAGAGTTCATCAGTGTCTTGATGCATTGAATGATGTTCATATACGCTCGTTCTACGCTGAAGAAGAACAGGTATATGATTCTTTGATTTATGGTGTTACCATTCCAGAGTTGATCAGGCAAAGAAAGGAGGAGCTGGTAAGCCTCCAGAAAAAGATTAGAAAAAATGCTGGTGCTCTGGAGTTGGAGTATAGAAAAAGATTGACTGGTCTACCAAAGCTCACTGCCAAACAAGTCAGGGCAATAAAAGATGCTGATGTAAGCACCTTCATTCCTCTGGATACTACTCTGAGAATAAATCGCCAAGAACTCCAGTCCACTGAAGGACAACAGAGTGGTGTATCTAAGGAAACTGAAGAAATGGTTCAGATGGCAAAGCAGAAAGCAAAGTATGATGATATGATGAATTTCAGGGCCAATGCCAGAAAGATTGTTGATGCTGAAGTTAAATTGGCTGAAAATCATCAAGGAATGACCAGATTCAATGTAAAGTTGACCAGAGAGGGTAACTTTACAGATGAAAGGAAGGATACTTCAGTCCAAGCTTTTGGATGGACTGAACTGAAGGAGATTGGAATGACCTTTAAAGGTAAAACTGATTTGTCTCCAGATGTTAAGGCCTTTATGAAGAGGATTGAGAAGGTCTGGAAAAGAATACAACAAATGGAAGCTGTGTTGGGTCTGAGACCACCAGTGTCTGTTCCATCATCTCCATCTCCAAATAGGAAGGCCACTGAAGATGCACCAGGGCAGCCATCAAAAAGAAGGGCCTGAATCTTTTAATCATGTACTTATTATAATTAATTGTCTTATGAAAGTTGTAACTATTTTCCAGTTGATGTTAGTAATAATAGTTGCAATTTTTAATTTCATATAAGTAAATGATCAGATTTAGTCTAAGTTAGAACTTAAATGATGAAACTGAAACACTCATGATCTATAAAGTGTTCTCCAGTAACTTAGATTTTTTAGACTTAAATCGACTAAGTGTTTTCCAGACATACAAATTTGTATATCTATAAGTCTGAAAACACTTGCATTATTTCTAAACAAATAGGGGGAATTTGTTAGGTCCAGATTTACTGGACTCGCTCCAGACTCGACTACTGGAGCTTACTGAAGATCTGTCCAGAATCTGACCTACTCCAGACTTGGGATCTGGAGTCCTTCTAAAGATTTGTCCAGAAATAATGGAAGACTAGTGAGCAAATACTTGTATAGGAAATCTGGAGTATTCTCCAGATGAGCTCACTGGTCTTCACCCCAGTCCAGATCTACTCTACTGAAGACATTCTGACTGAAGTCAAAGACTGAAGTCTGAAGAAAGAAGACTTATCAAATGGCGGAGTCCACTGGAAAGTCTTACCAGATCTGTACACTGGAGGATTGTCAGTGTTCTAGACCTTACAAGTCTGAACACTGATATCGAGGATTGACTTTAAGCCTTTACACACTTTCCAAAGAACAACCCACTTGTTCTTTACCAAAGTACACGTGTGTTAAGGTGGTTGGATAAAAGGATACACTTGCACTTGATGTGATTTTATCCTTATTCTTTATCCAATGCATTTAATGTTCTTGTCGGTTCATTAAATGCATCCAACCATATTTGTACGGCACAAAATTCACTGGTGAATTTTGTTGCCTATAAATACAAAGTCATTTCTTTGAGAAAATCACTTTTTAGCAAATTGGTGAACTTGCTTAAATACTCTCGATCTAAACAGCTATACTTCACAACTCTAAGTATATCGATCAAAGGAGTTTATTTAGCAAGTATAGATCACTTGTAATTCAAAGATTGTTTAGATACTTACATACGTGTAATATCTAGGTTCCGCAACGATCTTGTATTTTGTTTATACATCAATAAAGAAAATACACTTGAAAACTACATTCGTGTTCCACCTTTTATTTACTTGTTTAAATATTGCTTAAAGTCATTTATTACTTTGTTTATATTCTTGCATATTTATATTGAAGTAATACTAGTCCGATTCTAGTTCATACTTGTCTTGTTATTTTACACTCGTGGGTTAAACCATCGTGTGAGGGACTTTACATTTCTGACAACAGTAGAGGCATTCATGGGGACAAAGGGTCCTTCTTTTAAGATATCGGGTAAGTGTCTTTCAACACCAGCAATATACTTTAGCATGCATGCTTTCCATGTTTGAAAGTTTTCACTGTTCCCATCAAACTTGGGAACATGATTATTTGGAAAGTGTACGTGTAAATTATGCGATGGTATATTGTTGTTGATGACAGG
The DNA here is from genome assembly GCA_034093135.1 of Erigeron breviscapus. NCBI lineage: Eukaryota > Viridiplantae > Streptophyta > Magnoliopsida > Asterales > Asteraceae > Erigeron > Erigeron breviscapus. Next base: position 57,295,603 of record CM067167.1, on the reverse strand, counting down.
GGGTGGAGTAGTGTTATTAGGGTCAGGTCGTTCTTGTTGAAAGTCAGCCATCTATGCAGATCAAAGGTTAAAGAATTGATATAATTCAACCTTGCTGCTCTGATACCAATTATGAGTCCCAAATATAGATGATTAACTAAACCCGACTGGCAAGTACAACTAATCTTGATGGACAAGTTAAGTTTACGCTCCAGATATGGATAACAAGAAACAAATGACTTAACGTAAATGACAAGAACTAAATGGCAGAAACTATATAAAGATGTATATATGTATAATCAAGTATGTAGCATTGAGACACGTTGTTTCCTTTCTAATGTATTTGATTTATTGATATATAAACAAATACAAGGATTGTTGCGGAACAAAGATAAACACCCAAGTGTAAGTATCTAAACAATCCCGAAAAACAAGTGATCTAAATAACTTGGAAATACTCGTAAGTTTTACTTAGAGTATATCTCACAAGTTGCAATGCTAAAGTTTCAAGCTGTTTGCAAGTTGTGAGAAGACTTTGCATTTATAGACCAAGTCCATGATGACATGGACAAGATCGTATAAAAGTTTTACCTTGTACCTTTTATTAATCGATAAATCTTATAACTGGGTAAAGGTATGTAAAGTAAAAAGTCTTCCTCGTAATCAGTGTAAAGTGTTGTAAATACTTTACACTGAGATGCTTCAGTCTTCGATCTGGTAGAATCACTCTTTGATCGCTTCTGAGATGATTCTCTTCTTCATACTTCAGTCTTTGACTTCAGAATGAATGCTTCAGATTTATCTTGATCTGAACTGAAGTGAAGCTTCAGTGAAGGAATTCTGAGACATCTCAGAATTCTGTACAAACGTCTTCACTAAACTTCAAGCTATTTCTGAACAAATTATACTTGGTCGATTTCCGACCTAACAAATTCCCCCTATTTGTTCTGAAATAGTGCATGCATCTCAGACTTCTATCTATACATGTTTGTAAGTCTGAAATGCAAGTTTTTTTTTTTTTGTTTAAGTTGTAAAAATTTCTAAGTACATCTTATAGATCATTGATGTCTCAGAGTTTTACTTGTGGTTTTCTAACTTAAACTTACCATCTACTTATTGGTTACAATTTGCAACATATATATACAAACTGAAATGTTTGTTACAAATGTAAATATATTACAAGTACATGATAAACTGAAAAGAAACTACTTCTTGGCAGGCCTTGAACCAGAAGGTGCCTCAGTAGGTTTTCTCTTTAGTGGAGAATGATCCTTCTTTCCAAACAACCTGTAACATCCCGAACTTTTATTGAACGTTTGACTAATGCCGTTAAGTCAATTTGGGGTGTCGTTAAGTCTTTACTTAATATTTGAATGTAGTTATGTGTGGTTAACGTAGATAAAGTAGTTAAGTTTAAAAGTCTAAATTTTAATGACGAATAAGAGTGTGATTAATGTCGCTTAAAGGCTATGTAGTGCCTTTTAATGAAGGACTAATGTTGTATATGGTCAATAATGCAGTTTGTGGCCAATAATGAAGGGTTTAGAAGTCCAGGGACTGATTTTGACATAGGTTGAAATCTAAAAACGGGATTAAGGCTTTGATGGGTGTAATTAGGGTTGATTGAGCAGCCATTAGCAAATAATAACTCATACACAAAGTCTCTCTAATCTTTTCTTGATTTCTAAAGCAATTAATCTAGTTTTTGGGTCTAACGATTGGGTATTTTGGTGTTGGAATCGATCAGCCATCTAGCAAGCAGGTAATCATTGAATCGTTGGTTGTATTTTCAGGTTTAGGGGTTGGTTAATTATGAAATAGATCTGATTAAAATTGGATTATACACGTAATTAGGGCTTAGATGGTGTTTTGGTCAATTAACGTGCAAAACGATGTTAAACGAGTCTATAATCGATCTTGATGATCAAAAGGTGTTAAATTGTGTCGAAAACATGTTTTGGGTGAAGCCTAGATGGATCGTTTTCTGGAAAATCGAAGAACTTAGTCGTTTTTGAAAAAACGAACGAACTTAACGAAACTGTTGCTAAGTTCGTACGAACGAAGGCTATCTTCGTAAGAAGAATTTCTGAAGTTAAATTCGTAAGGCAAAATTAAGTTCGTAAGAAGGTTTTCATGCTAAGTTCGTAAAGAGGATTAATTTCGTAAACTATCTTCGTTGGTTATATAAATTCGTTCAGAGATCATCTTCGCAAGTCAAAATCATTTTCGTAAAGTAGATCGAACGAAGTTTATGTTCGTACGAAGATTAACTTCGTATGAATGATTTTGGGTTATCTTCGGCAGATCAACTAAATTCGTAAAGAAGCTATTTTCGTAAAGTAGATCGAACGAAGTTTAAGTTCGTACGAAGGTTATCTTCGTAAGGTGTAATTCTGGAATTTTACGTAGTCAGTCTTAAGTTCGTACGAAGGTCCATTTAAGGTCCTAAATGACTTATACTTTATATGTTAATGTACGATAGGTGTCGGGGAGTACTGATAAGTACTATTAGCTATTTGTTTGCACGCGTACGCTACTACCAGGTAAGATACACTACTTTGACACGCTGAGGGATCAACTGAAAGCTGGTTTCAAATCGTAAACACTTCCATTCGGTACCTTATTATTGCATGTGGGCATATGGGTTACTTGGGAGGTATTATGGGTTATGCAGTTGACCATGAGACCTGAGATGCAGTCCCTATTGTAGTGTAATGCAGTATTGCTTAATGTAATATGTAGTTATGCAGTTGATGTTGTTTAATGAAGTGTCTTGATATGTATGATATATAGAAATGAAGTTGATGTGTGATATGCATGTTGACTTGTACGCCTAGTTCACTAGACTTGCTAGGTTGCTATGTCACTCGCACGTTTAAGGATCCAAACGTAATGAAGTTAAAGTGTGTGAATGTCTAGGAATGTGTGTTACCTAGACTATATGTGTGTGAATGTTTGGGAATGCAGGGACCCAATCTATATGTGTGAAATTGAGCTCATAAAACAGATGCAGTGAAGAGTGTTAAGCTTAACCCGTACTAGCCTTAGCCGGGCAAGTGCGTAGATGCAGTTGTTGCTTGGGTGGCTCCTCGCAACGTGGTCTCTATAACGCAGGGCGAGTAATACGAGGGGTTTGACCAACCTACATATACGGATTACTCAAGGATTGGCTTGCCATTCCTTAACGACGTAAGATGAGTAGTCTTTTGACTAATCATCCAGTCGGGTGTGATGCAGGGCACACTTATATGCAGTTAACGAAGATACGTGTGACAATGTGTGAACTAATGCAGGATAGGCACATTTAGGATGATTATCCTAATTGAAACGAAGTTGAAATGCAGTATATGTGTGAACGTGTGATGTGTGTTGTGCCTAATAAAACTTGTCTAATAATGAAGATTGTTTTAATTGGACAAATGCTTTTAAATTAAGTGTTATCTTACTTAGCTATTCTTATAGCTAACACTTGCTTCTTAATGTGGTTGTTCCCTCAGGTTTAGCTTGATGGAAACTAGATGCAGGACGTGTGAGCTTGGGTAGATGCAATGCAGGAGCCTTAGCTACCCTTAGACGATGCTTTCTTTAGACATTCATTACATTTCGTATTTAATGTCGAATTTATGTAGTGATGTGTGAACGGTTGTTTGATGTTGGGCAACCGTTGGGTTTTCATTTGAACTATTGTTTGATATGGCATGTAACACCAAATAAATGCAGAAACCGAAATGTTTCTATCGGTTTCGACTTTTACAGTCTTTACTTCCGCAAGTTAACACCGTTAGGTGTAAAGTTTTTGAAAACCCATATTTTTAAACGACGGGTGTTACACAACCTGCCTTCAATCTCTACCTTGGCCTGCATCTTTTGTTGTATTCTGGATAACCATGCACCAATCAAGGCAGATTTCGGCTTCCCCTTCAGAATCTGGATCATCTCCCTATGCTCAGAAATCCCAAACTCGTGCACTGAAACCTGATGGTATTCTTCAGCTGCCCTTCCTTCTCTTTTAACAACCAAGTCAAAAAGCTTCAATCCATCAGCTTTGTTACTTCCATATCAACTATTTTGGCTGAATGAGATCGATGCTTCATATAATGCTCATATTGATCCCTTTCATGTTTTCTTTCAATTTCAATAGTATCATCAGACATTGGTTTGAAGGTAGAAAGATCGGCATCATGAACATTCTTTCTTGATGATCTTGGTCCAGTCACTTTGGGCTTAATGGTTGGTCTGAGCAACTCTTTCTCAACCTTCAGAACTTCGGCCAGAATTTCCTTCCTTTTGATCGCCATTTCTTTTTCTATATTTTTCTTTAAGTCTTCAATGGACAACTTACAGGTCAGACTTTCTAACTTTTGTTCCAGATGAGAGTAGTTCATCCCACACTCATACTCAAGCATATCAACAATAGCCTTTTGCACTCTTGGATCATTTTTGATTTTCAAGTATCTTTCCAATGATACACCAAGAGCTGCAGCATCTATATGATCAAGGGTCCCCATCTTCAAATGTTGTTCCCTTTCTCTTTCTTTGTTTTCCCTCCACATAATAAATTGATTGGAAACCTGCTTTTGCAACGCTTCCAACTTCTTACTATCAGCCTCAAGATCGTGCAAGGGATAACCATGCTCATCCACATTCTCACCAACAATGATTCCAGAACCCTTAGAACTTTTCTTTGGTTCTTCTACTTCTTGAGCCTTGCCTTTGCCCTTGTCTTTCTTCTGAACTTGTTCCCCCTGAACTGAGGCACTACCAGATGGTACCTCAGTTTGCTTCTTGGTTGCTTCAATCATTTCTTGAGTACTATCCAGCAAACCAATAGGCACACTTCCCCCTTTGGGAATCTCTGAAGGCATTTTAGCATAAAGGTCAATTGAAGTTTTAATTGCCTTCAGTGGTTCCCAACTTTGTTGTTCTAGGCAATCACATATACCCTTTGCCATTGTAGCAAACTGAGCCCTTAATCTGAATGAAGAATTAAGGTTCAGTGCTTCTTGATCTTTTACATCTTTCAACATCTTTCTATCTTCTTCAGTGAAAGAAGCAGGGGGAGGAGGAGCAATAACAGTTTCTTTCTTCAGAAGAGTTAGAATTTCATCTAACTGTTTGGACTGATTCTGAACTGAACCTTCAAGCTTGGACACTGAATCTTTTACTTCATTTACAGCCTTGTCCACTTTGTCATTTGTGTCTTTGGTTAGTTCAGCAATCATCATTCTAACCTCCGCACCAACCTTCTCAGAAATGGATTCTGAAATCTGAGCAACTAGATTCTGAGTTAGCTCAGACTTCAGATTATCCAAAATACCAACACTTATTGAAGCCCCAAGTTCTTTTTCATTTATACTTGGCTTCTGAACCAACTCATGCACTTCTCTTCCAACAGCCAAAAAATCTTGCTTCAACAACTGAACACAAGATGTCAAGTTTGCAACTACCGAAGCTTGCACATCTCTTTTTGTTAGCTTGAAGGCTTCTCTGATTGCAGAGCTCACCTTGTTGCAAGTCATCACCAGCTCATTCAGCTTCACAACTACTAGTCCTTCGTTTCCAGCAACCTTGGTTAACTCAGTTCCAAGAAACATCTGAGCACCTTTCATTTCAGCCACTGAACTAGTATTGGCAGTTAGAGACTTGGTTAAATCTTCCACCCTAAGAATAAGGCTTTGGACTTCGGTTTGAGTCTTCTCTAACTGTGCTTCTACATTTAAAGGAGGTGGGGGCTGTGCAGAAGCAGGAGCAACAAATGGTAAATTACCAAGCCCTTTCAGAACATTATTCAGTTGTAAATCAGTAGGACTCTCAGATTCTGTTTCAGAATCCAAGTCCGTTTCTATTTGGGCATCATACTTAATAGGCGGTGGGAGTTGGTGAATTTGGGGGTGAAGAAATTGAAGTGAGGGATTAAAGGTACCGGCTGTAACATAGGCAGGATTAGTGCCCGGTGGAAAAATTGGATGTTGATGAGATGGAGGTGGTGGAACGTAAGGATTAATATCTTGTTCTTGTTGGATTTCTGGGGGAGGAGGAGGGGCGTTTGCGAGGATGGTGGCTGGCTCAGAATTGGATTGATTCGCCTCCAATAATCCCTCGTCAAACTCAAAATCAGCAAGGGAATCGAGATTCCACTGAGGTAGCTCATCGTCATCCCAGAAAGTATTCACTTTTACAATCTGGTCAGATATGCTCTGGTTTGGGTCACTAGTACCCACACCAGTTTCTGGTTCAACATCTGCAGAAGCAGGTGCATCGTTACCAGATTCAATGATTTGCTCAACCTTATCTTTAGGTCGACTAACGGGTCCCACATTCTTTTGTGGCCCACTTAGTGACCTTTCTGAACCAGCTAGTGTGGCTGAAACAGTTTTATTAAATACCTGAAGCATAGCAGTGGATAGTTTCAGGCTCATTTTCAGAAGTGGATGCCTTTGAGAAATCTCTGCTGTATTCAGGCACTGAAGCTTCAGGTCCAGCTTGATTATAATCTTCACCAAGAATATCCATGAAACATAAGCTCAGAAATCTTGGAAAGGCAATATGCAGACTTCTCTTTCCTTTTAGTTTTGTAATTAGCTGAGAAAAGAGAATCTCAGCAAAGTCTGCTTGTATCTCATTCCAAATATAATACCCCATCTCAACTTGGGGTAGAGAAAGTTGGTCCAACCCTCCATGGTTGCCACCAAGACTTTCCACAATCTGGGTCCAGAAGAACCTCCAGCAATTGCCAAATCCAGACATAAATATGTGTCCGGAGGTCTTCAGATTACCATCAGCATCCTCCATATCGCCATGACCGGTGGCGACTAGAACCTCCCTGAAATTGACTCCTTTGAGTCGTTTAGCAAATACCTGGGAAGGTTCGAGGTAGTTCAGATGAAGGGAATTTCTGAACCCCTCAAGAGTGATAACACACTGCTTGGTGCCCTCATTGAGAGTGAAGGAGATGGATTGTTCATCTTTGCTCACCACAGCAGTATACCAGAATTCAAGCAAGTATCTATGATACAATGCCTGAGGATTAGCGGTCAGAGCATAATGAAAAGGGGATTTCTCCCAAAAATTATTGATTCTTCCCATTAGCGTTTTGGAATTCACATTTAATTGAGCCAAGAAATTGCTCATGTTAAATCAAATTTGTGAAGGAGTGAAATTCTTTGGCCATGTGGCAGATGTTTTCACATCATCCTATGGAGTATATTTAAAATTGATGAGCGATTTAGGTTGTGAAGAAGATGATGATTTAGACATTTTTAAGAGTCGAAAGTGAAAGTGAAAAAGAATATGAAGAGTTAAGGAATTTTGAGAGTAAATATGAGAGAGATTGATGATTGGGAAGTAAATGAAAAACGAAGTAAATGAAAGAATGAAAAGGAATTTGAATTTAAGATGGAATACAAAGTGATTTTCCAATTAAAAACAATTTCTGGGGTCAAGTCCGCATTAAATGCAGAGACGTTTGAGTGACCCCACCCTGTAACACTTTTTCAGAAAAAGTACTCATTTCTTTCTCTTTTACGGCGCAACTTGTGTGACACATAAGCATGACCAACGTAAGTTAAAAACATAGTATGCAGTAGGCCACGTGTACACACAATTGACCAAGTATCAAAAATATCTTGAAAGGATAGTTGTCTTTCAGTGATGACAAAATAAATTCTGAGCATGGTCAGTTCCAAAGAGATCTGAACCATCTCAGTTAATAAAATTCAACTGAAATAACTTTGATTTTCTGAAATGCTTCAGTTAAATACGTTTTTTCTGAGTAAAAGGTTCCCTTCAAAAATGAAGGTTTATTTTAAAGTTAGAAAAATATTCAACATTCCCCCTAAAGTGATGATCCATGAATTAATAAGTGCCAAGATAGTATCACAAAGGCGTTCGATAGCTAGGCGAGCAAAAATTACATGGATCGCTCAGACTGGTTGATGTGACCAATTTATACCCATCGCCCACATCGTTATTGGCCTTTTTATTATATGTTTTTAGTTGATTTTGCTGGCATTTGGCGCGTTTATGGGTTTTGTTAGTGGTTTCAGGTTCTAAACAGGTGACGTTTCCATTTGGTGCAATTTCGAGTAACTTTGAGGCCATGTAGTGATTGGAGAGTTCGATACGTGCAAAGAGATAGAGAATATGAAGTCTTCATGTGTTGTCGGGTGGCCATTTGAGACCAGTACATCTACACTGCGACGCAGTGGGCAAGTTTGCCTTCACTGCGCCGCAGTCATCCATATGGCAAGTGGACATCGAGACCAGTAAGAATGGACTGCGACGCAGTGGGGGTGATCATGGCCCACTGCGCCGCAGTCGGCTAGTGGAAAAATGGATTGTTCAAGCCAGTGAGTTATTACTGCGACGCAGTGGGAGGTGCATGTGCCCACTGCGCCGCAGTCAGCTTTGTCATAGGAGCATTTTGGACCAGTGTATATGCACTGCGACGCAGTGGGGGCATTACACGCCCACTGCGCCGCAGTCAGCTTTGTCATAGGAGCATTTTGGACCAGTGTATATGCACTGCGACGCAGTGGGGGCATTACACGCCCACTGCGCCGCAGTCAGCTTTGTCATAGGAGCATTTTGGACCAGTGTATATGCACTGCGACGCAGTGGGGGCATTACACGCCCACTGCGCCGCAGTCAGCTTTGTCATAGGAGCATTTTGGACCAGTGTATATGCACTGCGACGCAGTGGGGGCATTACACGCCCACTGCGCCGCAGTCAGCTTTGTCATAGGAGCATTTTGGACCAGTGTATATGCACTGCGACGCAGTGGGGGCATTACACGCCCACTGCGCCGCAGTCAGCTTTGTCATAGGAGCATTTTGGACCAGTGTATATGCACTGCGACGCAGTGGGGGCATTACACGCCCACTGCGCCGCAGTCAGCTTTGTCATAGGAGCATTTTGGACCAGTGTATATGCACTGCGACGCAGTGGGGGCATTACACGCCCACTGCGCCGCAGTCAGCTTTGTCATAGGAGCATTTTGGACCAGTGTATATGCACTGCGACGCAGTGGGGGCATTACACGCCCACTGCGCCGCAGTCAGCTTTGTCATAGGAGCATTTTGGACCAGTGTATATGCACTGCGACGCAGTGGGGGCATTACACGCCCACTGCGCCGCAGTCAGCTTTGTCATAGGAGCATTTTGGACCAGTGTATATGCACTGCGACGCAGTGGGGGCATTACACGCCCACTGCGCCGCAGTCAGCTTTGTCATAGGAGCATTTTGGACCAGTGTATATGCACTGCGACGCAGTGGGGGCATTACACGCCCACTGCGCCGCAGTCAGCTTTGTCATAGGAGCATTTTGGACCAGTGTATATGCACTGCGACGCAGTGGGGGCATTACACGCCCACTGCGCCGCAGTCAGCTTTGTCATAGGAGCATTTTGGACCAGTGTATATGCACTGCGACGCAGTGGGGGCATTACACGCCCACTGCGCCGCAGTCAGCTTTGTCATAGGAGCATTTTGGACCAGTGTATATGCACTGCGACGCAGTGGGGGCATTACACGCCCACTGCGCCGCAGTCAGCTTTGTCATAGGAGCATTTTGGACCAGTGTATATGCACTGCGACGCAGTGGGGGCATTACACGCCCACTGCGCCGCAGTCAGCTTTGTCATAGGAGCATTTTGGACCAGTGTATATGCACTGCGACGCAGTGGGGGCATTACACGCCCACTGCGCCGCAGTCAGCTTTGTCATAGGAGCATTTTGGACCAGTGTATATGCACTGCGACGCAGTGGGGGCATTACACGCCCACTGCGCCGCAGTCAGCTTTGTCATAGGAGCATTTTGGACCAGTGTATATGCACTGCGACGCAGTGGGGGCATTACACGCCCACTGCGCCGCAGTCAGCTTTGTCATAGGAGCATTTTGGACCAGTGTATATGCACTGCGACGCAGTGGGGGCATTACACGCCCACTGCGCCGCAGTCAGCTTTGTCATAGGAGCATTTTGGACCAGTGTATATGCACTGCGACGCAGTGGGGGCATTACACGCCCACTGCGCCGCAGTCAGCTTTGTCATAGGAGCATTTTGGACCAGTGTATATGCACTGCGACGCAGTGGGGGCATTACACGCCCACTGCGCCGCAGTCAGCTTTGTCATAGGAGCATTTTGGACCAGTGTATATGCACTGCGACGCAGTGGGGGCATTACACGCCCACTGCGCCGCAGTCAGCTTTGTCATAGGAGCATTTTGGACCAGTGTATATGCACTGCGACGCAGTGGGGGCATTACACGCCCACTGCGCCGCAGTCAGCTTTGTCATAGGAGCATTTTGGACCAGTGTATATGCACTGCGACGCAGTGGGGGCATTACACGCCCACTGCGCCGCAGTCAGCTTTGTCATAGGAGCATTTTGGACCAGTGTATATGCACTGCGACGCAGTGGGGGCATTACACGCCCACTGCGCCGCAGTCAGCTTTGTCATAGGAGCATTTTGGACCAGTGTATATGCACTGCGACGCAGTGGGGGCATTACACGCCCACTGCGCCGCAGTCAGCTTTGTCATAGGAGCATTTTGGACCAGTGTATATGCACTGCGACGCAGTGGGGGCATTACACGCCCACTGCGCCGCAGTCAGCTTTGTCATAGGAGCATTTTGGACCAGTGTATATGCACTGCGACGCAGTGGGGGCATTACACGCCCACTGCGCCGCAGTCAGCTTTGTCATAGGAGCATTTTGGACCAGTGTATATGCACTGCGACGCAGTGGGGGCATTACACGCCCACTGCGCCGCAGTCAGCTTTGTCATAGGAGCATTTTGGACCAGTGTATATGCACTGCGACGCAGTGGGGGCATTACACGCCCACTGCGCCGCAGTCAGCTTTGTCATAGGAGCATTTTGGACCAGTGTATATGCACTGCGACGCAGTGGGGGCATTACACGCCCACTGCGCCGCAGTCAGCTTTGTCATAGGAGCATTTTGGACCAGTGTATATGCACTGCGACGCAGTGGGGGCATTACACGCCCACTGCGCCGCAGTCAGCTTTGTCATAGGAGCATTTTGGACCAGTGTATATGCACTGCGACGCAGTGGGGGCATTACACGCCCACTGCGCCGCAGTCAGCTTTGTCATAGGAGCATTTTGGACCAGTGTATATGCACTGCGACGCAGTGGGGGCATTACACGCCCACTGCGCCGCAGTCAGCTTTGTCATAGGAGCATTTTGGACCAGTGTATATGCACTGCGACGCAGTGGGGGCATTACACGCCCACTGCGCCGCAGTCAGCTTTGTCATAGGAGCATTTTGGACCAGTGTATATGCACTGCGACGCAGTGGGGGCATTACACGCCCACTGCGCCGCAGTCAGCTTTGTCATAGGAGCATTTTGGACCAGTGTATATGCACTGCGACGCAGTGGGGGCATTACACGCCCACTGCGCCGCAGTCAGCTTTGTCATAGGAGCATTTTGGACCAGTGTATATGCACTGCGACGCAGTGGGGGCATTACACGCCCACTGCGCCGCAGTGAGGGGTCGGCACTGAAGGGTTGGTGGTACCGGCTTGGGTAATTAGACTAGCAACTTAGGTGTTTGGGTGATTTGTGAGCGGTTGGTGGTACCACGCGAGCATATTATCCTTTCACGATTATCTTGTCAACTCTTTATGAATTCGTTCTTAATTGAAAGCAATCATGTTTGAAGTCTAGCTAAGTCAAGGTGGATGATTTTTACCATTATTGTTTGAAGTTTACCTTTACTTTATGCGTTTTGTCTTTAAAAGTTATTGAGAGAATCAAAGCAACATCCTTTTCCAAACCATTTTACTAAACAATTGATTCAAACCAATCCCCGTGAACGAACCTGGACTTACTTTTTAACTATATTGCATACGATCGGGTCCACTGCCCGATAGTGTGTAGTAGTGAGTTTTTAGGTATTTCTAGTTTATAATTTTTAAACTCGATTTAGCACATCACTGGTGAACCAGATCAGTGTCACTGAGGCGTTCATAACAAGATTACCAGTCTAAGGATTTAACATACCCAACTCACTGACCAGATGTTTAAAAGTTTTGACATCTAAAGGTTTTGTAAACACATCAGCGAGTTGCGTATCAGTGGGAATAAAGTGCAATTCAATATCTCCTTTCAGAATATGATCACGAATGAAATGATACCTGAGATCGATGTACTTGGTTTTCGAGTGCATCATAGGATTGTGAGATATGGCAATGGCACTAGTGTTATCACGAAAGATTGGAGTCTTTGTGTAAGTAACACCATAATCAGTCAGCTGGTTTTTCATCCATAGAATCTGAGCACAACAACTTGCTGCAGAAATATACTCAGCTTCTGCAGTGGATACTGATACTGCAGTCTGCTTCTTACTGGTCCAGCTTACTAATTTGCCACCAAGGAAATGACACCCTCCAGTGGTGCTTTTTTGTCTATCTTACAACCTGCATGATCAGAATCTGAATAACCCATTAGATCTAGACTGGAGCCTTTGGGATACCAAAGACCCAATCTGGGGACACCCTTAAGGTATCTGAAGATCCTTTTAACAGCATTTGCATGTGCTTCTCTGGGATCAGACTGAAATCTAGCACAAAGGCATGTTGCAAACATTATGTCTGGTCTACTTGCAGTTAAATACATCAGTGAACCAACCATACCACGATATTTTGTATGGTCTACTGGTTTTCCATGTGGATCAGAATCCAAAGTTAATGGAGCAGAAATAGGAGTATCTTTTGATGAGACTGAATCAAATTGATATTTCTTTAATAAATCTCTAACATATTTTTCCTGGTTTATGAAAATACCATCTTCAGTTTGTTTTACTTGAAGTCCCAGAAAATATGTCAGTTCACCCATCATACTCATTTCATACTCAGAAGACATGATTTTAGAAAAAATTTCACACATCTTCTCATTTGTAGAACCAAACACAATATCATCAACATAAATTTGTACTAAAAGGATATCACTTTTATCATGCAATATGAACAAAGTGTTATCAATCGTACCACGTTTAAAACCATTTTTAAGAAGATGTTTAGTAAGAGTATCATACCAGGCTCTGGGTGCTTGTCTCAGACCATATAAGGCTTTGTTCAGTCTGTACACCCAATGTGGTTTTTCTTCATTGATGAACCCTGGTGGTTGATACACATAAACGACTTCTTCTAGTTCTCCATTCAGGAATGCACTTTTGATATCCATTTGATAGACTTTAAACTGATGATGAGCTGCAAAAGCAAAGAATATTCTGATAGCTTCAAGTCTAGCAACTGGTGCAAAAGTATCATCAAAATCTATTCCCTCTTCTTGTGCATATCCTTTTGCAACAAGTCTTGCTTTGTTTCTGATGATATGACCATCTTCATCCATCTTGTTTCTGAAGACCCATCTTGTCCCAATTGGTTCCTTCTTCAGGTTACTAGGACAAGGAACGAGTTCCCATACATCGTTTCTTTTAAACTGGTTGAGCTCATCTTGCATGGCTTCAACCCAGCTTGGGTCTTGCATAGCCTCGTCAATCTTCTTGGGTTCAATTAGAGATAAGAAGCTGACGTTTAAGCATTGATCGCTTGTGGCTCTTCTGGTCTGAACCCCTCTACTGGACTCTCCAATAATTTGCTCGATTGGATGTGCTTTTGTCCATTTAGAGTATTGACCAGGATGAACAATGATATCAGTGCAAGAACTTCTCTGAGTACCTTCAGGAGGAGCTTCAGAAAATACATCTTCAGCTTCTTCTTCTTCCTGCAGATCATGACTTGCATCATGAAATTCTTCAGATTGAGGTTGCTCAGTGGAGCCTGATATCAGAGGAGAAACAGCATGTACATCTGATCCAATAGTCAGTTCAGAAGGTAGTTTGAAACTGACTGGAGGATAAAATGGAATGTTGTTAGGCTTGTTTACTACTGGTTCTGAACGGAGATGTTCAGAAGCAGGTTCAGGTGACTGATCAGTTTCAGCAATAGGATCAGAATCACCAAAACTTATTGGACTTTCTGAGGGTGGTACAGGAATGGAATTTTTAAAGATTGCAGAATTGGATTCATCAAAGGTAACATGAATTGACTCATTAACCTTTTCAAGTCTCTTGTTAAAGACTCTAAAGGCTTTGCGATTTGATGAATATCCTAGGAAGTACCCTTCATCAGCTTTTGCATCAAATTTTCCAAGCTGACTTGAATCATTCAGTATGTATACTGGACACCCAAATACATGGAAGTATCCAATATTAGGCTTTCTATTTCTGAGTACTTCATAGGAGGTCTTCTTGTGTCTTTTGACATAAATAGATCTATTCTGAGTGTAGCAGGCAGTTGCAACAGCTTCAGCCCAGAAATTCTTGGGAAGACCAGATTCATTCAACATACTTCTAGCAGCTTCAATCAGCGTACGATTCTTTCTTTCTACAACACCATTCTGCTCTGGTGTGTGAGCTGAGGAGAAGTTCTGAGATATGCCAGTTTCAGTGCAGAAGGACTCCAGAGTAGCATTTCTGAATTCAGTGCCATTGTCACTTCTGAGCTGACAAACTTTTCACTTGTGCTTGAGCTCAATTTGTTTGATGAGAGCAATGATTTCAGCAGCAGCTTCACTTTTGGACCTGAGGAAAATCACCCAGCAGTATCTTGAATATTCATCAACGATAACAAGGGTGTACTTCTTCCCTGCTCTGGTCTGAACATTCACTGGTCCAAAAAGGTCCATGTGAAGCATATGAAGAGGTTCAGTTATACTAAAGCTTTGTTTTGTCTTGAATGAAGCTCTTTTCTGCTTACCCATTTCACAACCTGGACATGGCTTGTCTTTATTGAAAGACATAGAGGGTATCCCATCAACAAGTTATTTTCTAGACAACTTATTAATATTTTTGAAGTTCAGATGGGATAATCTCTTATGCCACAGCCAGTTTGTGTCTTCATCTGCCTTTGAGTAGAAACATTGTTCAGTGGTAGAAGGATTCATATCAATGACATAAATGTTTCCCTTCCTTGGTGCAATCAGTACCACCTTTCCATCTCTGTTGAATATGGTGCCTTGTGAAATATCAAATAAAACCTTGAAGCCATCATCACACAGTTGACTGACACTGATCAGGTTATATTTCAAACCATTCACATATGCAACACGTGTGAATTTGACTTGACCATTATTCACCACACCATATCCCTCAGGTTTTCCATTACCATCATTTCCAAAAACTATTGAGGGCCCCTCTTGCACCCTATATTCCTCTAGCAGGTCTGATAACCAGTCATGGTTCGGCCAGCAGCACTGTCCAGAAACCATATATTCTTCTTTCGGTCTCCCTGCACACAAACAAGGATTAGTTCTTTTTGGGAACCCATCTTTGGATGGGTTCACTAGACTCTCCCTTAGTAGTCTCAGATTTCTTTGGTTCATAAGGAACAGAAGGATCAAAGGGGATCTCAGTCATAATTTCAGATGACATAAAAGCAATTGGTTTGATGGGGTTTTCAACCTTTTTCTTTTCAGATTTCTGCTTGATTTGCTTAGAAAAAGGTTTTGTATTTTGTTTAGGTTGAAGAGAAGGAGTTTCAACATTTCTTAAACGTGCATTACAACTCTGCACTTGTCTAGCCAATAGTTGAAATTGACTTTCTAACCTTAACAAAATTGATTCTTCATTAGACACCTGAGCCTTACCTGAATCTGAGGTAGGTGGCTCAGTAGGGGAGAAATTTTTCTTCTTCTTTAGGTCTTTAGGAACCTTAGATGAAGTCTGAGGGGATGGCTTTTTGGATTTAGCCTTCCTTTCTGAAACAGTTATCTGAGCTGTTTCAGATTTACCCTCAGATTGTTCCTGGGCTTTATTAGTTACAGTTTTCTGCTTGCCAACTTTAGGAAAAATGATTTCAGGCTTTATTTCCTTTGGAAGTGCATCTAAATCA
Source organism: Erigeron breviscapus (assembly GCA_034093135.1). Classification (NCBI taxonomy): domain Eukaryota; kingdom Viridiplantae; phylum Streptophyta; class Magnoliopsida; order Asterales; family Asteraceae; genus Erigeron; species Erigeron breviscapus. The sequence goes on along the minus strand of CM067167.1, from coordinate 57,279,699 downwards.
GTGATTATGGATGCCAAATGAAGATCACCAGACTCATATGTTGCTCTTTGTGATGCAAAAGTATTTTTAATTGCAGCATCTGGCCTTGGTGCTTTCATCCAAGATTTAATAATTGCTTGTTCTTTTTCAAGGATGGATTTTAATTCTTCCTTTTCCAATTCTAAAGTTGCAACCATAGACTGATAACTTTTTAGAGTCAATTGAACATCTTTCAGTTCTTTCAGTCTGGCATGACTGGCGTTTAGTTCAGAAGCATTATTTTCAAACATTTTTAGGCTTTCTGAACGCACTGTCTCAACAAATGAGATGTCAGCCTCTAAAAGAACCAAAAGGTCCAGTCTGTGTTCCTCATTATTTTCAAAGCCAAAATTACTGACCTTTTTCATTACAATATCCACCCAGCGACCAGATTCAACATCGGATTTGACCAAATGACCTTGATCTTCTTGTGCCATGAAACACATGTCCCTAACTTCTTCTTCATCATCAGATGATTCATCAGAATCTTCCCATTTTTCAGTTTTGGCAATCATACAACTGTTGCTTGAGTTGTCTTGTGCCAGAAGAGCCATATGTGCCTTTAACTTCTTGTATTTGGCCTTATAGCTGTCGTCAAATTTCTGAAAAATAGAATGGTTAGGAGCAGATTGTGATGATGATGGTTGACTAGATCTGCATTCCTTCATGAAATGTCCTTTCTTGCCATATTTAAAGCATTCAAGATTAGACTTCTCAATAGAAGTGCTGGAAGCAAAAGGTTTGCCAGCTCGATTTGATTTGGCCTTAAAACGATTGAACGTTTTAGCCAGCATGGCAACCAGATCATCATTGTCATCCTCATTACAATCACGAGTAACATTACCAGAGACACCAGTTTTTAACATTTCAGAAACCATCTTCTTCATCGAGTCAGAAATGTCACTCTCAGAAGATAGTAGAGCATTATTATGTGGTTCAGAATACTGAACCATACCAGAACTGGTAGAAACATGATTTTTGGCATCTTGCTCAGCCAAAGCTCTCTCAGCTTTGTTTTCTTCAGTATATCTGAAGGCTCCATAAAGGGAAGCAAGAGTGTGACTGTGCAAGGTTTTTCCTTGTCTTAAAACCAAGATCAAATTTTCCCATTTGGAAGGTAAAATGTCACAAAATTTTTCCAACAAAATTTCTTTATCTTTGGTTACACCCAGGGCTTTCAGTTGATTTACCAGATTTGTGAATCTGATGTAAGTTTGAGTTAAGGTTTCCCCAGGGATAGCAAAGAAAGACTCATATCTTTTGTTTAAAGCAACTTTTCTTGTGACAATTGTCTCATTTGTGCCTTCAAACTGTGTCATTAGTTCCTCCCACATTAATTTGGAATTTTCAAATAAAACAAGAGTGGGCATAAGGGTTTCAGGAACTGCATATAAAATCATATTTTGTAACTTAGTGTCAAGGTCTACAAGTCTATGATCTTCCTCAGACCAATGATCATTCTCCTTAGGTGACTGCCTAGGAGTCCCATCGGTATTTCTGACAACAGTAGAGGCATTCATGGGGACAAAGGGTCCTTCTTTTAAGATATCGGGTCAGTGTCTTTCAACACCAGCAATATACTTTAGCATGCATGCTTTCCATGTTTGAAAGTTTTCACTGTTCCCATCAAACTTGGGAACAGGATTATTTGGAAAGTGTACGTGTACATTATGCGATGGTATATTGTTGTTGATGACAGGGGGTGGAGTAGTGTTATTAGGGTCAGGTCGTTCTTGTTGAAAGTCAGCCATCTATGCAGATCAAAGGTTAAAGAATTGATATAATTCAACCTTGCTGCTCTGATACCAATTGTGAGTCCCAAATATAGATGATTAACTAAACCCGACTGGCAAGTACAACTAATCTTGATGGACAAGTTAAGTTTACGCTCCAGATATGGATAACAAGAAACAAATGACTTAACGTAAATGACAAGAACTAAATGGCAGAAACTATATAAAGATGTATATATGTATAATCAAGTATGTAGCATTGAGACACGTTGTTTCCTTTCTAATGTATTTGATTTATTGATATATAAACAAATACAAGGATTGTTGCGGAACAAAGATAAACACCCAAGTGTAAGTATCTAAACAATCCTGAAAAACAAGTGATCTAAATAACTTGGAAATACTCGTAAGTTTTACTTAGAGTATATCTCACAAGTTGCAATGCTAAAGTTTCAAGCTGTTTGCAAGTTGTGAGAAGACTTTGCATTTATAGACCAAGTCCATGATGACATGGACAAGATCGTATAAAAGTGGTTGTGAGCATTTAAGGAATTAAACCTAATTCCTTACATGCTTGTACTAGGAAGAGTATATAAGTCAGTTGATGTGACTTATAGTACTATGTTCCAAACCTATACTTTTACCTTGTACCTTTTATTAATAGATAAAATATATTAACTGGGTAAAGGTATGTAAAGTAAAAAGTCTCCCTCGTAATCAGTGTAAAGTGTTGTAAATACTTTACACTGAGATGCTTCAGTCTTCGATCTGGTAGAATCACTCTTTGATCGCTTCTGAGATGATTCTCTTCTTCATACTTCAGTCTTTGACTTCAGAATGAATGCTTCAGATTTATCTTGATCTGAACTGAAGTGAAGCTTCAGTGAAGGAATTCTGAGACATCTCAGAATTTTGTACAAACGTCTTCACTAAACTTCAAGCTATTTCTGAACAAATTATACTTGGTCGATTTCCGACCTAACAGTTTGTATACAGGATGTACCATCGGCTAACCCTCCACACCGTTAATATATTGAATGGATGTCAAAACTCGGTACCGATATGTTCTCTAAGTATTGGTCGGGTATGTATACAGGGTGTACCAGCGGCTAACCCTCCACCTAACCAACACTCATTAAACATATCGGGTTAACTACTATACTTTATCCACGAGGCGCAATCCATGAGATCATTAACTTTATATGACATAGGATAACCATAGATTTGTTTATCAGGCGCCTCTAGGGTTATTGAATGTTATACTCCATTAATGCCATCATTTCATTTTGCTGGGGACAAATAATAAATGCATCCAAGATTCCACACACATCAACGTTTATCACAACAATTCCACAATTCACGGTGTATCCCGACACTATCATATACGTCCATCAAGTTGTCATATAACAATCAAGTCATCAAATCATAAGTAACTTACGAACTCCGTTTAAACCATTTGTATGCATCATACAGTTCACGTTGCACACAAAATTTCCTATCATGCATGCTAATATGAAATATGGGTGCAATGGCTATAGACTAGGTCAATCCACCTAATTCTCTACAACCACGGCTCTGATACCATTCTGTAACACCCCAACATGGCGGAATCATGGGGTATCACTTAGAAAAGCACAGCACGACATGGAAATTATGTAGAGTCAAACTATATGAAAACATAGGATTGAAACAATCCTTAAACTTGTACAAACGTATACAATCATCAACATTCATTGAAATACATGTTCAATCAATAATAAAAGGCACTTCAATCGATAGTAGTTGATCCTAAAAGTAACCCATAAAAGGGAAGTAAGGATCATGGATCCAGAAAGTCCAAAGCTAGTCCAATCCTAGCAAATAAGCATGCAATCATCCATTTTGTCTCTGATTAACTTGATTACCTGAAAAGTGTACTAAAGAGTGTCAACATAAAGTTGGTGAGTTCGTAGGGACAACTAACAAGGAATAACCGTGTCGGATAACAACCGTTAACAATAAGTGAGGATTAGAATATCTAATCATGTCCAAAGAAAACCTATAAGGTTTCACATTATCACAATTCAATACAAGTCAACGTTCAACAACAACGATTCCATATAACGTTCAACAACGTTCTATAACAATCAATAACATTCAACAACGGTGCGGCTTATATAGTTAATAATTAACAATGCGCTAACGGTGCGACTTATATAATAAATAATGCGCTAACGGTGCGACTTACATCGTAAACAATGCGCTAACGGTGCGACTTATATAATAAATAATGCGCTAACGGTGCGACTTACATCGTAAACAATGCGCTAACGGTGCGACTTACATCGTAAACAATGCGCTAACGGTGCGACTTACATCGTAAACAATGCGCTAACGGTGCGACTTATATAATAAATAATGCGCTAACATGTCCATATCAACAATTCAATCATACAATCAATCAAATCAACAATCAACAGTTAAATAAACATGTACACTTTTCAGCCCGAATCTCAATTGAGTAGGGAGGGTTTACGAAACTCACCTGAAATGAGCAATAAAATCCCAAGTCGAAAGAAAGTAGAACCGATGTCCACGATAGCCAAAACCTAATCATACACGCATTACATTAATCCTAAAGCATCTCAAGAGGTAAGGTCCTATGAATATTGACCTAATCTTACTATAAAAGCTTTATTATGTCCATTTTATAAGGCTTTGATCCAACTGAAGTGGAATCATTACATTTTGTTTCACAATGACTAGTCAAAACTTGACCACTGTTGCTTTATCAAAACTTTTGAAACATTAGAACTATGTTCTGGGCTCAGAGGCCTATACCATTGGAAAATAGACTCAATTACGCTTCTGTGGCCGCTTGAATCATCGAAAACGAACTTACGGTTCAAAAGTTATTGACGTTTGAAAATGTTGTCAAAATCAGTCCCTAACGGGCGTTACATATAGTAACGGGAGTTACATATGTAACAGCCGTTACACTTCAGTTTTCAGTTCTGCATAATTCATCAACCCAAATACGAACCAAACACCCTCCAAAACTCATTTTTAGCCTAGAAATCGATTAAGGAAGCTAAAATACTCATGTTTGAACCTATACTAAGTATGAATTCACCACATAAACATAACCCATCAACTAGTTTTATCTTAAAACATCAAAATCATGCCCAAATCATTTGACCCATTTCTAAGACTTTAATTGCATTTTGACCCGATTCGTGACCCGAATATACTTGAAATCAACTAGAAACAAGTTAATGAACATAAAATGATGATTATGGAATGAGTTTAACTTCCCAAAAGTCTTTTGATGCATAAATTCGAATTTGGAGTAAATAGAGAGGATGAACACTTTGAACCAATTAAAACCTTGAATTCTTGATTCTTTGAAGATGATTATTGTTATAAGTTAATTTCTTTATTAGAGAGAAAGAGAGATTTTTAGAAGTGAATATATAATGGTGTGAGTTTTATGGTTAAACTAAGGTGGCTATTTATATAAAATAATTTTAGAATATGCTTTAGCATATGCTTTGGAATATGCCTTAGAATATGCTTTAGCATATGCTTTGGAATATGCTTTTTACCTTTACTATTTACAATTTACTTTTTACCTTTACTATTTACCGTTACTATTCGTGATTACTATTCTTAATCACTATTCATGAATACGGTTACTATTCACATATACGGTACTATTCACAAATATGGTACTATTCACAAATACGTTACTATTCACGTATATGGTACCATTCACAATACGGTTACTATTCACGTATACGGGTACTATTCATAAATACGGTTACTATTCATATATTTTCACGAAAATCATTTACATTAAATTTATGAGTCAAATCTAGTCAAATTTCACAAATGTTACACCTTTAACCACTTGTTTCATCTTTTCCCACACAATCTTGGCAAAGTCACATTTAACATTATGTGTGACAGCATAGTATATAGACAGTGAGTGCTTTGTCATTGCATCAATACCCTTCTGAGATGGCATCAGACAGGTGCATAGAACATTGTACATTGTATGCCATAAAGTAGCCACATTCATTCTTTTAAAATCCCTCATGGATGTCAACTCTCCTTCATATCCCAATGCATGAACTGCAGATAACATTTCATCAACAGATGGCAGTTCTTCATACACTTCTTGTTCTGGAAAACCAATAATCGTTCTGAATTCATCTAGTGTGAATTGGCAGTTAAAAACATTATCATCTGTTTGTAGAGAGTATCTAAAGCATTCTTCATGCTGATGTCTTTTATTAGCTTTCACATACTCAATTGATTCCCATAAATCAAACATATACTTCTTAGGAACCACAACACCATTAGTTAAAGCAACATACAGTGGATGATGGCTCAGAATCTCAGTAATAATTGGGAATTTAGAGGTAAATGGGATATGAAGAGCTTGATTGGCTTGCATCTTCATAGTAGCACCTTCTTGAAACATCACCATCTTTGTATTTATTATTTTTCTGAAAATTAAACAGACCAAATTTTGACCAGAAAAGACATTTTAAACACAGAAAAATAAAAACACAACAACTTTTAATAAACACATTTATTACACAAAGACAATGTTTCTCACATATATTAAAAATGAGAAAACAAAGGTAGTACACAAAGGCGTTCGATACCTTGCTTCTCACCCTAATATATATAAGAAACATGACGACATATAGAATCACACAAGTATTAAAAGATAAGACAACAAAGGTAGTACACAAAGGCGTTCGATACCTTGCTTCTCACCCTAATATATATAAGAAACATGACGACATATAGAATCACACAAGTATTAAAAGATAAGACAACAAAGGTAGTACACAAAGGCGTTCGATACCTTGCTTCTCACCCTAATATATATAAGAAACATGACGACATATAGAATCACACAAGTATTAAAAGATAAGACAACAAAGGTAGTACACAAAGGCGTTCGATACCTTGCATCTTACCCTAACACTTATGAAAAACTATATAGACAAACACAATAACCACATACACATATACTTAAACAAAATTTCAATACAAATAAAAGAGAGAAAAATACTTAGAATAAAAACAAAGACATAAAAAAAATTTATATGCATTTGCCGAGCAAATATCTCGGCAAATGGCATATTTGACACAAATTTTGCCCAGACACTGATTAAAATTGGAAAAATGGTTTTGGCAAACATTTTGAAAAATTGTATGATTTGCCGATCAAAAACCTCGGCAAATGCGAGAATTAGGAAATCTGATCAACAGTTTGTCAAGCCATCGTGTATTGAAGTGAAGTCTCGTAAACGCCGAGCAAATATCTCGGCAAATAAGCATTTCAGACTGGACTTCATTGAATATATGAAAACTCCTTTGATTTGATCAACAAGAATGTTGACAAATGTTTAAGGAATATTTCAATGACAATATGTGCATTTGCCGAGATAAAATCTCTGCAAATGGCACATTTGATATAAATCAAGAAAAATGATTAAGTCTTTTGGAAATGAAATTAAGCATTTGCCGAGCAAAAAAGCTCTGCAAATGATATATTGTAAAATTAAAGACTTGGAAAAATTTTCACACGAAAAGTTGATTTGCCGAGCAAGGAGCTCTGCAAATGGCTAGTTCAATACGTTGAAAATTTTGACTTGGGTTTTGTTTGACAAACAAGATTTTTTGAAAGATTTGAGAAAAACATGTATTTGCCGAGCAAAAACCTCGGCAGATGGCCTTTTTGATCTGAAATTTTGTTAAGTCAAAATATGAACTTGTTTTTCCAGATTTATTAAGATTTGAAGATGATTATGAGCAACCATAGCATTTGCCGAGCAAATACCTTGGCAAATGGCACAAATCTTCAAAAACACAGGTTCATACCCAGCCCTTCAAAATTCAAACCCAGAATTTCCAAAACATGAGCAGATTAAGGTATTTACAACAGATAAGCATCAAATATAATCCCTAATCATGCATCTAAGATCATCAAAACATGAATCAAATCATCACAGAAATCATATAAAACAAGATCATTTCATACAAACATTTCATCAAACACTTGGTAATCAAAATCAAAGTTAAGAATATTACCTTTAAATGGATGTTATGATCGATGAACAGAGTGATAAGTAACACACAGATGATCACAAACACAAACCCACTTTGATTATTACAAATGATGAAAAAGATTGATTGATTAAAAAAAATGATCGGTTTTGAGAGAAAACTCAAGTATTTTTGATTTGAATTTGAATTGAAAATGACATGGCCCGCCCATTTTCCTTTTAAATCACAAATCCGGGTCACGGGTCTGGGTTTGACCCGCGTGTCAACCCGGATTCCAGCCAGTTTTGGGCTAAATTCACATTTTGGGCTCAATTCTTTTTGGGTTTTAACAAAACAATTTTAAAACAATTTTTAAAAAAAATTAAAACAACATTAAAAAAAATTAAAAAAAAAAAAATTTAAAAAATCTTTTTATTATATTTAAAAAATTTCTAAATTTGTATTTGGTTTTTCAGATTTTAAAAACAAACACTCATACAAAACAAAATTAAACAAACACATAATAAAAAAAATTTTAAAAATTAAACATACTAGATACACAAACAAATATTCACATGCATTTGCACACTCCCCCTCAAATTAAGCATATATGAATACAGTAAATTTACAAACTCCCCCTAAAATCATGCATTCTACCCTTTTTCTCCCCCTCAAACATTGCTTGTAATAACAATTAAAACACATCAATGTTTGAAACAGAAATGAACATAGAATACATGGCATGAAAGCAATTAAGTTTGTAAATCTAGCATTCCCAACTTGGTTTTAAGAAAATTAAACCTCTGTTCATCCAAAGGTTTGGTGAAAAGGTCAGCAAGTTGGTAGTCTGTTGGGACAAAATAGAGTTCGATGTTACCTTTCTCGACATGATCTTTAAGAAAATGGTACCGAACATCTATGTGCTTGGTCTTAGTGTGATGTACCGGGTTGCAAGAAATAGCAATAGCACTCTTAGAGTCACAGTAGATGGGAATTCTGTTGAATTGAAATCCATAATCAGTCAACTGCGTCTTCATCCAAAGAACTTGTGAACAACAGCTTGCTGCAGCAATGTACTCAGCTTCTACAGTAGATGTAGATACACAATTCTGTTTCTTCGAAGACCAACTGACTAATCTATCCCCTAAAAACTGAACACTGCCAGAAGTACTCTTTCGATCAAGCTTACAACCTGCATGGTCAGCATCCGAATATGCAATCAACTGAAACCCGGTATCCCTTGGATACCAGAGACAAAGATTCACAGTGCCTTTAAGGTATCGGAAAATCCGTTTTACGGCCTGGAAATGACTTTCCTTGGGATTGGCCTGGTACCTGGCACACATGCATGTGGCGAACATAATATCCGGGCGACTTGCAGTCAAATACATGAGTGAACCTATCATACTGCGATATCTCTTTTGATCAAAAGATTTTCCATTTAAATCAGCATTAATCTATTTTCGAGCTTCAATGGGTGTACTAATTGGTTGACAATTCATCATATCAAACTTTTTCAACATGTCAAGAATGTACTTTGTTTGACAAATAAATGTACCAGTTGACAATTGTTTGGCTTGAAGGCCAAGGAAAAAGTTTAATTCACCCATCATCCTCATTTCAAATTTACTGATCATTAAGGCAGAAAAATTCTTGCAGTATTTAGGATTAGTTGACCCGAAAATTATGTCGTCAACATAAATCTGGATTAAAATGATGTCACTCCCTTGTCTTTTGATAAACAAGGTAGTGTCAATCGAACCTTTGCTAAAACAAGATTTCACAAGATAAGAGGAGAGAGCATCATACCATGCACGAGGGGCTTGTTTCAGACCATATAAAGCCTTATCTAACCTGTAAACATAGGTCGGATGTTTTGAATTCACAAATCCCTCAGGTTGTTCAACATACACCTCTTCTTTGAGAATTCCAATCAAGAAGGCAGTTTTGGCATCCATGTGGTATACTGTGAAGTTCTAGTAGGCAGCATAGGCAAGAAACATCCAAATGGCCTCAATTCGTGCAACTGGTGCGAATGTCTCATCATAATCAATTCCATCTTGTTGACAATATCCTTTTGCAACCAATCGTGCTTTGTTTCGTACAACAACTCCAGTTTCATCCATTTTGTTTTTGAAGATCCATTTGGTCTTAATTGGCTCCTTATTCTTGTAAGGATTAGGAACCAATTTCCACACTTCAAGACGTTCAAATTGATTCAGTTCTTCCTACATTGCTTTCACCCAATCTGGATAACTTAGAGCTTCATTCACTGTCTTTGGTTCAACCATACTCAGAAAATTCACAAACAGACATTTATTCGCGGATGCGGATCTTGTCTGAACTCCAGATGTTGGGTTACCAATGACTTGAGAAATTGAATGAGTTCGAGTCCATTTGGTAGTGTGAGGAATTGGATCTAGTGGATCACCAGATTCTTCAGAATCAATAAAATCAGGAGTATGTTGCTCTGACAATTGTTCAAATGAAGTAGCAATTGGTTCAACAAAGTCATCGGGATCATAATCTTCAGGATTGATTGACGGATTTGTCACTTGAGAAATATGTTGAGGTTGAGTATGCAACTCAGAATTATCATTAGGTGGAGGAGAATCAGATGAAGAATTAACATCCGATGTTTGTGATGGTGAAGACTCATTGGGATCCAACTCATTAGTATTGGAACTGGATGGTTCATTTGTATTCACTTCAGATTCAGGAACTTTCGTGGGAACATGGAAAAATTCTTCAAACAAGATATCCAAATCTTGTGTAGTCGGAGTAGAGAATGATGATTTGACATTGGAATCAGTTTTGGTTGCGGAAGCTTGTGGACTTTGAAGTTAGGGTCTTGAACTGTGTTGTTCAAGAACCATTCCTGAGAGTTCATCAAATCTAACATTCATACTCTCTTTGATCCTCTTGGTTCTTCGGTTATACACACGATAAGCTATTGATTCTCTTGAATAACCGATGAAATATGCCTCATCGCCCTTTGGTTCAAATTTGCCCAAATTATCTCGTTCATTGAGAACATAACAAACACATCCGAATATGTGTAAGAAGTTCACATTGGGCTTTCTCTTGTTAATCACCTCATATGGAGTTTTATCAAACCTCTTGTTGATGATTGATCTATTTTGAGTGAAACAAGCAGTAGCAACAGCTTCAGCCCATAAATTCGGAGGTAACTTCGAATAAGCAAGCATAGTTCTAGCTTCTTCAATAAGAGTACGATTACGTCGTTCAACTACTCCATTCTGTTGAGGTGTCCTGGCAGCGGAAAAATGATTAGTGATACCCATGGACTTGAAGAAAGATTCAATAGTTGAATTCTTGAATTCAGTGCCATTGTCTGAGCGAACAATTCGAACAGATGATTTAAGATTTACTTGGTCTTCTTGATGAAATCAATAATCACATTCGGAGCATCACTCTTTGCATGAAGAAAGAATACCCAAGTATAACGAGAATAATCATCGACAATCACAAGAATGTATCGCTTGCTATGGATACTTTGAACTTTCATTGGTCCACACAAATCCATATGAATAAGGTGCAAAGGACCTTCAGTACTTAGATACTTGTTTGTTTTGTGTGATGCTTTCTTCATCTTTCCAATTGCACAAGCCGGACAAACATGTTCACTTTCATACTTGTAATCCGGAAGACCTTCAACAAGTTGTTTATCCACGAGAGCATTAATCGTTTGAAAATTAAGATGAGAAAGACGGCGATGCCATAACCAAGAATTTTGTGCAGTTGCTTTTGAAAGAAGACAAATCTCTGAAGAATGAGTTGGAATGTTGTTGAGATCAATTGTGAACAAATTATTGTCTCTTGTTCCAGTAAGAATGTCTACACCCTCTTCAGTCTGCACTTTGCATTCATATCTCCTAAATAGTACTTGAAGATCATGGTCACAAAATTGTCCAACACTGAAAAGATTATGTCCTAATCCTTCAACATAGGAAACTCTCTTTATAGTGACTCCATTTTTAACAATGTCTCCATAACCAAGAATAGGAGCGATATGATCATTTCCGAATCTGACAGTTCCCATAAACTTCTTAACAAAGTTCGTTAGAATGGACTTGTTTCCAGTCATATGACGAGAACATCCCGAGTCAACATACCATACACAAATGAGATATTCCTGCAAGAACAATGAATATGATTTAGGTACCCACATAGACTGGGTCCTTGCAGGTTAGAGGGTTAACATGCAAGTACACATATACTATCTAACACTATATAAGAAACAATCTAATAATAGCACACAAACAAACATTTTATTGAAAGTAACAAACAAACACACATAATAGTTCAAACAACAAATACGAATTACAAACAATGAAAAGTAAAGGATTATACACAAGTTTTGAGACAAGCAGGACTAGTCCTAGATGTATTAGCACTATCTAAAGAATTTGATCTACGGACAATCCACACTTGTTTGACATGAGTTATATTTCCATCAAGCTTGACTTTTCTAGAAGCATGCAAAAATCTATCTTTAGGAATCCATTTACTGCTACTAGTTAAGCACAAGTCACCTGAAACACGAACATTCTTTGAGTTAGCAAACAATTTCTTATTTCTATCAGGTTTATTCTTGATGGTTTCTGTAGACTTGTTTACTTTCTTGATGTTATTAGGTGACAACCAACCATATTGATCTTTGTATTTAGTTATTCCTGAAACTGTATCTCTAACCACCTGTAAAGTGCACTTAGAAGTCGTCTTAGAATACCTAGGAAAACTAGAATACCTAACATGCTGAGGTTGTTTGTTACCTAATGAGAAAGATTCATTATTGACAGTCTTTAGACCATTAGTTGTTTTGACTTCTTTTTGGGACTTAGGTTCAGATTTAACCTTATTCGTCTGTGGTTTTCTAGAAGTCTTTGATTTCTGAGGGTTTGTGGAACCTTTGTTAGAGTTTGGTCTTGAATCCGTCTTGGGTGATTGATTGGTCTTTGGTCTTTTGAACTTATCAGATGGGGAAGATTGTGAAGAGTGTGACTTTGGAATCATCTTTAGATAAAATTCATGTTTATCCTCCTTTTGTACAAAATGTTTTTCAAATTCAGGAGCAAAATCATTATTTCCTTCCAAAAATGATGACATATCATCAGTTTCCAACTTCACACTTGCTTCACTTATCTTAAAAGGACAAGGACTTCCCTTGAGTGAATTTGATGCTTTGTCTTTTTCTGTTAAAGATTGAAGTGCAATTTTCTGAAATTCGAATTCCATTTTAAGTTTATTAAGTTCCTTTAGCACATTCAACTTTTGTTCTTTTTCTTTTTCAAACTTATGTTTGAAAGCATCAATTTCATTCAAGTAAGTTTGAGTTCCCTCAAAAAATTTGGTAAAGGACTCAGTCTCAGAAGCAGTCGGAAAGAAATAATCATCAACATCATTGACATCAAAGACATCATCTAGTTCACAATCAGTTTGAACAGAAACATGCACAACTTCACACTCAGTTTGCACAGATGCATTCACAATTTCACAAATAGAACATGCAGTTTGTGAAGTTTTCTCATCTTGACACACAGAATAGTTTGGTGGAGTTGCAGTGGTCATAAATTCACAGACAGGACAATTAGGGTGATCACAATCATTCTCATGATTAGTGGGTGGGTCACAATGATTTTGAGTCTTCAAATTATCTATTAAAGATTGCTTTTCATCAAGAGACTTTTTCAAATCCTCTATTACCTTTTCCAAAACACTTTGTGGAACATAAGGTCTTTCAACAGCAGATTTTGGAATTGGAATAGGTTGTTCCAATGGTTTTTCAGTAAAACACTCAAGAATTTCAGGTATTATAACCTCATGATTATCTTTGTTACTTTTATGCCCAGGGTTATTGAAAAAATCATATGTCTCATCCATTAACTCATAGTTAAAATAGACATCTGCACCCTTCTTTAAAAAATCATCAGCCTCAAAATCACCATGACTTGGTCTAACAAATTGGTCAGTCATCCCACATCTCAAATAAGATTCCTTATACAATGATGGGATTTCTTCTTGTGCTTGGAGCAAATGTTCTGGATTGACATAACCCAACCCTGAATTGAATGCAGTTTTCGAATTTCTTGGTCTATTCAAAAAGATTTGTTGATATGATCGATTAATCTTATACAACTTTTCTTGATAAGACTTGATTTCAGCTTTAAGTTCATCATTTTCTTTATCAAGTTTTTGTTTAAGAGAATCTTTTATACAACACTCATATTTTAGGTCAGAAATTTTGTCTTCAAATTTTTTCAAATCAGGGGTAGATTCTTTAAGTTTTACATTTAATGACTCAATGTCCCCAGCCAAAGCATTTGCTCTAAACATCTCATTGGTCTTCTCAACTTGTAATTGTCTGACAGTCTTGCTCAATTCAAGAACTTTGGTTTCAAGTTCTTGTTTTTCAAGATGCAATTTGGAGTTAGGAGTAAAAGTGACTGCAGCCTTTTCAGATTTCAAATTTTCAAAATCCTTTTGAAGTAAATCAAATTTAGCTTGAAATTCTTTTTCTTTGTCTTCCAAAACTTTCTTTACTTTTAAATTTTCTTCAGTCAACTTCACCCCTTTTCTCATTGCCTTTTCACTTTTATTCACATAATATTCTAACATTGATTTGGGAATAGTGATTACCTGATCATCCTCTGAAGAACTTTCATGAACATCATCTAACTCTTTTGACTTCTTGATTTTTGTCATGAAGCACACATTTGCTGCAAGTTCATCTGTCTCTTCATCAGAAAGATGTAGCCATTTGTCATCTTTAGCGAGAAGAGCAATTCCACTTTCCTCTTGTCTTGCAAGCAAAAGTTTGTACTTGTAGTACTCCGAGTTCTTCTGACGAGGTTTAGTGCAATTGATGGCAAAATGTCCAGGAAGACCACAATTGTAGCATTTCTTGTCCTCATTCCTCTTGTCCATGACCTTCTTTTCAAACTTCTTCTGATTGTCAAATTTCTTTTCACCACCAACAAATTCTTTCTTGTTTTCAAACTTAGGAGCATTCGCATTCTTTGCATAAGAAGAAACTGATGAGGTCCTAAGTTGATTATTTGTTGGTTTCTTCTTGAAGAATTTCTTCTTGAAAGCCTTTGTGAAATAAGCAAGTTCCTTGTACATTTCTTTTGTCTTTCATCCAAATCAGAATCACTCATTTCACTTGAGTCAGAATCAGTTTCAATTTCAACAAAGTTCTGTCTTGAAACTCTTGAAGACTTCTTTTCAGCTACCAAGGCCAGTGGATCAGAATGAACACTTTCTTCTTTCTTCTTTTGAATCCTCAGAACATCATCAACATTCAACTTCAGCTTTTCATACAAAGTATGAATGGTGAGTTTACCAAAATCTGATTGCTGATTGAGTTGAGTGCCATAAACTTGCCATTCCTCCTCAAGATTTTTGATAAACTTGTTATCATATTGGTTCTTTTGACATCATTCTTTCTCAATTCATTGATAACATTGCAGAATCTGATGTAAAATTCATTCAATGGTTCACCCTTCTATTGCTTGAATGTTTCATACATATTCAGAACAGTTGACAATCTTATGGTGTTTACAACATCAGACCCTTCTATCTGATTTTCCACTTCATCCCATATATCTTTTCCTGTTTCATATGAGTCAACATTGCAATAGATGTCATCTGAAAGTGCTTAGTAAAGATAAGCAATGGACATTTGATCAGCCTCAACACGATTTCTCTGATCAGTATTCCAACTTTCTTCTGGCAAAGGTTCATCAATCACTGGATTCTTAGGAATTTCAGGACCATCCTTGTAAAATTTCCTTAAAAGTTTCCCATTCTTCTGTCTGTCTATCCAATTCAAGAACCTTTTCTTCCACTGTGGATAGGAACCTCTAAACAACACAGGAGGTCTCCCTTCAGAACCAAGAGCCAAAGCTTCCCTTGAAGCCATCAATATTAAACAATAAAAGACTTAAAAAAAAATTTGATTTTCTATTTGTATTGAATGCCGAGCTCAGATCTCGGCAAATGGACCAAAAATTTTATATTTTTTATTTTTTTTCTGCCCACTTGAAGAATTTTGATCAAAAATGATTTTGAATCAATTTTCTTGGAAAATTTTGATTTGACAAATCTAAAATTCAACTAAGTGCCGAGCTTCTTCGGAAAATGGTATAATCAGCCAAGTCACAACACGAGCACACTGATCAACAACCAACTTCAACTGTTTGCCGAGCAATTTCTTCGGCAAATAGTACAAACAGAAATGGATCACAAAATACTTGGTCAAATTTTGTTGATATAAGTATTTGCCGAGATAATATCTCTGCAAATAGTGTAAATAGGATCAACACTTAACCAACTTCAGCCAACACAAGTATTTGCCGAGCTTAAATCTCTGCAAACAGCACAAATGAGATTATCACTTGGTCGAAGAAAACCAAATCAACTATTTGCCGAGCTTAAATCTCTGCAAACAGCACAAATAAGATTTGTACTTAGTCGAATCAACCAAAAACACTTGTTTTCCGAGCTTATATCTCTGCAAATAGAACAAGTAGCACCACACTTGACCAAATTTTCTTGAAGCAACTATTTGCCGAGCAATAAGCTCTGCAAATAGAACAAGTAGATCCAACACTTAACGAAAATTTCTTGAAACAGCTATTTGCCGAACAATAAGCTCTGCAAATAGAACAAGTAGCTCCAACACTTAGCAAAAATTTGCTGAATCACGTATTTGCCGAGCAGTAAGCTCTGCAAATAGAACAAATAAGATCAAAACTAGCCAACGACCTCTGCAAACATGAGTATCCACTAAACGACAAAATAGTCAGTTACAGATTGTAACACCCCGCCTTACCACAACACAATATTGTCCGCTTTGCCCGCAGGCTCACGGCTTTGTTTCTGGTTGCTCGGGCAAACTTCCCAGAAGGGTCACCCATTTGGCATTGCTGCCGCCCGAGCACGCTTAACTGTGGAGTTCTCCTCTCATCCACAGCCAATACGCCCAAAACGCGTTGTGTTATGTAAGGCCAATGATATTACTTATAGACAGGATCCCCCTTGTATGTTAGCGATGTATGCTTTCACACCCCTCAACACAACTCAACGTCCTCGTTGACTTATGCAAGTGCGCCATACACTCCTAACAATCCCAAGGGTTTCTTTGATACCACTTGTAACACCCCGCCTTACCACAACACAATATTGTCCGCTTTGCCCGCAGGCTCACGGCTTTGTTTCTGGTTGCTCGGGCAAACTTCCCAGAAGGGTCACCCATTTGGCATTGCTGCCGCCCGAGCACGCTTAACTGTGGAGTTCTCCTCTCATCCACAGCCAATACGCCCAAAACGCGTTGTGTTATGTAAGACCATTGATGTCACTTATAGCCAGGATCTTATAGTCAAGACCAATGATATTACTTATAACGGGAGCGCAATCACACAGTTTGAAGAAAAGTTGATAGCTAATACTGTCCTCCCAACCCGTATGTGGACTGAAAGGTGTTCAACACAGCTTCGTATGTACGGGCGGATTATGAAGAAAAACCACTTGTTGTTGTCTGTAATTACCATCTAGTCCTTGTACAGTCTGCATCTAACACTCCATATATAATGCAAAAGCATTATCATGTCTAACTATCAATATCTAAAATACATATGAGACTATCAGTTTTTTACTGGAAGATGACACTATAATAGAATAATGTTTTCCATTCGTCAGGAAGCCACTAATTCGGTTTAGTTGGTTAAAGTTTTCGTCTTAATAATACTT
>CM067167.1:57244829-57259829 GCA_034093135.1 Erigeron breviscapus | reverse complement strand
CGACTAACAATAATGAATATGGTGGACTTACGACTGAGGGTTTGCGCGATCCCTCAGCCGGCCATGGACGAATTACATAGCTATTAAATCATCACTAAAATCTGAAACCTAAGTCCTATATTTATAGGTACAAATGGGCTGGGCTGTCAAATTCGTACAAAATGGGCTTGGCCTTACGAACTTATTAGTTCTTACGAACTTAAAGTTCGTAAGGCATATATGTATGAATTTCTCAGCCTTTTAGAATTATTGCATCGGACAACAATTTGTGCACTTTATGTGCACCAACAAACTCCCCCTTGGCCGTGCAATCAATTCTTCAAAATCCGATATTAGTTATAGAAAGTCTAAACAAATAGCCTCCCCCGTAACTAAAGATATCGGGTCTTCTTATGTTGAAACTCGATCTTCTGAAACTTCACTCTGATCTTCAACCTGTAAACTCTCTGTATCTTCATGACAACCAACTAACCCAATACCTCTCATTGTAGTTCTCCCCCTCAACAGTAACCACCTCCGAATTAAACATAAGCAATCATCCACTCGGATCTATTTGCATGTCGTGCTTAACCGGCATATAATAGAGTAGTAGAATTTCCAACAATCAGCATCAAATCAATCAGCTCCCATAAAAATAAGAAACTCTGCAAACTGAATCACAAAATGTAGTCGCATAAATCCTGTCTCAACTAGCAGTGTCTGACTCTATCTTGTATCTTCACAAATCCACCAATCACTCGAAGTCGTTCTTATCAGATCTCCTCTTCAGTTGTATATGCTGCCATAATATAAAGATCTTTATCTATGCAACTCCTCTGCAAGAATCACCTGATAATTCATCTCTACATCTTGGAATATGGATAAGATTCGATCTTCAAATACTGAACAACAAATAACCAGCTTCAATGATCCAATACTTCAACAAAGTTTCCACGACCGCTATATATGAAAATCATACGTTGATATAAATCAATTTGAACATATAGTTCGATGATCTTCAAAACGCCTCGAGCATTAGAATACAATAATCACCAACAGAATAACCTTTGATCGTTATGTAACTCGAGTATGTAGAAAAGTTTTGCTCAAAAATCAGAATGAATATTTTATTCCCCCTCATTTTTCTGCAAAACTTTGAAAATCAGCCCATCTACTTGCCTTCAGTTTCAAAAATCTCCCTTTCATGTGGTTCTAAACAGGGTATATTGTGTTTCCCTCCAAAAACAATTTCGGGAAAAATGTTCTCGTGAAATTTTGAAATTCACTTTAACTTTTGATCTAATAATGGTAGAAAAAATTTGATAATCGTCATTTTTTTTTGCCGAAATTGCGCCAAAAACGCACGAAAATGACCCAAAATTTTTCGGACCTTTACCAAATTAATTTTCCCGCGTAAAAACGAGATTATAATGTAAGTCCCAACTTGTTAGATTGGTACTACTGAAGACACCTCTATGTCGATGGTGGAGTTACTTTGCAATATACTCACTAAACTGGAGATGACCAGTTAGATAAGTGTATACCAAGTTCTAGATAGATTACTTATATAAAAGACAATAAGTAAAGAACAATGCAATAATACAAATAACTTGTAAACAATCTTGATGAGACAATATGTAGTTTTCAAGTGTAATTTATTTATTGATATTAAACAAATTACAAGGTTGATGCGGAACCAAGATAATACACGAATGTAAATATCCTAACAACCTATGAAATACAATTGATCTATACTCGGAATTTCTCTTCTACAATCGAAACACTTAAAGTAGTGAAATGTTCCTTTTAGCGATTGAGAGAATATTGCACAAGTTCACCAAGAATATTGCTGGTTTGCAAAGTATGAAGTTATTCGTTTGAGAGAGAAATAACTTAGACGAATACTTGAATAACTTTTGTTTCTTGGTTGTGCAATGACTTGTATTTATAGGCAAAGTTAACATTGGGATGTTAACTTTAGCCGTACAAATGTGGTTGAAGGTATTTAAGGAATAGCATTTAATTCCTTAAAAAGTGTTGTAAAGTCGCATGTTACAGTGACTTTACACAACCACCTTTATGTACCTTTTAATACTTAAATAATAAGATAAGGCTTATTATCCGGGTAAAGGTACATAAAGTGTACAAGTCAATTCCTCGTAATCAGTGTAAAGCTTTGTAAGTGCTTTCCACTGAAGGTCTCCAGTTTGTAACTGACTAGAATGTCAACTGGGCTTCGCTGCCATTGTCATTCTCTTTCTTCCATTTGTTGTCTTCGACTTCAACTGGAATGTTTCTTCAACTTGGTCAGTTCTCAACTGGAGGAAGTCTTCAGTTGCGTTAACTGTACGGTGCAACTGGACTTCAATATATTTCTCGACAAATCTTCTTGGTCACCAGTTTACTGGTCACCAGATGCAACTGGTGAACTGGTCAGTGGAACTGGTGACTGGCCAGTTCCAGGTGAACTGGACCTAACAAATTCCCCCTATTTGTCTAGAAATATAGTCCAAGTCTTTTCTAGTTTTTGTATCTATACAAGTGTAAACTATAGAGACTTGTTTGATTTAAATCTATCTAAGGTATCTAAGGCATTTTTATAGATCAACAAATGCCTTAGGTTTTTCTTTTTGTGTTTGTTAGATTTTAATCCTTTATCTACCTTGTGGTTACAAACTGGTAACTTCTTTTATACAAGGAGCAAAATTTACATAAGTTACAACAGAATGTACAACAAATTACAAGAAGATAAAAAAAATGAAGAAAGAACTTAAACTGATGGCCCTTCGCCAGTTCTTCTTCTTTTGGCAACTGTGGAGATGGGCTGTTTGTCTTCAGGATCACCATCCAGTCTCTCTTCAATATTTTCTTTAAACTTGAGCAGACTTTGAAGCACAAACATCCATCCTCTTTCAACCTTATTTCTTTGTTGCTTGGCCTCCAACAGCTTTGCCATCTCCACCAGTTCAGAATACCCATAAGAAAGTACATCAGGATTCTCAGTTTGCCTCAAGGGACCATCCAGATGTTGAACCCCAACTGTGAAATGTTTGGTACCTGGTTTGATAAACACTTTCAAATCAACAATCTTACCAGGGTGATATCTCCGCTGCTGCACTTCAGATAAATACGCTCTAGCTTCAGATTCATTGGCCAGTTTGATCTGGCCAGTGCTCATACTATGCACTGCAGCTTTGATATCTTCAGTTGAGGGTTCAGTTGTATCCACCCAGGTCCTAAGGTCAGCATCTCTTGGCAACATCTTAGGTTTACCTTTGGACTTAGGTGGATTCATCACCTGTTTGACCACCTTCTTAACATGTTCAGTTCGCCTGAGAATTCCTTCAGTTCTAACTTCTTTGGCCTTCTCCACTGTGATATTCAAACACCTGGCATCATACTCAGCCTCATCCTCCCTGTAATGTTTGTCAAGCTCAATCTCCAGTTGTTCTTTTAATGCATTAATAATTCTGGGATCAGCCTTGACCTTGGCATACTCTGCAAGTGTCATGCCCAGAAGACGACCATCACTAATGTCAAGAAGAGTTGGGGCTAAAGTATTTCTATCTTTCATTTGATTAGCCCTCATTTGTTTCTTTCTCTCCTTGATGGCATCTCCAAGCCTTGCCAGCTGCCTACTCACATCTTCTGAAACTGGAGGTAGCTGATCAATGTTGCCAGTTTCTAACACACTGGCTTCAGTACCAGTTGTTGTAGCTTGTTCACCAGTGGCCGGCTCAACTAACTTTCCTTTCCCTTTATTCCCCCTATCAACCACATCATCAAATTCTTCAATCACCTGCTCACCTTCATCAGATCCAACAACCGTCCTCTCCACCAGTTGCCTTGCACTAACTGGACCTGGCAGTCTTGGTCCAGGTGCAAGGATATTCCTTCTATCCCTTTCCCCCTTGGCAGCATCGAGACCTGCACGAATAGCTGCCCAGTCTTCATTGCTAGAGGGCAAACGGGCTAGAGGCTGCCACGATTGCATATCCTTGCACTCTCTGAACACAGTGCAAATCATCCTAAAGGATCTCCACAAGTGGCTAATCTCTTGAGACTGGGACAATACATTTGCAGCAGTTTGGTCTTGTCCAGTCTTCAAGTCCTTCAATATTTGTGAGTCTTCATTTAAGCCCTTAACCACTTGATCCTTTACTGCATCATCCTTCCTTTTCAAGTTCTCCACTTCAGTTGCCAATTTATTGATAGAAGAAGTGTGGGAGGCCAACTGAGTGTTCACTGCATTCACTGCACCCCTTAACTGACTGACTTCAAGTGCCAGAGGCTCCAGATTAATCTGAGGAGGTGGGAGCTTGGCAAATTCAGCCATAACCTTCTTGACCAATGCATCTTCTCGACTGGCCAGTTTCTCATCAATCAACTGGCCAACAGAAGTGGCCACCTGCTGACCAATATCACTTACATTAAGGCCAGGTCTATCCAGCAACTCCTTGACCTGCCTTTCTATCTCCTTAAGATCCACCTCTGATGATCGAACAGTGTTGCTTAAGAGGTTGGAGATAGATGTATTGACATTTGAATGGGTCAAGTCAAAAGCTTCCTTCAAAGATGTTGACAAATTGTTACAGCTTGAGACCAACTCATTCAACTTTTTAAATACCAAGTCTTCATTTGCAGCGAACTTATTGATTCCCAGATCAACAACCTTTGAATTTATAATTGTGTCCTTGTTGAATCTGGAAATAGACTTGGCATTTTGCTCTATTGTCTTATGAACACCCTCCACCCGTTTGATCAGGTTTTGGATGTCGGTTGAGAACGAGACAAATTGAGCTTCCAGTGACAAAGGAGCAGTTGTCACTGGACCAGTAGCAGGCTGTACCAGTTCAACTGAAGGAGGCAAAACAAAGGGAGCCTCTCCAGTTGTTCCAGTAGCAGAAGAAGGAAATATAGGGGGTGAAAAAGAAGGCTGAGGAGAAACAATGTGTTGGTCAGGCTGAGAATGCTCAGGTATGACCAACGGCGACGGTGGTGGTGATTGAGTTCTTTGTGGGGAAATATTTGTGGGAGTATCTTGGTGGGAAACTGAAACTTGGTGTTCTAGGGGTTGATCAAAGAAAGAAGGGAGTTGAGCATGTACAGATGCATCAACCATTTCTTGATCAGCTTGTGTCTCTTCTGAATCCGAAGATTCAAGATGAAACTCATCCTCATTTATGCCTAGATTCATAAATGATAGGGATGGCTGAACAACCTGTTCAGGCTCCTGATGACCAGTTCCAGTTACCTGGATGGTTTCATCAGTTAAAGGATCAGATGCCGAAACATCTTCACCAGGGATAGACGTGATAGGAACGGCTTGAGTATGGTTGTTCTATCCTCAACCACAACTGGAGACGAACTGGAGGGTCCCTCATTATTTTGAGGCCCGCCCAATTGTCTTTCTGGCTCACTTTCCAAAGGTGCACCAGTTTTAGCAAATGCCAGCTGCATCTGCTCAGGAATTTCAACCTCACCAGCTTCAGACACTAGCGAGTCTAGATTCCTCAAAACATCTGGCCTTGTGAACGAAGAGTCTGTATTTCTGTACTCTTCTTCGCCCAGAATCTGCCTGAAACACAAAGAAAGAAATCTGGAAAAGGGGATACAAACACCCCTGGAGCCTTTCAGCTTCTGCACAAGACTCCTAAACAATATGTCAGCAAAATCCACCCTCAACCCCTTCCACAAACAATAAGCCATTTCAGCTTGGGAAGAGTTGATCTGGTCAAGACCACCTGAACTACCACCCAAACTTTCGACCAGGTGTACAAAGAAATACCTCCATGAAGGTGTAAGGCCCTTCATGGTCATCGCCCCCTTGGTCTTTAAACACCATCACTGTCCAAGCACTCCCTATGACCCATCTCAAGGAGTACTTGACGAAAATTTATATTGGAGGCTAGGACAACTGGAGACTCACCCTCTCTCCAGTAATTGAGGTGAAGAGCATCCCTCAACACTTCTACATCAAGTACACCTGATTGTTCCATCCTTTAAAGTGAAACTGATGGATGAACAATCAGAAGAAAGTGTGGCAGTGAACCAGAACTCACACAAGTAATCATGGTACATCTTGCGTGGGTTCCTGGTGAATAAGGGTCCTATTGGAGAATCCTTCAGAAATTTTCTGATTCTACCAATAAGGGTTCTAGACCCTTGAGAGCCTTGTAGGCTAGCCAAAGGATTGTTTGGATTTAATTTGAGGGCCGCACTATAAGGAGCACCAGGTGCCTGGGCGACATCTGGTGAGGGATTATAAGGAGCAGTCAAGAGATTTACATCTCTTGAGCGAGAAGATTTAGGTGCCATAGAATGAAATTGAAATTGAGGATTTTTAGGGTTTGGAATTTGGAAGCAAAGAGAATGAAATTGAATTTTATGATTGGAAGTAAATGAAGAGAGTAAATGAAGAGAATGAAAAAGAAAGTAAATGTGTTATGAAGTAAATAAGGGTATTTATAAGGGGATTCAAGATCCCAATGTAAACCCACAAATCATATTTTATTAAACCAAATATTTTTGAAGATATTTTGAAAATAAAATATAATTTTCCATGTAAGCATTAAATGTTACCATGTCAGCATTAAATGCTACGACGGCTCACTTTACCCATAACCCCACACACTTTTTGTTTTCCCAACACAAACAGTTGTCAAGTACTAAAAATGGTTTCAACACGTCAGATCACGATATCAAGTAGTTTAAAAACACTCGAGTATCATCACGTGTCACATAAATTGACCAAGTATTTGTAACGTTATGAAAATTTGACAAAGACCGAACCTGGTAACTGGAGGATCAATCCAGTTCCAGTTCCAACTGAAGAGTTCTCCAGTTGCATTTTCAAACAAAAACGAATTTTAGTCAGAAAATTATTTTGAGTCTTTCCCCCTAAAATGATGATCCAGATATCAATTAGTGCCAAGATAGTATCACAAAGGCGTTCGATAGCCTGGCGAGCAAAGATAATCTGGACCTCCTCAACTGGAGAACTTCATCAGTGTCACTGACGCGTTCAATAACAAAGAAAGCTCCAGTTAAGGGTTTAGCATTCCCAGTTCGCTGATGAGATGTTTAAAAGTTTTCTCATCGAGAGGTTTAGTAAAAACATCAGCTAACTGTTTGTCAGTGGGGATGAAATGAATTTCAATATCACCTTTCATAACATGATCACGAATAAAATGATACCTGATGTCAATATGCTTTGTTTTTGAGTGCATCACTGGATTGTGAGAGATAGCAATTGCACTGGTGTTGTCACAAAAGATTGGGGTCTTGGTGTACTTCTGACCATAATCTAGTAACTGGTTTTTGATCCAGAGAATCTGGGCACAACAACTGGCCGCAGAAATGTACTCTGCCTCTGCAGTGGACATAGAGACTGAAGTCTGCTTCTTGCTGGTCCAACTCACCAGTTTTCCTCCAAGGAAATGACAACCACCAGTTGTGGATTTTCTATCAATCTTACAACCTGCATGATCAGAATCTGAATAACCCATTAGAT
The DNA here is from genome assembly GCA_034093135.1 of Erigeron breviscapus. NCBI lineage: Eukaryota > Viridiplantae > Streptophyta > Magnoliopsida > Asterales > Asteraceae > Erigeron > Erigeron breviscapus. The sequence goes on along the minus strand of CM067167.1, from coordinate 57,252,337 downwards.
CTAATCCTGAGCCTTTGGGGTACCAAAGACCAAGATTAGGACACCCTTTCAGGTATCTAAAGATACGCTTTACAGCGTGCAAATGTGATTCTTTTGGGTTAGCCTGAAACCTGGCACATAAACATGTTGCAAACATTATATCTGGTCGACTGGCAGTTAAGTACATTAGTGAACCAACCATACCTCTATAGTCAGTTACATTAACTGGTTTGCCAGTTGGGTCAGAGTCCAAATTCAATGGTGCTGCAATAGGTGTGTTTTTCGATGGGATTGAATCATATTTGTATTTTCTTAACAAATCTCTGACATATTTTCCTTGGTTTATGAAAATTCCATTTTCAGTTTGCTTAATCTGAAGACCTAAGAAAAATGTTAATTCACCCATTAAACTCATCTCATATTCAGATGACATGATTTTAGAAAACTTTTTACACATTGCATCATCAGTTGAACCAAAAATAATGTCATCAACATAAATTTGTACCAATAAGATATTACCTCTTTCTTTCAAGATAAACAAGGTATTATCTATTGCACCTCTTTGAAAGCCATTTTTAAGAAGATGTTTAGTTAAAGTATCATACCAGGCTCTTGGGGCTTGTCTTAGACCATACAATGCTTTGTTCAGTCTATAAACCCAATGAGGATGCTTCTCATCGATGAAACCTGGAGTCTGCTTCACATAAACTTCTTCTTCCAATGTTCCATTAAGGAACGCACTTTTGACATCCATCTGGAAGACCTTGAACTGCAGATGGGCTGCATAAGCCAAGAAAATTCTTATGGCTTCAAGTCTTGCAACTGGAGCAAAAGTCTCATCAAAGTCAACGCCCTCTGCTTGACAATAACCCTGGGCAACTAATCTGGCCTTGTTTCTTACAACATGGCCATCTTCATCCATTTTGTTTCGGTAGACCCATCTGGTACCAATAGGTTCTTTCTTTAACCCTGGTGGACAAGGAACAAGCTCCCAAACATTGTTCCTTTCAAACTGGAGGAGCTCTTCTTGCATAGCTTCCACCCAGCTTGGGTCTGCCATAGCCTCGTCAATCTTCTTTGGTTCAATTAAAGATAAGAAGGTGACGTTTAAGCATTGCTCACTGGTGGCTCTTCTAGTCTGAACCCCACTAGTTGGATTACCCACAATTTGTTCAATTGGGTGGGCTTTAGTCCATCTAGTGTATTGACTAGGCTGGTGAACTACAATATCAGTGCAAGGTACCTGGAGATCTTCTTCAGTTGCAGCAGCATCTGGAGAAGGATCAGTCCAAACAGCTTCTACATCCTCATCAGAGTCAATGAGGTCTCGATTTGCATCATGAAATTCCTCAGTTGAAGGTATTTCATGAGTAACTGGAGAAGTAGGGGCTTGAACTGGTGCTGATATTGGAGTGGCACGTACATCTGATCCAATCACCAATTCTTGTGGTAAGTTAAAATTGATGGAGGGATAAAATGATGTGTCACTGGTGCTTTTCTTCTTCTTGACTGGTTCCAGTTTGTTGTAACTGGAAGCATCTTCTGGTGAAACAACTGACCGATGAACTTGGTCAGTTTCACCAAAGTTGATTGGAATGACTGGAGAAATATCAAGGCTTGGTCTCTTGTTGATTGCTTCAGTTGATTCATCGAATGTGACATGAATTGTCTCATGCACCTTTTGGAGTCTATAATTATAAACTCTAAAGGCCTTTCGAATATCTGAATAGCCTAAAAATACCCCTTCATCAGCTTTTGCATCAAACTTTCCAAGCTGACTGGAATCGTTCAGTATATAAACTGGACAACCAAATACATGGAAATATCCAATATTTGGTTTACGATTCCTGAGTACTTCGTAGGCAGTCTTCTTATGTCTCTTGATGTAGACTGACCGGTTTTGGGTGTGACAAGCAGTTGCAACTGCCTCAGCCCAAAAACTGGTGGGAAGACCAGATTCAGATAGCATGCTTCTGGCCGCTTCTATCAGTGTACGATTCTTTCTTTCAACAACTCCATTTTGCTCTGGAGAGTGAACTGATGAGAAGTTTTGAGAAATGCCAGTGTCAGTGCAAAATGTTTCAAGTACCTTATTTTGGAATTCAGTACCATTATCACTTCGCAACTGACAAACTTTTCGAGTGTACTTGAGCTCAATTCTTTTGATAAGGGAGATGATTTCAGCAGGTGCATCACTTTTGGATCTGATGAATACCACCCAGCAATATCTGGTGAATTCATCAACCACAACTAGAGTGTATTTCTTTCCAGCTCTAGTTTGAACATTCACTGGACCAAAGAGATCCATATGAAGCATGTGAAGAGGTTCAGTGATGCTAAAATTTTGCCTAGTTTTGAAACTGGCTCTCTTCTGCTTGCCCATCTCACACCCTGGACATGGCTTTTCCTTATTGAAGGAAATCTGGGGTATCCCATCAACCAGTTGTTTGCGAGACAACTTGTTAATGTTCTTGAAATTAAGGTGGGATAACCTTTTATGCCATAGCCAGTTGGTGTCCTCATCAGCTTTGGTATAGAAACATTGCTCTTTTGGAGCTGGTTCCATATCCATGATGTACACATTCCCTTTCTTGGTGCAATCATCACCACTTTCCAATCCTTGTTAAATATGGTGCCTTGTGCAATATCGAACAATACCCTGAAGCCATCATCGCAAAGTTGGCTTACACTGATCAAGTTATATTTCAAACCATTCACAAATGCAACTTTTTTGAATTCGACTTGTCCATTATTGAGCACACCATATCCTTCAGTCTTTCCAGATTGATCGTTACCAAACGTCACTGTCGGTCCATCTTGGACAGTGAACTCTTCCAGTAGGGGCTTACATCCGGTCATAGTCCGGCCAGCAGCGCTGTCCAGATACCAGATATTCTTCTTTCGATCGCCCTACACACACACAAAAATCATTAGTTATTTTTGTGAACCCATCTTTTCTTGATGGGTCCACTGGACTTCTCTACAGAAGCCACAGTTGATTGTTGTTGTGTTGAACTGGAGGCTACATCTGGAGCATTATCACCAGCTCCAGGTGCAGAAGTAAAAACGATTGGTATTTGATACTTACTCACCTTATGTTTACCAGATTTTGTTCCAGATGGAACATTCTTTTGTTTAGGTACAGAAGGGAGTGATTTAATGTTTTGTTTTAAAACTGGAGGTGGTGAGCCTCCTTCCAGATTGTTAATTCGGGCAGTGCAACTCTGAACCTGCCGAGACAAAAGTTGGAGTTGCCTTTCCAAATTAACCAAAACATTGTTTTGTTCAGGCAGTTGAACCTTGGACATTGGTTCAACTGGGGATTTAGTCTTTCGGGTCTTGGGCTCCTTAGACTTATGAGGTAAAGGCTTGTTAACAGTGGCCTTTTTGACTGGAGCTTTAGCCTGTTTGGCTCCAGTTTTAACCTCAATGGGGGAGGTCTCAATGGTTTCAGTTTCAACAGCTTCAGGTTGATCATAAGGTGTTTCAACCTGGAGAGCTGGAGGCAATGCATGAAGATCTGGTATAAGAGCTGCCATCTTCAGATCTTCAGATTTCCATGCATTTTTCTGGGCATCGATGGTTCTTGAAAATGCATCATAGTTTTTGCCAGATGCTTTTACCCAGGACTTGATAATCATTTGAGCTTTTTCAAAATCATCAGAAAGTTTTTGATTATCAAGTTCTAATGCCTCAATTTTTAAAACTGACTCCTTGAGAGCCAACTGGACACTTTGCAAATCATTCAGTTGTGGTTTGACATTGTTTAATTCAATTAAGATAGTGTCTAAATATCTTTCACTATCAGCTCTAACAGTTTCTACAAATGCCAAATCACCACTTAATGATTCAGCCAGGTCCAGTTTCAATTCAGGGTCAACCTGGTGATCATAATCACATACCTTTTTCAGTATGATGTCCACCCATCTTCCAGAGACGACATCATCTTTCACCACATGCTGCTGTTGTTGTTGATCTTCCAAGGCCATGAAACACATGTCCCTTTCCTCTTCTTCATCCTCAGATGAGTCATCAGAGTACTCCCATTTTCCTTCAGTTTGTGCAATTAAGCACTGGTCCTTTTTCTTATCCATGGACAGAAGGGCAATCTGGGCCTTAAGCTGCTTGTATTTAGCTTTATAGCTATCATCAGGCCGATTGTAATTAGGGACAGAGGGGCCAGTTTGGTTATTCAACTGACTAGATCGGCATTCCTTCATAAAATGACCTTTCTTGCCACACTTATAGCATGTAAGATTGGTCTTATCCAGAGAGCTGGAGCTGGAAGCATTGTTGGGGCCATTAAATCTTTTAGATTTATGCTTAAACCTATTAAAGGTTTTAGCAATCATGGCGACCAGATCATCATCGTCAGTTTCATCATAACCTTCACTGTTTTCAGTGGTCAGCCCAGAGTTTAAGAAGCTGTTTAACATCTCCTTCATCGAGTGTGCCTGGACACTCTCAGCAGACATTAAAGCAGCACAAGGTCGCTCAATTACACTAGCAACCTTGGGACTCTGAGCATGGTTCATGGCATCTTGCTCAGCCACAAGTCTTGCAGCATTATTATCTTCAGTGAATCTGAAGGCTCCATAGAGCGATGCAAGAGTGTGAGAGTGCAAGGTTTTACCTTGTCTCAAGACAAGAACCATGTTTTCCCATTTAGATGGAAGAATATCACAAAACTTTTCAAGAAGAATATCCTTATCCTTCTCTACACCCAAACCTCTCAACTGATTGATGAGGCTAGAAAATCTGGTATATGTACCAGTTAAACTTTCGTTGGGCAAGGCAAAGAAGGATTCATACTTCTTGTTCAATGCAACTTTACGGGTGACAATGGTGTCATCACCTCCTTCAAACTGAATCACTAATTCATCCCACATAGACTTGGCACTGGGAAACAACACAAGTGTTGGAATTAGGTCTTCAGGGACAGCCCCAAGGATCATGTTTTTCAGTCTGGTGTCCAAGTCCACCAGTCTGCGATCCTCATCAGACCAATGGTCTTCTGGCTTTTCCCTTGAGCCTCTTCTTCCAGTTGGATCAAGAAGAGGACTCACCCCAATAGACATAGGTATATATGGTCCATCCTTAAGGATTTTCAACATATACCTTTCTATACCACCAAAATGCAACAGCATTCTAGCTTTCCATGTACCAAAGGTCTCACTGTTTCCATCAAATTTTGGAACAGGAGTGTTAGAGTAATGTACATGGACGTGGTTTGAGGAAGAAGGAGGAGGAGGGTTGGTGTTAACATTTTGAAAAGGTGGTGAATTATTGTTCAATGGGTTTTCACCTAAACCAGAACCATCTCCACCTTCAGTAGTGTTCATCTTTGCAGATCTAGGCAAGTATATTAGCCTTCTGCTCTGATACCACTTGTAAGTCCCAACTTGTTAGATTGGTACTACTGAAGACACCTCTATGTCGATGGTGGAGTTACTTTGCAATATACTCACTAAACTGGAGACGACCAGTTAGATAAGTGTATACCAAGTTCTAGATAGATTACTTATATAAAAGACAATAAGTAAAGAACAATGCAATAATACAAATAACTTGTAAACAATCTTGATGAGACAATATGTAGTTTTCAAGTGTAATTTATTTATTGATATTAAACAAATTACAAGGTTGATGCGGAACCAAGATAATACACGAATGTAAATATCCTAACAACCTATGAAATACAATTGATCTATACTCGGAATTTCTCTTCTACAATCGAAACACTTAAAGTAGTGAAATGTTCCTTTTAGCGATTGAGAGAATATTGCACAAGTTCACCAAGAATATTGCAGGTTTGCAAAGTATGAAGTTATTCGTTTGAGAGAGAAATAACTTAGACGAATACTTGAATAACTTGTGTTTCTTGGTTGTGCAATGACTTGTATTTATAGGCAAAGTTAACATTGGGATGTTAACTTTAGCCGTACAAATGTGGTTGGAAGCATTTAAGGAATAGCATTTAATTCCTTAAAAAGTGCTGTAAAGTCGCATGTTACAGTGACTTTACACAACCACCTTTATGTACCTTTTAATACTTAAATAATAAGATAAGGCTTATTATCCGGGTAAAGGTACATAAAGTATACAAGTCAATTCCTCGTAATCAGTGTAAAGCTTTGTAAGTGCTTTCCACTGAAGGTCTCCAGTTTGTAACTGACTAGAATGTCAACTGGGCTTCGCTGCCATTGTCATTCTCTTTCTTCCATTTGTTGTCTTCGACTTCAACTGGAATGTTTCTTCAACTTGGTCAGTTCTCAACTGGAGGAAGTCTTCAGTTGCGTTTAACTGTACGGTGCAACTGGACTTCAATATATTTCTCGACAAATCTTCTTGGTCACCAGTTTACTGGTCACCAGATGCAACTGGTGAACTGGTCAGTGGAAACTGGTGACTGGAATATTTTATTCCCCCTCATTTTTCTGCAAAACTTTGAAAATCAGCCCATCTACTTGCCTTCAGTTTCAAAAATCTCCCTTTCATGTGGTTCTAAACAGGGTATATTGTGTTTCCCTCCAAAAACAATTTTCGGGAAAAATGTTCTCGTGAAATTTTGAAATTCACTTTAACTTTTGATCTAATAATGGTAGAAAAAAATTGATAATCGTCATTTTTTTTTGCCGAAATTGCGCCAAAAACGCACGAAAATGACCCAAAATTTTTCGGACCTTTACCAAATTAATTTTCCCGCGTAAAAACGAGATTATAAGATCATAGGCAAAAAATTTTTTTTTTTTTTTTTTTTTAAAGAATCTTCTGGTTTTTTTTTTTTTTTTTTTTTTTTTTTTTTTTTTTTTTTTTTTTTTTTTTTTTTTTCTTATTTTTACCACTTAACTTATTTTTTTTTTTTTTTTTTTTTTTTTTTTTTTTTTTTTTTTTTTTTTTTTTTTTTTTTTTTTTTTTTTTTTTTTTTTTTTTTTTTTTTTTTTTTTTTTTTTTTTTTTTTTTTTTTTTTTTTTTTTTTTTTTTTTTTTTTTTTTTTTTTTTTTTTTTTTTTTTTTTTTTTTTTTTTTTTTTTTTTTTTTTTTTTTTTTTTTTTTTTTTTTTTTTTTTTTTTTTTTTTTTTTTTTTTTTTTTTTTTTTTTTTTTTTTTTTTTTTTTTTTTTTTTTTTTTTTTTTTTTTTTTTTTTTTTTTTTTTTTTTTTTTTTTTTTTTTTTTTTTTTTTTTTTTTTTTTTTTTTTTTTTTTTTTTTTTTTTTTTTTTTTTTTTTTTTTTTTTTTTTTTTTTTTTTTTTTTTTTTTTTTTTTTTTTTTTTTTTTTTTTTTTTTTTTTTTTTTTTTTTTTTTTTTTTTTTTTTTTTTTTTTTTTTTTTTTTTTTTTTTTTTTTTTTTTTTTTTTTTTTTTTTTTTTTTTTTTTTTTTTTTTTTTTTTTTTTTTTTTTTTTTTTTTTTTTTTTTTTTTTTTTTTTTTTTTTTTTTTTTTTTTTTTTTTTTTTTTTTTTTTTTTTTTTTTTTTTTTTTTTTTTTTTTTTTTTTTTTTTTTTTTTTTTTTTTTTTTTTTTTTTTTTTTTTTT
>CM067167.1:57234829-57239829 GCA_034093135.1 Erigeron breviscapus | reverse complement strand
AAGAGAATCACACGTTTGAGGACCCAGACTGGTAACCAACTCCCCCTTAGTGACTTTCCTTAATTCCCTTTTTCGGAATCGGATTCCATCCAGCTGCAGGGAACCCTACACTGAGTCTTTTTAAGATTAGGTTTAGGATCAGACGGAATGAAGACTTTTTCACTCAAAGCAAAGGGAGCCCACTTCCTATTCTCCTAAGACTGTTACCAGATCAGCACAAGACGCATAAAAGACTTTCACTTTTCTCTTTCTATTATATATATCTTGTCGTAGGTAGTCGCTTGCTACAGCTCTTCCTGTGCGATCCCGCCTATGAACTATATCATTTTATGAGTCCAATACATTAGTCGTAGCTACGCCCGCCTCATGGAGCACCCTTAGTATCCGGAGAAGAAGATGATAGTTGAAAGAAAAGAAATGGGTCTTGCCGAAAGGAATTGGTCTAATTCTCAACTGAATCCTTGGATTGCATGAACCATCAAAAGGAGGGGTGGATATGAAAGAGTGAATACGAAAAAAAATGAGGATTTGAATCAGATTGTATGGGTTTGCTTGAATTGACAAGGACGCGAAACGGTCTAACAATAAGGTTGGAGGGAGTGAGACTTTGAGTTCTAGTTGTGAGTTCCAGTCTATAAGATGGGACCTGTAGTTCCGTAGTTAATAAGTATGAATCCAAACTCTAATCTGAGTTCTACTATAAGGACAGGACAGATGGGAACTTCGGGGATCTCAAATACCTAAATTCCGGGTTTTAGTCCGACTTCTATCTGCTGGGGTACAGTATTAATTACTTAATATAGATATATCCGGAATCCCTACCTCATACCGCAGGCACTAGTGAGGCAACATATGATCATAGGAGTAGTCTTGTTATGAGTTGAGCTCACGTATAGGATGTTTCGAGTTTGAGCGAGCTAATGCTCTTATTTCCGAGCTTTAGTAGCTAAAGTGGTAGCGAGTCGGTAGCGGCGAACGGTAGCTATCGGGACTATCTTACAGTTGCATGCTGCATTAGCTAAAGCAAGCATAGGTCTTTGTTATAGGAGTGAATAAAAGGATGTTCTCTAGAGCGAGCGAACGGTACGGATTTCGCCAACAACAGACTCCTCCTTGTTTGACAGCTCTTTCAACAGCACGACGTATCTTGGCCGATATTCCGCCACCAGCCTTCCGCTTTTTACAGCTGATGTAGTAAAGCTTCCGGCCACTGCTTCCACAGCAAGACAGGTCCTACGGTAGTTTGAGTGTACCTCTTCTTCTATTTAGTATGCCACTCTATACCTTAGTATCCCGATCTAGTGAGTTGTCAGAATCTTCCTTGTCTAAATCAAAGTCTTGATCTTCTCCTATCTTTCGGCAAGAGTAGGTCCCTTATTGTGGTCTTTTCTTCAGTCTTACGTCACCGAGGGAAATTAGCCAATCAGTATGTAGTTAGCCCTTGTCGACTCTTCCTTTGTTTCCCCAGCCTCCGGGCACCTTAGAATAGATTTGATTGGAAGGAGGGCGAGGAACGAAGACAGTGGTTTGACTGCTGGGATCCCAATCGGCCTGCATCAGCGGAAAATGGAACTATCGAATCACGGGTGACTCCCTTTATCGGGATGAGAGGAATTGCTTAATCGGCATTTCTGTCAATCGGCAGAAGACTCATGCATCCTGGGAGGGTACGACTTCAAGGGATGGACTCGATCACACTGCACCCATATAGAATGGAAGTATACGCTTATCGTTGCCTAAGGGTTCTTGCTTCCTTAATAAATTACCTGTAGCTGTCCTTGCTGCTTTCCACTAATGGTCTGAAAGAGTTAGATAAAGTTTCACTCTCGATGGCAAGGTTAGCGATAAGATCTATTGGGCGAATCCCTCTCTCTCCTATTCAATTTGCTTCTTTCTCTCCTCAGGTATGTTGAACGGACCTTGTGGTTACATAGAAAAGGGCATCTAAGTTCAATCATGTATGCATGCGTTAAAGCTGCTTGAGACTATTTACGGAGTAGAAGGAAAGACTTTTTCGCTCGAGTGACTGCGTGCCTGCCAGAGTTGGAACAGCTTAGCGTGATCCGTAGTTAGCAAGGTGGGAAAGAACAGGGCCTAGTTCCTTTTGAAAGTAGAAGCAAAATGACCATCATCTTCAAGTGCTAGTGGAAGATTCGGGTTTCCTTCTGTGCCCTCTATTTCTTAAGGTAAGGTTCTTACCCCTCCCTGAATGCTCCTCGGTTTGCAGCTTGCTTTCAAGCCTAGTCGAATGGGGTTGGTAAAAACAGTTCCGTGGCTTTCCGATAGGAATTAGGCTTTCTTCCGCCTTAAAGAGAGGAAATTCTTTGTAGGGAGAACTATATGCGGGGTAGAAAGAATGGTTGGAGGGGTGAACCTGTCCGCTTGTAGAGAGGTCTTTCTTTGCAAGGCTACGCAATTTAACAATCCACAACTATACGGAGAAAATGGATGAGTCAGTTGCAAATACCATAAAGGAGCAGTTGATTTAGCAATTTTTAGTCTTCATCTATCTGGTATTTCCTCCATTTTAGGTTCTATCAATTTTATAACAACTATCTTCAACATGCGTGGACCTGGAATGACTATGCATAGATTACCCCTATTTGTGTGGTCCGTTCTAGTGACAGCATTCCTACTTTTATTATCACTTCCGGTACTGGCAGGGGCAATTACCATGTTATTAACCGATCGAAACTTTAATACAACCTTTTTTGATCCCGCTGGAGGGGGAGACCCCATATTATACCAGCATTCTGGAGGAGCAGTTGATTTAGCAATTTTTAGTCTTCATCTATCTGGTATTTCCTCCATTTTAGGTTCTATCAATTTTATAACAACTATCTTCAACATGCGTGGACCTGGAATGACTATGCATAGATTACCCCTATTTGTGTGGTCCGTTCTAGTGACAGCATTCCTACTTTTATTATCACTTCCGGTACTGGCAGGGGCAATTACCATGTTATTAACCGATCGAAACTTTAATACAACCTTTTTTGATCCCGCTGGAGGGGGAGACCCCATATTATACCAGCATCTCTTTTGGTTCTTCGGTCATCCAGAGGTGTATATTCTCATTCTGCCTGGATTCGGTATCATAAGTCATATCGTTTCTACTTTTTCGGGAAAACCGGTCTTCGGGTATCTAGGCATGGTTTATGCCATGATCAGTATAGGTGTTCTTGGATTTCTTGTTTGGGCTCATCATATGTTTACTGTGGGCTTAGACGTTGATACCCGTGCCTACTTCACCGCAGCTACCATGATCATAGCTGTCCCCACTGGAATCAAAATCTTTAGTTGGATCGCTACCATGTGGGGGGGTTCGATACAATACAAAACACCCATGTTATTTGCTGTAGGGTTCATATTTTTGTTCACCATAGGGGGACTCACTGGAATAGTTCTGGCAAATTCTGGGCTAGACATTGCTCTACATGATACTTATTATGTGGTTGCACATTTCCATTATGTACTTTCTATGGGAGCCGTTTTTGCTTTATTTGCAGGATTTTACTATTGGGTAGGTAAAATCTTTGGTCGAACATATCCTGAAACTTTAGGTCAAATCCATTTTTGGATCACTTTTTTCGGGGTTAATCCGACCTTCTTTCCCATGCATTTCTTAGGGCTTTCGGGTATGCCACGTCGCATTCCAGATTATCCAGATGCTTACGCTGGATGGAATGCCCTTAGCAGTTCTGGCTCTTATATATCTGTAGTTGGGATTTGTCGTTTCTTCGTGGTCGTAACAATCACTTCAAGCAGTGGAAACAACAAAAGATGCGCTCCAAGTCCTTGGGCTGTTGAACAGAATCCAACCACACCGGAATGGATGGTACAAAGTCCTCCAGCTTTTCATACTTTTGGAGAACTTCCAGCTATCAAGGAGACGAAAAGCTCTGTGAAGTAAAAGAAAAAAAGGTCGCCGATTGCTACTAAGAACCTAACAGAACTTTTCAAAATTGAAAACGGATCAGTCGACCTGGTCTACGAATCTATTCTAACTATCAACGAATTCTTCAAATTTTAGGCGGGATGGGGATTGTAATTATTTATACTTCTCGAGGTATAATGACAATGGCCAACAATAATGGGCAGCGGGTCAGCAGAAACGAGCGGCTCAGTGAATCAACCAGAATATGGGCGCGCGACGTCTGCGACTCATGTTGCTCCCCGGGGGGACGAAGCTGGTCCTAAAGCAAGGGCTTTTTTTGCTATATAAACATGGACTTGGAATCGGTTTCCGATAGATAGACTAGAAATGGTATGCTGGTTAACTCAAGACAGTTTACAGGCTTTGAGAAGAGGGGCAACAGTGAAGATGCCAAGAATGGCCGTGTCTATGGGGATGACCGGTCTTAGTAAGAATCTGTTGCAAAAGCATGTGAGGGAGGAATGCCTGCATTAAGATTTAAAACTTGTCGTCTACTTGAAGGAAATGTTTGGAACAGGGAACCTACAATAATACAACGCCGCATTCACGAAGAAGTATTATGCTATTTCTCAGTCAAGTGTACGATTTTCTTTCTGTTTTGGAAAACTCGATTCCTGCAACGTTTCCCATCACCCAGGATTTCTATATCTATATATATATATATTTTTTTTTATCTCATTTTATTTAAACTCTTGTATTGTAGTGGGTATCTCTTGATGGATGAGTTGCAGCAGGCAGTAGCTCCCTTTCTGCATACCTCGGGCGGGGGAATAGGAGGGGTCAATCCACCCCCGGCTCCTTCGGACAATTCTTTGTTCGTTTGTACAGACGAGCCCGCCCAGGAGGTGGGCGAAGTCTCGCAAAAGGCTCCTCGAAAAAGGCAGTGGGAAACTACTTTCGATGAGTCCAAGGAGATGAGGTTGGCCGATAAACAAATGAAGGCGCGCGAAGAGCGCATGCAAAGAATCATAGAACGGGCACAATCGTTGTACGAGAAGAAAGAGCTGCATCTTAATATAAGGGATAAAGAGGACATAGAGCGAGGATTTCAAGCCTACTTCGC